>CM021102.1:300541717-300962567 GCA_007115665.2 Sequoiadendron giganteum
CTCTCTCTCTCTCTCTCTCTCTCTCTCTCTCTCTCTCTCTCTCTCTCTCTCTCTCTCTCCTAATTATCTCCCCTTCTGTCACCCCCTCTCTCTCCACCCTTACCCTATTCCACTCCCCCTTACCCCTCCTAATTCTCTCTCCCTCTCTCTCCCCTTCTTCCCCTCTTCCCATCTCCCTTCCCCCTCCTAATTATCTATCTCTCTCTCCTTCTTCCCCTCTTCCCATCTCGCTTCCTCTTTCTTCTTCTCTCCCTCTCTCTCCTTCTTCCCCTCTTCCCATCTCCCATTCCCTTTCTTCTTCTCTCCTTCTCTCTCTATCTCTTGTCCACCCTACACCTACTAATTACTCTTGGGTCTATGTGTGCTACAAATGGTATATCTGTTTCAAATCGGATATCCATTTCAAATCGGATATCAGATTTTTAAAACCAAAATTTTACCGCCATAATACATTTTTAAATGTTTTCAAATATCGGATATCCAATTTGTAAAACTTAGGCTTGGGCATTGATATGGAGCAATGTACTGACAACCAACCCAAAATAAATTCAATTTGGGATTTCCTTGTTTTTTGGCAAGTGAAAAACGCTACTTTTTCCTATTGCCACTTTTTGGCCCATCATGATCCTGCACATGCCCTAACAAAATTCAGGATTTTGATGTGGAAATACAAATTACTAAATTGGTAAAGGGCCAAGGATTGGCCAAATTGATGGCAAAGACAAACATTGAGGAAAATCAAATCTGCAATATACAAGGAGAAGAAAATGCAATTGCAAGCATTGAGCATACACCCTGGTACACAGAAATCATGCATTACCTTAGGAACACAAAATTTCCAAAGGGACTGAGTGATAACTAGAAAAGAATTTTAAAACTTTAGACTTCTAAATATATATTTATAGAAGGAGATCTATTCTGGAAAAACATAGATGGAATATTGCTATTATGTTTGGATGAATCATAGGCTGATCATGTTCTAAAAGAAATGCATGAAGGAGTCTGTGGAGGACATTATTCAACAAAGACAACTGCACATGAAATCCTCAGGGTAGGTTATTACTAGCTAAAAGTTTTTAATGATTCATTTTCATATGTAAGGAAGTGTGAGGCATGCCAAAAGTTCTCAGGGAAGATAAATTATGAGGGAGATCTACCACTTAGACCTATACAGGTTGAAGCCCCTTTTTACCAATGGGGAATTGATTTCATTGGAGAAATTCAGGAGAAGTCGAGTGGAGGACATAGGTGGATACTAGTGGCCACTGATTACTTCACCAAATGGGTAGAGGCAATCCCAACCAAGAAAGAAACAAGTAAAGTTGTGATCAAATTTCTAATGGATAACATTATTACTAGATTCAGTACACCATTAAGAGTGATTAGAGACAATGACATGTGTTTTAGGTCTGATGAGTTCAAAGAGTTTTGTTAAAAACATGGTATCAATGTTTCTTATTCTGCCCCATATCATCCACAAGCTAATGGTCAGGCATAATCTAGCAACAAGAGTCTTTTAAAAATCATAAAAAGGATGCTTGGTAAGAAAAAAAAATCTTGGGATTCAAAGTTAAGATTGGCTATATGGGCAGACATAATTACTATATAAAGGGCAATTGGGAAATCCCAATATGAATTAGTCTATGGAACACAAGCTAGGATTCCCCTACAAAACTTATTGCCAATTTACAAATTTATCCTTCAAGAGGATATAGATGTCCCTGAACCAATGGAGGAGAGAATGGAGCAGCTTGTAGAACTTGATGAAATAAGGAAAACGGCTCAAAACTAGAACATGAAATTGCAAGCACAAATGAAATATTTGTTTGACAAAAAATAAAAAGGTAGAAAATTTGAAAAGGATGATCTAGTATTGATGTGGAACGCTAGATGCCAAGAGAAGGGAAAACATGGAAAATTTGAGGCACTGTGGTTAGGACCTTTTGTTATTATTGGAAAGAAAGGAGAGGATTCATACTATTTACAAAGTATGAATGGTGAAGAATAGGAGTTGCCTATACATGGGAAATTTCTAAAAAACTTTTTCTCTTGAAAGTCACAGAAGATTAAGGGTTGCCAATGCATGTACAACTTTTGAAGAAAATTTTCTCATAAAATTTTCCATGCATAGTAGTATAGGAAGTAAAGGATACAAGAGATTGCTAGTACATGGACAATCCTGGAAATCCTTTTTTAATCTTTTTCCATGTGCAGTAGTTTAGGATCATTTGTCATTTCCACTTGCTTTCATCATAATGTTTGGTCTACTCTCCCAGAGATCTGGATCCTTGCAATAATCTCACAATCATTCATCCCCAGATGGAGCCACTATTAGAACTGAAATTTCCCACAAGAATTCCTAGGATTTTCCTATTTATTTTCCATGAAAAACCATCAAAACCTTAAGAAATTTTATTTACTCATGCCTTACATTTTCATTATCTATCCCATAAAAGTCATTAATAGCCTTCCATGCTTTGCCCCCATCTATTTTCTTATTTCATTACCTTCTCATGGAAAATTCGACTTTACCACCATTTAAAAGGGCCAAAATAACTTATAACCCTTACCGCCCCTTTAAATTTTACTATATAAGTCTTTACCACTTTATCGTGGCCTCCTACAAAGGGGCTCATGGTATAGCGGTGTTGGTTATTGACTGTTACCATAGTACCATGACGATCAACTATGAGACCGCGGTGATTGCGGTAAATGGTCATTGAAGGCAAGCAATCAACGAGAGCAGCTAAGGAGTCGACAGAAAATGTCTATCGTGGTACCGCACACAGTCAAACCATAGACTTCAGACACCACAGTAAACTGTTAGCAAATGGTGATATGGCACTAACGAGGCAGTGGTAACTGTCAGTGATAGGTGGTTAGCAGTTACCACTATACCGCACACAGTTAATATGAAGACTGCGGTAGCATGGTAAGCAACGATGGAGACTGCAATAATTAGTGTGGAGCTGGGCATCACCATACTGCGGGAGAAAATTTGAAGACCATGGTGGTCGTGCTAAATGGTTAGCGTTTAGTGATCAGTTAGTAACGACGGTGTAGTCAACAGTCAATGATAGAGGCAACGACAAACGATAGCTATCACGGTACCACTGGTAGTTAAGCCAGTGACTGCGGTAGTGTTGTGACATGTTAGTGGACAATGAAGCTGGCTACCGCCATATCATGGCTGGTCAACATGTTGACCGCGGTAGAGCGGTAAGCATGAATGAAGACTTGATGGTGTTAAATAAAGTGAAATATTAAAGGCGAGCAAAGTATTACATTAAAATCAAAGATTAACTATTGTAAAAGTATTTAAATTTGCCGAGAGGTAACATAATTAAATATTTTAAGTCACTATCATGAAATTCAAATGACTATAACTAGAAGATTGAAGGGTCACGACCCTTGAGATGAAATGTATAAATATTTGTAAAAATTTGAAGGATAAAGGGGGATATTTTTTGAGAAATAGGAAAATTGTTGTAAGTATTTTTAGAATGATATTCAAGGAGACTATGATGCGTGTATAAATTATTAAGGATCAAATGAAAGGAATTTTATGTTGTGGCACTATTTTGGTATCAATTATTTGTTGAATTTAATCAAAATATTATGAAATTGTCTCCAAGGTTGATGTTTCTTTATTATTTAAATTGACATATCAAGTATATTCTCAGTTTATCAGTAAACATTTGCTGTATTTGTGTGATGTGATTGGTTGGTTCTTTCAAGCAAAGATTAATTCCTTCAAGTCATTCACAATAATCTAGAAATTATCATTTGGATCATTAAGAAGAGTTTGATAATTACATTCTTGCATGTTTATACATGTTATAGACTAAATATCATATGCCAAATAATCAGAATCCCTTCGAGATAGAAATCATTCATTTAAAAGCTATCATTCGACTCCGTATTACCCAACAAGACAATGGTCTCCCCTATTTAAATTACATTAGTTCTAGTCATTTCATTTGACATCTCTTCAATTGAGCATATTAATTCATACCTAGATATTGCATATACAATTTAGACCAAAGTAGGATTAGGAGTAGCTGTAGTAATTTTATCGGTCCACTTCCCTTTGCCATTGTGGACAGATTTATCAACTAGGAAACCCATCTTAAATTTGCAACATACACATAGGTGCACCTGCCTAGGTTTTGCAGAGGCTGAAGAGTAGAAGGTACAATTATGTTAATTGGCCTTGTTAGTTGGCCAAAAGCGTTGTGAGATCTTGGCAACCTCTCATGGTTCAAACTTGCATTTTTGGGAACCAACACTGTCATCGCACAAAAGGACACAACCTACAACAATGCCGATAGTGAAAGAATTTCATACAAGAATTTGTTAAAAATGGAACCATAGAGGTAAATGGGCAGAAAAATACTAAGAGCAATGATCATAAGGTCTTCACAGACTTATTACATGACCACACAAAAAGAAAAGCCTCCAGTTTAGGAACCAAGAACAATCCATCTGCCAATTATATCAATACCAAGTATGACTATGGTAAAGGATCAATCGTAAATCACCTCCGAGCTATAACTGAAAAACATCAACACCATCATCATTAAGAAGCACCCGAAATGAGCTTTTAACACATGCATAACTAAAATAACTATTCCAGGTCCTTTTTCTGAGCCACCTACGCAGAAATCCATGTTTAGATACAATCTCCTCGATCAAATGAGAAAAACCCCTAGACAAATATCTATCTTGGAACTATTGACTTTCTCACTTGAGCATCGAGCCATTCTTGACAAAGCTTTGTAGAACACGACTGTTCCTACAAATTTATATGTCAATTTCTTTGAAGAAATGGTGGGATATTTGACCAACTTGCATCATGCCACATTTTCCCAACAAGATTACTCAACCGAAAAGTCTGATCATAATGACCCATTACATCTTGAAGTCCTAGTACATCAAACCAAAGTCAGATGAGTCTTGCTAGATGGAGGAGCACATTTGAACCTATGTACCCTAAAATTTGTTAAGGCATTAGGATTCTTAGAAGAATACATAGACACCTCTAAGAGTATAGTCATCAAGGATTATGATGATGAGAAAAGATCATCCAAAGGAGTTATCATACTCCCTATCACAATTGGTCCAACAATTATGAACACCAGCTTCCAAGCCTTGGATCTCATCCTTCCATAAAACTTGTTGTTAGGTAGAACTTGGATACATGCAATGAAAGTTGTACCTTCAATATATCACCAATGTCTTAAATTCCCTTATAATGGCATCAAGATCACGATTGATGGTGATCTAGATCCTTTTCAATATTGTACAAGCCTAAGGGAAATTCCACAATGACAATTACTAGTTAATCAAGAAGCTTCATCATCCACTTTATCCCTATACGTTGACCCATCACATCTTACCAAGTCCATTTCATTCAAACCACCATCAAACACACCTAAGGTCAAGATCCAAGACAAAGGTTGTGGCGAATATTACATAAAGGAATCATACTGTGTCAGTCAACTGATTCCACCTAAGGCATATGGCTTACCCATGGTAGATACAAGACACTCAGTAGTCACATTTCGTGTTCCCCCTACAATGAAATTGACCAAATGGGGAGAGTTAAGTGAAGAAATTATGGATCAAGGTCATAATAACTCCTGGTTGTATCAAGAATACAATGAATACCCCTCGCCATCTATTCAAATAACTAAGGAACAATATGGAAAATGCTTTAATATTATGCAAAATGAAGGCTATGACAGACACAGTGGGTTAGGACTACATCAAAATGGAAGGATGAAACTGATCATTGTCTCACCACGACCGAAATACCTAGGGCTACGGTTTCAACCGCTTAGAATTGGGTTTTCTAGTACTTCATCACCATTTCAAGAGGAAGAGTGTGCTTATGCAGGTATCGAGAAATCTCACAAACCACTTCCCCTAGTCTATGACAAGTCTCATTAACTACTTCCCCCAGTCTACGATGAGTCTCATGAACCACTTCCCCTAGTTTATGATGAATCTCCTGACTCAAGAAATTGTGAATGGGATTCTTATTCCTCTACCAATACCATGAACATAGATGATCTCTTTGGAGAATTGGACCTAAAGGTAAAACCTATACCAAAACCAACTAGTCCCCATCATAGGAAGCACTTGTCTAAAGAAGAATGGCATAAATACTATTATTTGGAAACCCTTGATCGTGCTTTTTGGGCACCGACTGGACCATCTTCTGATGACCCGACCCTTACTATAGTCCCACAACAGAATATACCTATTTATAGGAAGAAGAACAAAAAGGATTTAGTCCAAAACTTTTGTGATAATGTCAACCACTCTCTATTCACCTTGTCAGTTGCCACCTTTAAAAAATCTGATGATGAAGTGCCTCTCATATATCCTAAACTTATCGATTCGGATCAACAAGGTACACCCATCATAGATACATTCAAGAATGATGAAGCAATGGATGAGTTCATGGGAGTTCGAGAAGGCATACCAAGAGGTGATCATAAAGATAGTTTTACCATAGAATTGGATGACAAAGCATATTTTGTGGAGTCTATTTACACCTATAGTCACAAAAATGAAAATAAAAAGAAAAATGATGAAAATGAGAAAAATGATGCGTCCCTAGGTGAAAATCGAAAGGCACCTTTGGATAAAGAAACTATCAAAATAAAGGACGTATCTGAGGGCGAAAACCTCTTTGAGGCACCCAAGGATAGCGGTTTAAATATTCTCCTTGTTGAACAAGAAAAGTCACCAATGCTAGTAGAAGAGTTTGTTGAAGTCAACATAGGTACAAAAGAGAATCCTCAGATGGTATATTTTTCATCTTCTTTAACATAGACATAAAAACCTGATTTTAAGGACTTCTTCAAAAAGAGACAAATAAAATTTGCGTGGTCATACACTAAAATGCCTAGGTTGGATCCAAACCTTACATTGCACCATCTACCATTACAGCCAGGTATTAAGCCAGTCAAACAGAAGCTAAGGAAAATGCATCCACTGATTGCTCTACTAGTCAAGGAAGAACTTAAGAAACTCTTGGATGTTTGATTTATAAGAACTATAGACTATGCAGACTGGATTTTGAATCTTGTGCCAGTGACTAAACCAACTAGGGGCATTCACATTTGCACAAACTTTAGAGACATCAACAAGGTATGTCCTAAGGATGACTTCCCTTTGCCAAACATAGACATGATAGTAGATCTTATAGCTAGATATGAGATGCTATCCCTCATGGATAGTTTCTCTGGATATAACCAAATCAAAATCACGCCTAAAGACTAACACAAGATGACTTTCACGCATCCATGGGGCAAGCACTATTGGAATTATATGCCATTTGGGCTTAAGAACACAGGAGCTACCTATCAACGGGCAATGACTACGATTTTCCATGACTTTGTACACACTCTAAAGGAATATTATGTAGATGAAATTATAGCTAAATAAGAAACAAGGAAAGATCATTTGAAGGTTCTAGAGAATATATTCCAGAGGCTACAGAATTACAATGTCAAACTAAATCCGAAGAAGTGTGTCTTTGGAGTGAAATCAAGAAAACTATTAGGGTACATCATTTCCTAAAGACGTATTGAAGTAGATCTAGAGAAGGTAAGAGCTATCATTGAAATTCCTCCTCCTATTAGTATTGGTCAATTAAGAACACTAGAAGGAAGATTACAGTCCATCAGGCATTTTATTGTACAACTGGCAGACAAAATACACCCATTTCAACATTTACTCAAGAAAGGAGTACCATTTGTATGGACACCTAAATGTCAGGATGCTTTCCAAAAAATAAAGGATTAATTTATCACCCCACCTATTCTCATGGCACCTAAAAATGGAAAACCATTGATACTATACATTTTAGCAACACAATCAACATTAGGAGCTCTTCTTGCACAAAATGATGATCAAGGTCATGAGAGAGCAATCTATTACATCAATTGTACCTTAGTGGGATATGAATTGAATCACAACAACATAGAATGTGCCTATCTTGTGGTAGTCTTTGCTACCCAAAAAAATTGGCACTATATGCTCGATTGACAAATAATGTTGGTTGCAAAGATTGATCCCCTCAAATATCTCCTTAGTAAAGCAACATTAACAGGCCGATTGGCTAAATGGGTTATGATACTTAGTGAGTATGACATCCAATATGTCAAGAGGAAGGCTATAAAAGGGCAGGTGATTGTAGATTAGTTAGCTGGTGCACCTATGAAATTAGACCATCCTTTAGTGGCAGATTTTCTTGACGAATTTATCTTTAACATTGACACTAGAATAGACTGGAAATTATACTTTGACGGGTCACATACAAAACATGGTTTAGTAGCAGGTATTCTATTTGTTACACCTCAAGGTGACACCATTCCTAAATCATTCAGGATTTCTTTCCCTTGCACCAACAACATAGTAGAGTATGAAGCCTTAGTGACAGGATTAAAAATGGTAGCACAATGGAAGATTAAGAGTCTACATGTTTTTGGCGATTCTCAGCTAGTAGTCTGGCAAGTAAATGATGATTATGAGACTAAGGATGAGAAACTTGCACCATACAAGCTCATGGATGATAGTTTCAAGCAATAATTTGATCATATTTCCTTTCAACAAATACCACATATTCAGAACAGGACTGCAGATGCTATGGCAACCATGGGATCCTTATTGGATATTCCGAGTAACATGCCTAAGTTTGAGTTTTTGGTTGAATAGTTGTTGGTCCCCGCCTATGATGTCCTTGATTCTGTGATGGTGTGTAAAATGTTTGGTCCTACCAAACCTTACCTCTAGACCTGTCAAATAACCAACGCCGAACTTTTATCCGTAAGTCAGCTAAGTACACCATCATCGGAGATACCTTGTATAGACGTACCTTAGATAACACCCTAATGAGATGTCTCGGTGTTGAAGAAGCACAAACAACTTTGTGAGTTGTGCATGAGGGTATATGCAGATCCCATTCGATTGGTCCTACTTTATCCCATAAGATTATGAGAATAGGTTATTATTGGCCTACAATGGAGAAAGACTCATATGTCTTGGTAAAGAAATATAGACATTGTCAGATACGTGGAGATTTGATAAGAGCACCAACACAAGAGCTTTGTCTGATTACATCACCATGGCCTATTTCCCAATGGGGACTTGACCTAATAGGTAAGATACACCCTCCATCATCCAACGATGATAAATTCATCATAACTGCCACCGAATACTTCACCAAATGGATTGAAGCTATTCCCATGAGCTACATCACCAACACACAAATATCCAAGTTTATCTTAAACTATATCATTTGTCAATATGGTGTACCCCAATCCATAATCATAAAATAATGGCTGCCCATTCAAAAACCAAGAAGTATGCCATTTATGTGAAGATTTCCATATCAAACATCATTTTTCAAATAATGTACAAGCCGAGGCGTCTAATAAAACCATTGTTAGAATCTTGAAAAAAGATTGTCAATGACATTGGTTGTGATTGGCACCTACAGCTAAATCCTACCTTATGGGATTACCATACAAGCGTCTATACTCCCACTAGTGCCACTCCATATTCCCTAGTATTCGGATCCGAAGCTATCTTACCTATTGAGGTTTAAATTCTTTCCCTGAGGGTATCCTTTAAAGGTCACATTGACGATGAAGAATACCGTGTCTCCAGATTACAAGAGCTAGAATTACTAGATGAATGAAGACATAAAATGCTAGACCATTTGCAAGCATATAAAAATCATCTTCGTTGAAGCTTTAATAGGAAAGTTCTAAATAATAACTTTGATATTTGTGACTTGGTTTTAATGGAGAATCCAAAGAATCAAGCTGAACAAGAAAAGCTAGGAAAGTTTCAACCTAATTGGTTAGGGCCTTATATTGTCAAAAAATCTTTTGGGTAAGGAGCATACCAACTCTCTACTCCTGAAGGAGAGCCACTTTTGTCACCTATCAACAGTCTTCATCTAAAAAGGTTCTATGCTTAGCTTTTGGGAATCCGTGTCTTAATCTAGAAATTACAAAAAATGGAAAAAACAAAAAAATTGTTACCCTGATGAAAACCTGGCAAACAGGCATCTTTGTAACACAAAAAATAAACAAAAAAAAGTAAAGAGAAATAATTCGTCCAATAATGAAAACCGCTTCAGTGGCGCTATGGATAAGTACCATGGTGAAAACCTGTCAAATAGGCCCCATGTGTAGTCGAACTTGCTCTTCTGTCTACCATCATTTCAATCAGATTTTGCACCATCCCTCATATTAAATGGTTGTCCTATCCATTTGCTTGGAACAATTGACATCTAACGTCCATTCTGTCACACTCCCCACTCCATCTCACATGTCTTATTCCTTACTAGGGGAAAATCCTTGTTCTGTTCCAGAAAGACCTTGTACATACCATTACAGCATCGAAAAAAGTCCTAAAAAAAATAAATCCAAAAACATTAGAAAACTCCAAAAAAACAAAAAAATCAAAACATGTCAAAAAATCTCAAAAAAACAGCATCAGTTATGTCAAGTTAGTCATAGGCATAGTCAAACTACGTTGCCTCTGCGACTAGGATGTAGGGAAGGCCATCAATCAATGTGCCCCCGAGGCATTAGGTCTATTTGTCTAGGTTTGTCATGTATCACACACATTAAAATCATGACTCTTTGTACATTCAAATTCATTGGTCATGTCGAACTACGAGGTCTCTGCGTGTACAACGTAGGCAAGACTAATCAATTGATGAGATCCCAAGACCACACTAGGTCAGTCCTATAGGGTTCATTCACATTTAATTCACTATCACACATTGCTTATCATTCACTTAGATTCATGTCTTTATTCGCCTTAGGTTAGTCCTTTAGGGTATCATCTCAAGTCATACATGGTCAACACACACACATACACTTTTAATTAGTCAACAAATCAAAACAAGTCATGCATAACCAATGCAAAACATCTCAAATAGTCATCAAGTCAATATCAAATAAATTGTCAAAATGATCAACTTATGTCTTTGCAAGATATGTCTTTCTTGTCAACAGATGTCATCAAATTGTCATAACCTTATGTAGCTTGTCACATCAATGTCATCAGGATTCAACGTCTTATATGAGACTTGTCTTTCTGAAACAAGGCTTTGTCATGCCTTATAAAGATAATCACCAAGTTGAAACCAAACTCAACGTCTTATTGTGGTATGTGTCATCCATCACATTACGCTATGTCAAACATCAAACAATCAAACAATCCCACAAGATCAAGTTTTGGCGAATAATTTTTTTGGCTTTATGACTTTATATCTTATTTTGTCTTATCTTTTTATCGATTTGTGAATTTAGTCTGGTTACTAGCTTTCTCAAGGATGTCCCTTGAAGGATTTAGAGAAGCAAGGATGTCTCAAGACTCTTTTTCTTTGGTTGTTGTCTATCAACTATCTTCTTAGAATTTGGTTTTTAAGTCATGTTACTGGTTTTCTCAAGGATGTTCTATCAAGGATTTAGAGGAGCAATGACATCTCATGACCCGTCTTTTATTTGTTTGTTGTCTGTGGTTTGTCTTGACAAAATGACTAGGGCAATCTTATCCTTAGTATGAGTTAAGACACTCCTTGTCTATGATTGTCTATTTTTCACAGATGGATGACTTTGTACACTAAGGTCTATCTCATATCATAGTGTGTACTATCTATTTGTGTCATGTCCCGCCCAATGATGATAACAAGCAAGCATAGCATACTAGGCACAATATCGAATATCATATGTTTTTTTAATCAATCAAACTTTGTTATTTCTTACTAACATTCTAAATCCACCAATCTTAACATTTCTTCTTCGACATATTGATAAAGTCCTGTGACACAACAACAACATTAGATAATTTGTATTTACATACATTCTATAAACATGCCATATAGTTGCATTGAATTAACATCTTCATTACATATTTATGAAATCATTGCATCATAGGCATTTCATCATCATATAAAATAGAAACATTACACATGTACATCTCACCATCACATATAAATAACATCATATACATTCATAAGTAAATAAAATCTTCCATAACATCATAAACTGCATAACTCATAACATGTAGAAACATTCATTCATAACACATTTACATACATCATCTAGGAAACATAATCATATAGAAGAAAATGCATCACCATAAAATAGAACTGCATATTATGTAGAAGCTGCAAAAATCATATATATATATATATATATATTGCTCAAAATAATGTGTCACAGTACAATGTCATAATGTATCAATAAATAAAAACAAGCTCGTAGGCTCTTTGATCAAAATAGAATATCTACATATGTAACACTATCAACATGTCCCACTACCACTATTGTCACATGGTGAAGGTGGTGGGAAAAGCATCGAAGGTGCTCTCTATGAGGTGGAAGGCCTATCATACGGACTTTTCCTCGATGGTCCTACCACACCCTCTGTACTTTGTGTCCTAGTATGACTCTTGCCTTGTGATCTCTGACTGTGAACCTCTGAAAAGTTAGGAGCTCATCTCTTTGTTGGCACCACTGCCTCATATAAATCCCTGTAATAGGTAGCTCTCTCAACTGATTTGACTAACTCCCATACCATGCCATTAGATGAAGACCCACTGCAAAGGCATCTGACCTCTATAAAATGTTGCTCTTTCTCCTGTCGTTGGGCTATGGCCTGATCCCTCTCCATGAGTGCACTGTCTCTCTCTATGTAGGCACTGTCTCTCTCTATATGAGCATTGTCTCTCTCTATCCTCATAGCATCAAGCTCTGCTATCATCAGTCTCAGTCTCTCCTCCAAGGCCTTCCTATCACCATCCCTAGGGGCATCATCCTCCCCTCTCCCATCCATAATCTGATCCCTGAGCTCTCTCTCTTGCTCCTCCATCGGTGCCTACTCCTCAACATCATCCTCCCCATATCTTGCCAGAATACCTAGAGGGTCTATACCCATATCCATATCCACATCATCTGTGACATCCTCTCCCACAATATCCACCTCAACTAACTCCTCTACAACTTCCTCCCCTGCAACATGCTCAACTCTGCCCTGTACATCAGCTCCACCTTTGATGTCCAACATCGGTACATCCTCTATCACCGCCTCTCAGATAGGTGAAAGTCCAACTAACTGACCCCTCTCTGTCCTCTCCGTTCTTGCCTACCGCCTCTGCCATCATCACCTCTCCCTCCAACTCTACCAACTTTGGCACCTCCACCTCTCCGCCATCCTCTTGAACCTGTGCCTCGTCTCTCCACTAGTGTCGGCTGATCCAGATTGATGTAGGGAATCAGATGATGCTCCGCCCACCATGCATCATATGCTGATGTAGTCCCTAGGTTTGCTAATCCATCTCTCCATCCCCACTGTAATGGTTGTAAATCTATATCTCTGCCTTTGCGGTAGCAATAGGAATCATGGGTCCCCAATATGGAACCTCTCTCGAAGAACGAGAAAACTCTGCTCTACTCCAAGGCTCATCTTGAACCTCACCAAACTATCTCAAAACTCTATTTAATAGATGTCTCTCTATGATATGCACACTCGAAACAGTCCTCCCAATCAAGTATTGTGTCTACCTGCAAAATAGAAAATGTATATCCTCATTCAACCACTCCTCATAGGCCATGTATGGTCTCCAAGTGAAATTATCTAGAATGTTGAGTGCATGTATCTAATATCCAATGTCTCCCACATGGTTCTGAGTGATGTCTCCCATGTACCCAAAAACATACGGATCTCTCTCCCATCACTCTACAGTAACCGGAGGATGAAAGACAACTATCCTCTCCCAAGCCCACACCATCAGCAGAGTATTCCCACAACTTAGTGACTGTGTGTCTCTATATGAAATATCATGTAAATGGAAATATAGCATCCCTAATAGACATGGACCCCAAGCATACATGGTATCTCTCTCCAGCATACCCACCAACATCTCACCCCATCCAATAGGAAAACCATGACCTTGTCGGTCTGCTAAAACTATCCCACCTATCAAAGTACATAATATGTAGCAAATCCTCTCATATCTATCCACCAACATCGGCCATCTGATCTCATAATGCTCGATACCAAGCCTACTAATATCGTCCACCTTATAAAATCTCACTAACTCAGTCAATCTGCGTTGGGTATTGTACATCACCCGCTCTCCTCTAATCGACAGTCTCAGTATCATGTACACATCCTCCAATGTGAGAGTCACCTCCCTAGTCGGCAAATGAAATGATGATGTCTCAGAATGCCATCGCTCGAACAACGCAGTAAGCATCCCCCTGTTCGCTTGAATGGTGGGCATCGACAAATAGTGATGTAGACCAAGTCTCCACACAAGCCATATCTCTACACTACTCAAACAATCTTTTAGATCGAATGTGTCAAGACATGTCTCCTATGTATATATAGGATCCAATAAAGCCTTCATTTCAACCATGATGTCAATATTTTCAAACATTTTCCTTAGAAATTTTTTTCTAAAATTTTACTACCTAAATGCGGCTCACATTAACAGATACGGTGCATTCTTACAAATGCGTTGCACAACAACTCATTTGTGTCACATATTACATATGCATTGCACATTTCCCCCACCCATTTCTACCTACTACAAATGTGGTGCAAAAAAACCAAATGCGATGCATTTTTTCTAAGCCTGTCTATTCCATTCAAATGCATTTCACTAATGCACATGTGGTTCACTACCCTACATGCATTTATCCCTAATGCAGATGCATTCCATAATGACATATGCGGTGCATTATAATGAAAATGTGTTGATTCCCTAATATGCCTAACCTAGCCTAGATGTTTTTTCACAAATTCATCGTTTCACAGTCAATTGCGGAGAATACGACGACATATGTGTCGATCCCGAAAGACCGCATATGCTAATTAACTTTTAAAGACCTAGAAATACATGCAAAAATAAATTTCAAGAGTTCATTTTTGGGTAGATACCAGTGGTCCTACGTCAATCGGCCGCTTGAACGTCCAGATCTGATATCCTCGATGTGTAGCATAGGGAATGGGTGCCATCTTCGTCCGCTAGTCAGAGACAGTTCTTAGTTTTCCAAACTCTTCCGGGTGCAAATGAATTAGTTTTCAACCTAATTCCTATTTATAGCTAGGGTTTGGGTGGGATTCATTATGACCTTGTCTATTGGTCGCTTAACCTTTCAACTTCAAATGACCCGTACACGTCTGTATCACCTCCAATTCCGTCAACTCCATAGCATTTCTAACTATCAAATTGACTTATCGAGAATATTTCTTGATTTTTTTGAATTTTTTTCAAAAATAGTCAATTTTCTTGAGGGGGCATACACTAACCTGTTTCATGCTTGGGAACGATCAGGGCATATTTTCTTTGACACAATGTTGAAACAACATTGTATCAAAGAGGGGCAAACTGTAGACACCAAAAAATGGTCTAGGCCCGCGAACACCACTTTCAACATAATTTTCTATATCCATGGTCATGATTAAATAATGTTAATTATTTAATTACCCTTTCTAACACATATTTCCTCTATTAATTAAATACCCCTTTTTAATTAATTCATTAATTTATAAATAACCTTTATTCAACTTGATTAATTAAATAAATCATATTTGTTTAATTATGTCGCTAACTAATTAATTCTTCTTTCTTAATTAAATAATTTATTATTTAATTACCCCTTTGTCATATTTCAACTATAATTAAATATTTATTATTTAATTTATTCAATTCCACCTTTACAACAGTGAAATTAAATAAACTATCTTTATTTATTTAATTAAATCTCTCATTTTCGAATGTTGAATTAAATTAACATTTAATTCATATTTATTTATTTATGTCACATTCTTCTGTCAATCAGTTGACTAATCATTCACTCACCTTCTGACTGAAGATCTATTTGTATTTCTCGAGTTATCTCTGGATTCAACATCTTATTATCTATGTGAGAGGACTCTCTGTCACAACTAGTCAGTTAACTAGTTCCAACTCATATGCATGATGTGTTTATTAATTAAATATATTTATTTAATTAATTAACTCATGTTTGCATTTGAATGCATTATTCTTCAAATTCTAACTTTGTCTTTGACATTCAAAGTCTACTTCTTCTATATTTGAAGACTCTTAATTAGGGATTAAGATCTTGAACTCATGTTCTAACTCACGTTCTATCTGACATAGAACTCACATTGCATGACATTCATCAATCTCATCCATCAATTTCTCTTTCAATCTGAGCCAATCGTTTGAAAACCCAAAATCTATAAAATGACCTGTCATTATCATTATTCCTCCTCTCGAAATCATACACTTTTGAGAGGAAACTTATCTTTGATATTTTTCTTAGACGCTCGATGAAGTTATGCTTGCATCAATATTGAGAATCTAAGGGCAAGAATACTGAAACAAAAAAATGGAGAAGAGAAATCAAGATAATTCGAAGGAGTGAATGCATATTTGGTGAGATATTTTCAATTCATTTGTTTAGTTACTCATTATGTTTATTTATTCCTTATTTGTTGTTTGATGTAGATTAATATTGGTTAGATTAATGTTAACATCATTTATTCTAGTTGTTGATCTCCTAATCGAGATTTTATTCTATGTTACACATTTCACTTTTTCCAATGTGTGTCCTAGGTAAGTCGCCTAGGACCCATTCGTCACATGGCGAATGGGTCCTCACTAAGACCTAGGACCCCTCTTTGGGATATATTTTTAATAGTATTTTAGTGATTTCAAATCGATAATTCAATGTCAACTTGTGATATTTAAATTTCATTAATTAATCCTAGTATATGTATAAATACAAGGCTATTTCACTTATTTTCACCTAGAAAAATTTGATTCAAGCATCCTAAGATTTTACAAGAGCATTGATAGAGAATTCAAGACAATTCCTAAGGCATTGAAAGGCGGATTATTGAAGATTATTACAGCCACCAAGATTCATTTCATCATGTCAAATATTTAGTGCAACATGCATGTTGTTTGAGATAATGTATTGATATAGTCTTCAAGATCTAATCAAGCCTTCAAGGACATTCTTTCACATCAAGTTTCGTGATAAAGATCTACATTCATTGAGGTCGGTTCATGCTAGTTTTTAGATATAAAATCAAAGGTTTGAATTGAGGTTTGGTGAGTTGTTACATATTGTTGTTCATTCATCATTCCTTCATGATTTTATTAATTTCAAGGTTTAATTACAAAATAGGGTTTGACCATGGAAAACCCCTATTCCCTAACAAAACAACATTTTTCTCTTCTTTGATATGTGATTAAAGGTTATAGGTTGAAGATCAATTGGAGATAAAAAATGGAAAAAGTTGGAAAGTTGTCACCTTTCTTGAAAAATCATAGAAATTGAGCTACAAGATTTATTTTCGCCTTTCTGACAGTTCCTAGCCAGAATCTAGGAGTGCAGACTAAGACAAACAAAACCCAAAAAATGATTTTCCAAAGCCCTAGCCACAAACCATTTTACATAGGGTGAATGAATCCTTGGTGAGATTTGAAAAAGAACTTTTGGTGAAAGGTACACAATATTTGACCCTTTTCAGATTTTCCTTTTGACTAGTAGTGATGTAGGAGCATCCAATAGTGTAGGGAAATCTTGCATCACCCAAAAAAAAATAATCTTTATTTTCTTTAGTTTCTTTGAGTTCTATGATGGCACTTAAGGGACATAAGATAGTCAGGAGCCAAAAATAGCGAAAAAGGGTCACTTACTATTTTTAGTAAGTTGGCCTAAACGGGCTCGCATGTGTACTTGAAAATTTACCTAGAGTAGGGTTGAGAAAAAAATTTCGTCACGAAAGAATCACCTCAATACCTTGAATGTTTTGGGAGCAATTAAAGTTTTTGTCCCAAGAAATTTCACCAATGTAGCTTCAAATTCAAATATAAAACTTTAGAGGCCTCAAAATATCTGAAAAAATGGTCAAATTGACCTATAGTAGGTGTGCATGTTTTAGATCTCTTTGAGAGCTTTCCAACAATATACAATAATAGAAAATCAGACACCCAAATCAAAAGTTATGGCCCTACAAATTTTCCCTTTTAAAAAGTGAATTGAATTAAAATTTCTTCCTAGGCTAGAAATCAAATGACATGACTTTTGGTGCCAAAACAAAAGGGAGAGTTGAACTTTCTAGAACATTCTATGGCAGTTATTGAGGTAAAATAAAAGGGTTAAGTTGGGGGTGGCTCCATTAGTGTAGATTATGGCTCCCAATAATTTTTTTTTCTTTTAGAGTTGATTTTGTTGTAATGAATCAAGCCCATGAGGGAGTAGAATGTAAGTTTTGAATGTATAATTTCATTTTTCCAAAAAAATTGAAAGTGGATTAATTTTTGTCTCACATCTTCTATGTTGGTATCTATTGTTTTGTTTTGTGTGGTTTGGGTGGTGTAGCCCACATCAAGTGGTATCAAAGGATTTCTTGAGTGTGTAGACAAATCACTGAATTTGAGGCATTTTACACCAAGACTTGTGGTTGTGGGTCTATGAGAAAAGGATGCCTCCATGAAGAAACCATGGTGGAAGAAATGTTGGGACAACATAAGAGGTTTTTAGAGCCCTCTAGAGGTAAGTTTTTTGAGCATTTCAGGAGGAGTTGTGTAGAGGATCTAATGCTAGAAGAAGAGATGAAAGTGAGTATGAGGCTAAAGATGACGATCCATTCAAGGAGGAAACACAGGATGTAATGGATCCTAGATAATTCAAGACGATTAGGGCCATTTCCAAGATTGGAAACATGCCAAAGATAAAAGTTTCTATTTTTTTTAGAAACCAAAATCCAGAGGAACTGATTGATTGGATCAATGACATGGAAGAGTATTTTGAGTATGATGAAATAGAGGAGCCAGATAGGGTCAAATTTTCAAAGGCCAAATTGAAAGGCCATGCTAGCATATGCTGGAAAGAAGTCTAGTTGGAAAGAAATTGAAGAGGAAAAGAGAAAATAACAAGATGGGATTGGATGGCAGAAAAATTGAAGAGATAGTTCATTCTTAGGGACTATGAGTTGGATTTGTTGAAGAAGATGCAAGGGTTGAAACAAACAAGAAAATCTAAAGAAGTATAGGTCATTTTGGGGCCAATAATGAGAAAGTTTCCCATTACACAAATGGGTTGAAGTTGAGCATTCAAGAAGATTTGAGTTTGGTAATAATGTCTACCATTGAAGATGCATATTAGTTTTCTTTGAGGGTAGAAGAGAAGTTGAATAGAAGGTTTGAAAGCAAGAAATAAGGTGGAGGTCATGGTGGGAAGACTAGTGGATGGTAATATGGAGGTTGAAATGAAGATCAAAATAAGGGTGAAGGATCCAGTAGCAACCAAAACCAAAAAGGAGATAACACCTACTATCCTCATGATCAGAATAATCGAGACCAAAGAGGAAGAGGAAGATTTGGATGAGGATTGGGAAGGGGAGGCTTTCAAGGAACCTTTTTCTAGTTTGGAGAAGAAGGGAATAGAGCCTACGAGTGTCCTCAACATCAAGGAAGAAAGAATAGAAGACTTGGGGGTAATGCATGAGTTGCACATGTAGATGAAGATGTTGAATCTTCACATTTTGAGGATGCAAAAAGAGGAGAGGTTCTTGTTATTAGAAGATCCTTGTTGAATGAGAAGAAAGATCCAACTCAAAGGATGAATTTATTTTGCACCAGATGTAAGTTTGAAGGTAAATTTTGCAATGTTATTATTGATGGAGGTAGTACTGATAACCTTGTTTTAGAAGAGATGGTTAGTAATTTGTGGTTGGGGAGAAGGCATTTGATTCCATACTACATTTCCTAGCTGGAGAAGGACAATAAAGATTTGGTAAATGAACAATGTCTGGTAAAGTTCAAGATTGGAAATTACCATGATGGGGTATTGTGTGATATTATTCTTATGGATGTTTGTCATATGTTGTTAGGAAAACCAAGGTAGTTTGATCGGAAACCAGTACATGATGGGAATGCCAACACCTATTCTTTGATAAAGGATGGGGTTCATCATAAGTTGAAGCCCTTGAAAGAGGAAAATGAAAAGGTATGTAATAATGAAATAATTTTTTTGGTTGATGGAAGAAAGTTCCTAGAAGTTATGAGGTAGGAGCATGTGCTTTCCATTAATCCCTAGAGTTGATAAATAAGATACTATTGAGGTACCTATAGAGGTTTCAAATTTGTTGAATGATTTTCAAGCTATTTTTCTAATAATGTACTTGGATGTTTTCCTCCAATAAGAAAGATTAGTCATCAGATGGACCTGATTTTTGGAGCCAGTTTTCCAAATAAGGCAACTAATTGTATGACTCCAACAAAGAGTGAAGATTTAAATAGACAGGTGCAAGAGTTGTTGCAAAAAGGGATTTATTAGAGAGATTTTGATTCCATGTGTAGTACCTCCAGTACTAGAACCAAAGAAGAATATGGATGGTGGATGTGTGCAGATTCTAAAACCATCAACAAGATCATGATCAAGTATAGATTTCCCTTTCCAATAATGGATGACATTATGGATTGTTTGAGTGGAGCTGAGTATTTCACAAAGATATATTTGAAGAGTGGATATCACCAGATCCATATTAGAGAAGGAGATGAATGGAAGAAAATCTTCAAAACCAAGGAGGGCTAGTGTGAATGCTTAGTCATGCCTTTTGGTCTAACCATTACATCGAGCACATTTACGTGACTTATGAATGAGGTATTAAAAGAATTTTTAGGAATTTTTTTTATTGTTTATTTGGATGATATTTTTATTTTTAGTAAGACATTGGAGGAGCACTTGATCCATATCCGAAGAGTTTTTGAGAAGCTAATGGAGGAGAAGCTATTGATTAATTTGAAGAAATGTAGTTTTATGAAGAGAGAGTTGGTGTATCTCAAATTTGTTGTCTTAGTAGAGGGTCTTAAAATGGAACCAGAGAAGGTGAGATCTATCATTGAATGGCCTACCCAAAGGAGTGTTATAGAGGTAAGATCATTTCATGGTCTGGAATTTTTTTACAAAGAATTTATTATGAATTTCAGTAGTATTTGTGCACCTCTAACTAAAGCAATGAGAGGGGATAGAAAAGAGTTTAAGTGGACTACATGAGCAGCCAATTGTTTTGATATGTTGAATAAGAAAGTTATAGAGAAACCTATTTTGGCACTTCCATATTTCAATAAGGTTTAAGGTAGATTGTGATGGTAGTGGCATTGCCATAAGAGTTTTTTTGAGTCAAGAAGGTAAGTCGGCTGCCTATTTTAGTGAGAATTTGAATGATGCTAAGAAGAAATATTATGTCTATTATCAAGATTTTTATGCTATATTTCAGGCTTTGAAGAAATGGAGACACTATTTGTTTCTAGAATAATTTTTTTTATATATTTATCACCAAGCTTTGCAATATCTCAATAGTCAAGGAAAGTTAAATCAAAGGCACTTAAAATGGGTTGAGTTTTTGTACAACTATTCTTTTATTTTGAAGCACAAAAGTGGAAGGTCAAACAAAGATGTAAATGCCTTAGGTAGAAGGAAATTTTTGATAAAGATGAATATATAGGTTGTTGGGTTCAATGAACTCAAAAGTTTTTATCTTGAAGATCTAGACTTTGCAGAAGCTTGGAAGGTTTCTTTGGAAACTGTTACATTGGATAGGAAAAGATGGTTGAATTTCTTGATCCAAGATGGGATGTTGTTTAAAGGAATCCAATTGTGCATTCCAAGGATCTATATGAGAGAGAACCTAATCAAGGAGAACCATAGTGGAGGATTGTTTGGACATTTCAATCAAGATAAGACCATTGCTTTGGTTAGTGATAGTTATTATTGTCCATAGTTATCGCAAGATGTGAAGAAGTTTGTACAAAGTTGTAGAGTATGTCAAATGGTGAAAGGAACAAGTCATAATACTAGATTGTATTAGTCGTTACCTATACCCAAGAGGTCATGGGAGAATATTAGCATGGATTTTTTTCATGTTTTGTCAAGGACACAAAGAGGGCATGATTCCATATTTGTGGTGGTGGATATATTTTCAAAGATGGGAAATTTCATTATGTTTCATAAGACTAGTGATGTTGTTCATATTGTAGAGTTATTTTTCAGAGAGGTGGTGAGACCTCATGGTCTACCAAAGATTATAGTTTCAGATAGAGATACCAAATTTGTTGGCTATTTGTGGAGGACATTATGGAAGAAGTTGAAGGTAGAGTTGAAGTTCAATTTTTCACACCATCCACAAACTGATGGAGAAATAGAGGCGGTGAATAGGATTTTGGGTAACCTATTAAGATGTTTAGTAGGAGATAATCCCAAGTGACGGGATTTGATTATAATTTTCTTACAATAATTTTATCAATAGGAGCACTAGAAAATCACCATTCTAGATTGTGCATGGGAGTAGTCCAAGAACTACTTATGAACTGAGAAAGATGGATAAGGGGGAGAAGAGTAGGCTTGAGGCTGAAAATTTTGTGGAGCACTTGAAGAATTTATATGAAGAAGTAAAGAAACATATTGAAATAAGATGAACTCGCAATATAAGGCCAAGGCAGATCAAAAAAGGAGGCATAACGAGTTCCAGGTAGGAGATGAAGTCATGGTTCATTTGTGAAAGGAGAGGTTTCTAGTTGGTACATATAAGTTAAATATGAAGTTTGGACCATGCAAGATCCTGAAGATGCATGATTTAGGAAATGCATATGAGGTAGAGTTGCCTAATGAAATTCATATTTCACTTGTGTTTAATATTTTTGATTTAACAGAATATCATGAAGGGGGAATGAAGAAACAATAGAAGCAAAGTGGAATATTCCTACACCTACTTCAAAAAAGGATGAGATAGAAGAAATCTTGGATAGTCGTGTGGGTAGAAGTACAAGGAACATGTAGTATGAAGAATATTTGGTCAAATGGAAAGGAAGGAATGTTGAAGAGTCATCATGGTTGTCTAAGGCTAAGGTTGACCATCTTGATTTCCCTCTAACTCTTAAGAAGTGATAGGGTCACATTTCAAATTACCCTAGGTGTCTGATGTAGGAGCATCCAATAATGAAGGGAAATCTTGAATCACTCAAAAAAAAATTTCTCTTTATTTTCTTTAGTTTTTTTGAGTTCCATGATGGCACTTAAGGGGCATAAGACAGTCAAGAGTCAAAAATAGTGAAAAATGGCCACTTACTATTTTTAGTAAGTTGACCTAAATGGGCTCATATGGACTTGAAATTTTACCCGAAGGAGTAGGGCTAGAAAACATTTCCAGTCGTGAAAGAATCACCTCAACACCTTGAATGGTTTGGGAGAAATTAAAGTTTTTGTCCCAGAAAATTTCTCGAATGTACCTTCAAATTCAAATTTAACACTTTAGAGGCCCTAAAACACCTCAAAAAGTGGTTGAACCAATCTACGATAGGTTCATGCATTGCAAATCTCTTCGAGGGTTTTCTAACAATATGCAATAATACAAAATCAGACACCCGAATCAAAAGTTATGGCCTCACAAAGTTGCCCTTCTAAATAGTGAATTTCATTAAAATTTCTTCCTAGGCCAAAAATCAAATAGTGGAACTTTTGGTGCTAAAACAAAAGGGAAATTTGAAATTTCTTGAACATTCTAGGGTAGTTATTGAGGTAAATAAAAGGGTTAAGTCAGGGGTTATATGAAGTGACTCCATTAGTGCAGTTTGTGGCTCTGAATAATAGTTTTTCTTTCAAATTTTATTTGGTTGTAATGAATCAAGCCCATGAGGCTGTAGCATGTAAGTGTTGAATTTGTAATTTCATTTTTTTTAAAATAATTGGAAGTGGGTTATTTTTTGTCTCGCATATTTTTTTGTTGGTATCTATTGTTGTGTTTTGTGTGGTTTGGGTGATGTAGCCCTCATTAGGTAGTTGGGTTAGATTTGTTTTGTGTTACTCATTTGCACATTATAGCACACATATTGAATGAAAATAGGAAGAATAGGTTCATCATTATCTTCATTTTGGTGAACCCTATTTTTTCTATGTTTCAAGTCTAATGCATATTGAAATGATAATGACGAGAAAAAGGAAGAGAGAGAAAGTAATTTCCATATATCATATTACTCCAAATACATATAGGTAGAACAAGACAAATGGTTGGGACTATTTAGAGATTTACATGAATAGTCAAGGTCCTAGTTTGGTATTTAAATCTACATATGTAATATAGAAAATAGGAAAAAATGTTATTTTTTCTTAGCCTAAAGTCCAATAGGATTTAGAACAACAAATCAAACTCAATAAATGAATATTAATCATATTTCTACAAGGATTGGTAAAATAATGTCTATATGGTATTGAATAAAGGAGGTGGTAATCACAAACATATTTTTCAATAGAAATATAGAAACAAATCATAAAGTACTAAAATATTAAAATAAGAACAACTTATTGAAACCATATTACCAGCATAATGCAGAAGAGAGAAATGAGTGCAAGTAGATTTAAATTAAATTTTGATGACATGTAGCTTCAACAATGCAGGTATGTTCATTCAAATATATCTAAATGATATTTATTTTTCCTATTAATGAATATGAAGAAAAATAAAAGTGAGGTTTTCCAAAGGGTTGATTGGATGATGAATGCTTAGATTCATATGTAGGGTGTTCCCTCATACATGAGTGTTACAACAAGTGATATACGCTAGTTGTGTGAAAATTAAGATTTAGATTTTGAGAATCTCATGACACACTATTGTATCATTTAAATTTTCACATGTCACACTCATCTCCTAGAGAAATGACATAAATAATGACACATGATCCTAGGTCACTATGAAGAATAAAAATGTGATAAATAAATTTAGCAATTTTTTTAAGGGAAAGGACCAAGGGTGATGCTAAAATGATCCATAAAAAAATATAGTGGAATGGTCACTAAGTAAGTCCTAAAATATAATATAGAATTATAAGTGTGTAATTTATATCATTATAGAAAGAAAAATATAAGATATTCTACTTATTTTATATGAAACATTAATATTCCTATATAATTTTTAGGAGATTATTTCATACATTATACTCTACAATCACCCTATTTGTAAGGACTTACCTTATCTATGACCCTAGTGACACTGTTTTAGCAATAAATATGCATAGTATTGGCAAGTCAAATATTTGTATATCAATGACTCTATTGTGTCCATAGACAATGAATTTTTTGGATATCACAATATTGTTTGAACATTATTATGTCTCATAACAAATGAGCTTGATGTAAGACTTTATATTATTTTATTATGTAGGAGATAATATGAATTACATATGGTCTTAGTGATGATTTCAATCCCTAATAGTAAGAGTAAGTTTTTATGAGATGATTGTGTGTTATGTTCTATCTTTCAAATTGATATGAATTGAAGATTTAAATAAAATTCTTATTAAACCTTATTAAATTAACTAGAGTTGAAAATAGATTAAATTATATATGTTTTATGTGTTAGTTATAATTTTGTGCTATCATGGAGTTTAGAGCTCATTGATATACAATATGATATAAAATTGAAAGAGTGGTATGAAGTCTATGCTTATATAAATTATTTGATTGCACTGACATATTAAAATTGTGTTCATTCATCTATCCTATAAATCATATTAATGGTTGTAAATGAGTGTGTAGGTAAAATCCATGACCAATGGGAATTAAAGGTCCTCTATGAATATCCTAGTCATCTCATTCCTAGTGAGGCCATCATCTTAGTCCATGATGGGGACTAAGGTCTGTATTTTTTGTTGTCAATCTATTTTGAAGGTGTCTTATAAATTTATATTTGATGATAAATGTCAACGATGTTGGAAAACCTCAGACTATAATTTTTAGGGTCTTCTACATCTTAAAGCACTTTTAACCACTCTTTTTTACTATTTTTAGGCCCTAAAGTCGACCATCTATTGGTTGGATACTTTTAGGACCTATAGTTGGAGTTTTTTATGTGATTTAACCAAAGAGGATGTTGAAAACCCATAATATTGAGAAGGGGGTGAATTAGTATTCCATTAAACCATTCATATATAAACCATCCAATTATTAAAACATATTTAACTACAAGTAAGAATGAATACATTGAAAAGAACATGACACCATGAGACACATCAATACCATATTTTTACATGGAAAACCAAAATGGGAAAAACCACGGTCAGGATTAACTCACAATATAATATATCCAGATATAGAATATTAGAAAGGTTCACTACCAAAACACACTGTCCTTGAAGTCTAATACCTTGAGATAATTTACACAATAGAGTATGGTTCACTACCAAGTGATGAACTGATATAGAATGCACCTTCCTTGTGTTGTAGTTCGGTTTCGGTGAAGCACAATATATATGAAACACTTATCTGCAAGTGTATGCAACACATTTGTCTGCTCACTCATACAAATTCACATATTTGCAACATATAGAAATCCTGCTCTATTTTCCTCACGCTCTAACTCAAAAGTGTTCACATTACTATATACCACGATATTTAATCAAGTACATAAAATAGGTTAGCCGAATTGGAGTGACCCTATTTCAAAGCAAGACCAAGTCTATTATCATTAATACTTCAAGCACATTCACCTTCACATGATATTAATTGACATGAACCTATGATAGATCCATTTTACATTTGTAGCACATATTTAAACTCCTTAACAACAATGCATAAATTGGCCGGTCAAGGTTCAACCTGAAACATCAAAAATCCAAATGTATATGCAATTCATCAAAGGTGTAACACAAAAACTTATTAAAACATCGAATTATCCTTTAGAAAAAACCTAATAGCTTATCTTCACTACCAAAAAACAAAATAATTAATCCTAAGAAAATGTAGGATCTCTCTCATTAATGCATTGTACAAAAAATCATTGTATACTTCAAAGAATAATATTGTCAGTCATATATTTTGTATGCCTTTAGATACCAACATAAAACATTAGTGTAAGATGCCTCCTATAGTCACAATCCTATGTACGAAGTCTTGTAGTGATTTCTTTCTTTGAGGTGAAATTTGAACTAAAAAACCAACATACTAAACCAGTATATACACAAAACACTATTTTCCAAACTACTAGTAACTATATCTTTCCAACCATAAGGCCTAGTCAACTAAAATCTTGTCAATGTATACAAATTATTTTGAGATAGACCATAGCACAAGCCTCTAAAATATTCTTACAAAATAAGATAATCTAAACCTGTAGTGTCCCTCCATGATTTTCCCTTTCACAGTGTTCGATAAGTTAATATTATGAGTTGCCTTGTTAATTGATTTAATTAAATTGAATTGATTTGTAAGGTTGTTTATATTAATTTGGAATTAAAATAAATAATTAAATACATCAATGTTTAAAATAAAAGTAGATGGTTTATTAATGATTAATTAAATTAAATTATTTTATATAAAGTATTATTAGATTTATTTTTTTGATATGTAAGAGCTATACTTATATTATCATAATAGGAAATCACCAAAATAACCAAATTTTTCCATTCAAACTTAAACTACTACTACCACCTAGTAAAACACGCACCCAATAAGCAACTAAGGGAAAACCAAAGAGAAACATCGACCAAAAGACACCTTACAACCAGGGTGAAACACATCCATTGCAACCCATCTATACAAATTACCACCAACCATTCACCACTACCAACCATACAAAAATAAAGCCGAAAAACCCATCCTTTACAAAATTGGAATAAAAGAGACTACCAATATTAATCATACTAAACATACCTAAGCTTTTACCATGAAAAAATTAAAACATATTAACGAACCCTAAACATAGCCCATACTCACAAGAAGCCATTGGCCTTGGTAAAGGCCTCATAATCCACAATCCAGTCAATATCCTGTAGAGCCATGAGCTCAAAAAAAATTCATATACTCCACTACCACAACAACGATCATTCGATGCCTCATGAGAGCTAGTCCCTTCACATCTAGCAAAAAAGGAAAAAACTTCACCACCTCTTTTGTATTCCTCAGAAGCTCCAAGTCACCAAGATTGGAATACCAATCCCAAAAATAGAAGCCTTCAGTAGCTCATCCACACCTAGTAGCAAGTCCTTATTGAAAACCTTATCTAGTAACACCTTAAGGTCCACCTTCGGCACACAGTTGTCTAAAAGAGATGCCAATAAATGGGAAGTGGCATGCAAATTTTCCCCGTCCATAATTGTTATTGTTTAAATGCCTAGATCCTAGCATCATTATCACCACCACTACTAGTAGGTGGTCGATTTTGAACATAATCATTTTCAAACGCTTGTTTGTTACCTCCCTAAATATCATTTGGTGAGTTTTAGCATGCAGAGAAATCAGTATATCCACTCCAAACCACACCAAACCCTCCAACAAGACTTCAATTATGAAATGCAAGTGCCCAACCATCATAGAGCTCTTCCACACACCCAACAATGCAAAAACTACATGAAATACATACCAAAAAAACTAGATCCAAACTCAAAGCACTGGCCTCCATAGCTACCTCACATACATTTAAACCCAGAGAAGTCACTAGACTTCCATAATTAAACAATACACTTAACTAGGAATGACATTAATGCCTTAACGCTACACACAAGAGAGGTCATCCTCGTCCTTGAATGCCAAGAAATTTTCCTTGTAGCCTGCCACATTAATGAATAACGAGAACTCATAATCCGCCACTCAATCACTAAACCACATCTTATTTTAAGTGCCCATTATGGGCACCAACTTATCAATCTACACTTGAACTCCCATGCTAGTATGTTCATCCAAGGTGGATAAATATAAACATCACCCCTAAGAATGAACTCTTAGCTGCAAAGACAAGACAATGAACCACCACACCTCAACCACCTCACTTGCCACTTGCCCTCCACCACTCATGGAAGGATGCCCCCCTACTACTCAATAAAGTATTATTATAAATTTTTTTAATGAAAATTGTTAACTTTATTACCACTGGAAATTAATTATTCAAATGTGAAAATAATATAAATATTTAAATAAATAAATTGAAGGAGATTTTCAAACAAGTTGTTAAAGAAAATTAAAAGATAGAAAAAGTGGGTTTGAGTCCATGCATGGCTTTGAACTGGTTGTGAAATAGAAACTTATCTTATTAAGTGATTATTGATTGATTTTTGTTTTGTAAAATTGAATCACTTTCTTTGTTTCTATAATGACCGATTTTAGAAGATGTTTATGGATTTATTTTCATTTTAGGGAATGAAAATTCAGTATCTAATTTACATTATTTTTGTCTTTCGAAGTGAACAGATTCTCTGAAGGTTTATCAAAGCTTGAGAGAAGAGAAATTAATACTTGATAGCATTGGTTTCGACACTTATTCTTTGTGTTGAAGTGTAGGAATTCAGGTCGGCTTTACATGTTGTTCTTGATTTTTACTTCTCTATATATTGTGAGAAAATTCTACCTCTCTTGTTTGTTTTTGAAAAGATAAGCATCATTTACAGGGTGTTGTACCCTTCACATAGAGCCCAAGAGGCCAAAAAGAAATAGTTCAAACATAATGTGAACTAGGAGAAAAACAAACAGAGATGGCTGACCGATAGTTGTAGGACAACAAACAAGGTTTAGACATCCATAGAACCAGAGGGGACCAAACTGACTCCCTGAACCCGAGGCCACAGAGAAACAATAGATTTGAGGAGTTCCTTCTTCTTTCTCAGCACAACCGATCAAGAAGGCTCAAAAACAAACATCGAGCGGGGCGAGGGGAGAGGATCACCAACAACCACCTCGGACAAGGAGCCACCATGTAGCGAGGGCAATGGTAGCAAAGAAGAGGAGACTAGAGTAATCAAAGTAACAGCAGATTCGTTTAATGGAGGGCGAGCAGAAACTGACTACACATCGATAGCAGACTAGGGAAACACAAGATCAATAGTAGGGGTAGCCAGGAGAGGCTTAGACACGGGAGGAGGGACAAAAGGATCACCCTCCTCAAAGGAATCGTCAGAAGAGTCTAAAGAGAGAGAACCGACCATGAGGTGATCATATAGCACATTATTCCACCAAGTAGCAACACCCTTGCGGCAAGCAAAAAAGCAACCAGAGGCCAAATGACCATTAGAGAAACACCTCCTGCAACAAAAGGGGAGACCCTCATAATCCAATAGTTGCGACCAAGGTTTGTCCATCACCATCAAAACCACATCACCATGTAGGGATTTGGAGATATCCAAATCAACCAAGATACAGGCCACCGTCGTATGCCCCAGATCCTGAGATATTGAGTCCACCTTGAGGAAACTTCCAATGGAGTTGCCAAAAGCTTCAAAACAAGACTACTCCCAAAACTAAAGAGGGAGATTCGATAGACGAACCCAAACAGGTTTGATATTTAGTAGCTCAGTAAGAGGGTTGAAAGAGCCCGACCAAGACGTGATGGATAGTGAATGGATACTCCACATCCATCCCCTATCTAGCACACAATCGCTCTTAGCTGGAGAGGAAAAGGTAACAAAGAAGAATCCCCTAGCATTGGAGTAAAGCTCAATCTGACTAGAAACAATGGGCTTCCAAGAAACGAAAACCCACTCATGGAGATTTGACAGAGAGGGCCACAAGCCATTAAACTTGCACACCGCACCCTGCCTCAAATAATACTCTTCATTTTCAGCCACTTCAGAACCATAGACAACCATGGGAGAAGCCCGAGTATAGGACAAAGGACGAACCTTAGCAAGAGCGGGTGTAGACTTAAACCCCGCCTCAGAGAAAGACTTCCGACCAACAGGAGCACTAGAGGCAGGAGAAAACAACACCTTAAGGAGACCAGAGGGGATAGCAACACCCACACCAGGCATCACTGCAACCACACCATTCACCAACAAGGCAGAGCCAAGGATGGGAGGAGCATTGTTTGTTGATCTGCTTAGAAATGTGACAATCTTGTATAGCTCTCTTGTAGATTATTTTCCCTCTTTTGTGTAGAATTTGATGCATATTCAAAGTTGCATGGTGTTTCTAATTTTATATTTATTAATCGATATTGTTTACTATATTCCTACGTTGGATCCTATGTATGTGATTTTCATATATTGGGCACTATATTGTTCCTCTCATTCCTTATATTTGTATCAATATAACCCATCTTACACATTCGCTGCTTTCGTTGCAAACTTTTATGCCTTTTCAGTAAAAACATTTTATGTTCATCGTGTAGCCATGCGTCCATTGCTTCCTCCCAACCGATTGCATTATCTTGGAGTTTCTTATGTTCCCTATTGTAGGTATTAGGTATTATGATGAAGTATTGGCAGGCCAATTTTATTCTTGCAAATTCAAAGTACTAATTACCTTATGGGCATTCTGATAGCTGGCAGCTGGATTTAAACCACATAAATTCCTAATGACGTAACTGTAATTCAGTTCTTCGTATCCACTCTTGTGTACATGTCTATATGTCCCGTTGGGTATGCTTCATTGTTAATGTTCTAAGTATTTAGTCTTAGACCACTCCCTTAAAATACCATGACATTTAAAATTTAGATTACACCTTTTAGTGATGTTCTTGGAAAGAGCCACGTGGGGTTTACCTGCAGCTAGCATAAGATCGATAACATTTAGTTTGTTCTCGCTTATCCTTGACTCATAGCATCTCAGCTAGTAGGATGTATTGTCCTTTCAACACTCAAAGTTATTCATTGATGGCATAGTAATTTATATCTTTCACGGCTAATAAAATTTTACCTTATCGAACTTCAACCTTGGTTACATTCACTTAACAACAACCTTACATGCTTATCATGCTGCAACGTCGAACTTTTTAGCTCGTATGTTCCTAAATTGAGGTTAGAGAGTCATTTTGTGCAAAATTAGCCAGTACACCTTTGTGATATTCTTAGCCATCACCTATCCTTTCGTTGATGCCAATTTGCAGCCTGATTTTGGTGTGGAGTACTTTCCTCCCGTGATTCCTATTACTTCCATGTTTAGAATGGGAGTGTGTCATTTGAAACCATAGAATGTGGTTTGAGCATTCGTTGTCATATGCAAGTGGCGTTTACATTAATTTTCCTACGTGTAATTGGAGGGAACCCGAATGTTTAGAATTCGATGGTGGTCTTCGATTTATAATATATATATGTATGTTATCTATTTTTAATATGTGGAAATATTTATATGCATTATCTCATTTAAAAGAAACATTATAATTCAAACAAAATCAAGAATATAATATGAATATGGATATATATATAAATAAATACTTATGTAAGAAGTATGAGTATCATAGTTATAGAAAATAAAAATCGAAAGAAGTTGATTTACGTATATCAAGAAGAAAACATTTATTATGTTATGTTGATATTCTTCCTTTGGAATCAAAAGATAATAAAATGGTTTAGGACTTTTATTACCTATTAGTATTGAATATGATAATGTAAGTAGATATAGGAAGTTTAAGTTATTATTTATATATATATGAAAATATATGTACATATAATATGTGTGTGTGTATAAAATAAATTTTACTTAATTAATAAGTGACTTACATACACATTTGTAAATAATTAAAACATTGATTAAATATTTGAAGTAGATTGGTTCTGTTTTGAGTAATGGCTTTTATAACTATTTAAGAGTTAAAATGTAAGTTACCATGTAATTAGTTAATGCACACTTTTGTTACTATGATAAATAGTTCATTCAGTAGATTAGTGACTAAGTCGGTGAGTATTATGAGATGTGGAATAATGTTCTTCATGTCCATGTATTTTTGATTGTTCATTTGTGTTGAATTTAATGTTTTTTTGTGATAGTGAAGTGAATTGTGGACAATATTCAAAAGTGGGAGTCTTTGTGCAATATAGTTAAGGTTGGCTTCCAGAGGCTAGGGGGAGTTCTTCTGCATGATGGATTTTATGATTCTTTCATTTTAAAGTATATTGGTTGTGATTTTTATGGTTGTCCATATTGGAAGGGATTGGTTATATATTGAGATGTGTACATGGGTTCTTTAGCCTTGCACCGCTTACTCGTTATTATGGTTGAGATTTGTGAGCAAGAGGTTTCAACCCTTGCTTTATGTGTATGTACATGTGATGGTGATTTTGTGCAAATGGCTTTACCCAGTTGGATATGTTTGGGTCTTATAGTTTTTAGTAGGGGGGATAGCTCTCAATGGGGGTTGGTGACAAAGTGGTGCTAGGGTAATTCATTGAGAGTTTCTTTAATAAGTGATAATCTAAAATGAATTAGGGGTTAGGTAGTTCACATTAATCAAGATAATGGTAACACCTCAATCATGGCTCAAGTGCTCATTTAGGCTTGAAATGAGTGGGAAGGCCTAGAATGGAAAGATCAACTTCCTTGTCCTCTTGAAATGTATATTGATCCTACATGAGTTAGAATGGGGGTCGGGGATTGGTTGAGGTTTCCAAGGTAACCCAGGATGGGGGTCGAGGACCTAGGAAGATCTACATTAGGTAACCCATATCGAGCTATGTGATGACACCCTTCCTTGTAGTGACCTTGTATGCCTTGTTTTTTTTTTCCCTTGTTGTTCATGTACCTCTCGAAGCAATTGTTTCTTTATGTTTTGTTTGTTTCTCCGATGTAACACCCTGCCACGTAACCCTAGAGGACGACACAATTACAATGGAAGCATAACAATTTTGTTTTTAAAGTGCAATTAAAAATTAGTAAAGTGAACTACACTTAATGCATACATCCTCTAAGATATGCGATAATGCTTACATTTGAAACCCATAACATACAAAATTAAACTAATCCATAGCATACAAATTTTACTTATGAATCAAAGAACATAGATCCAATAACATTAAACTCATTTCATAAGATTACAAAGTACGTAATAAAATAATTCATAGATTGTGTTCATTCTATATAGAAGTTACAAGGCTCATTTCCAAAATGAGGTAGATCATACAAACAATATTACAATTACAATGATACAAGATTCTCCTCGAATACAAATGAGGAGTAGTACATATACATTAACATCCAACAAATCCAATAGAACACAATAGATGGTACAAAGCAACAAGAACATGTGAGCTCTCCAATCTAGAAGGTCCCACCATCACACACATGAAGTGGAAACCCAATGGTGTAAGGTGCACGTTCCACCCAACTACGTGGTACTTAAAGGCCCACCCTCCATGCTAGGAGATAGTAAAAGAGTTTCCTAGGTATAACCAACAACCTCAAGACATAGGCAACCACAAGACTAATCTATACAAGTACTTGATACATAACATAAAGGCTACATTGCTTCTAGAGTAAAATTATCAAGTACATCGACTAAATAATACAAACTATTTTCATAGGAGGAGTGTCATTAGAAATTTGCATGGGTTATCCTAGCAGATCTTCCTAGGCCTTGGCCCTCATCTTGGGTTATCCTGGTAGCCTCTCATGATCCCCGACCCCACATACAAATTGGTGCAGAGTCAAATATCTTTCAAAGGGAAAAGATAATGACCTTGTCATTCCAGGCCTTATCATCTCATCTCAAGTCTAAATGAGCCCTTAAGCCAATGAGTGAAGAAAAATTAACAAGTTATATGTTTTAGGGCTACCCTTTCCCCTAATACTTTTATTTAATTTCCACTGAATTATCTAACTCTCACATGAGTTTTCCTGGCACCACTTTGTGCGTCAACCCCCATTGAGAGCCACTCCCCTACTATCAACATAAGGATCTAATCCATAAACCAAGGGTAGACAAAGTGCACAAAAATGGATATTATATACCAAACATAATGCAAGAGGCAACACATCCCATTCGTATTAATTGGGTGTTTAGACTGGATCACAACTAGGTTTTTTACCCAAGGAAAAAAAAGGGCTTAATAAAATATCACAACAACCCCCACATAATATTACAACATTTGGAAGGCTTACACATTCACAACTTAACAGATTTCCCAACTTACGTGGATAAAAGACATCATAATTAAAAAAATAATTTAGGGAGGTAATAGAACTATCATTATGATTTCCTTAATCTAATTTCCATTCCAAGAAAAACAATAATACATTGCTCAAAATAATCTAGCTTAATAAAATTTCATATATAGTCAATAAATAAATTAAATCTAATTATTTAATTCAATTTCCCAATTTACATCTATATAAAAATCAATTTCCCTTTTTTTAAATCATTTCATTTTAAAAACATCTAATTCGTGCATTTACATGCACCTATTATAAAATTCATATATATATATATATGTATTTATATATAATTATATATATAAATATATTATTTAAATATTTAAAAATTAAATTACAATCCAAATAAATATTAAATATATATATAAATATATATAAATCTCCCAAGCCAAATAAATCTAATTGGAAAAAAAAAAACCAATAATCTTCTACAGGAAGATTTTTTCCAATACAATCAGAGGTTTTCTACAAATTTTAATAGGAAGTTTGAAATCAATTCCTACGGAGGTTTTCCAATTTTCTATATAATCATTTCATGAATTCTATTGTTTTAAAACAATTCATCTTTTTAAAAGAATATAAGAATTTAATCTAAGGTTCTAAATTTTTCATGACAATCTTTCCAATTTTCAAAACACATTAAAGCTTTAAAACAATTGAAATTTTCTTCATTGTATAGGCAATCTTTTCCAAGATAATAACTAATTCTAATGGCCTTTCCCAATTTGATTTTGAATAAAAAAAATAAAAAACCTATTTCAGACGCTTGAAGAATTGAAGTTTGAAGTAGAGTCTTGCCTTCAGATTCCAAAATTATCAAAGCCTCTTCCAAAATAATTTGCTTTTCTAAAAATCTGAAAATAAAATTAGAGCCATATCTCGAGAACTTCTTCCAATTTTCAACAACCCCAAAATACTATTTTCATTCTCGTGAAATAGCCTTTTTCCCCTCTTTTAGTTAACACAATGATTCTCTCCATGAATTATTTCCCAACACTAGATTTTAATTTTCTTAACTCATGTCACAATCCCAAAATATGTTTCCAAATCAAATCACAAGATATTTCCTCTTAGATATTTTATAAGATATTTTTTTATTTAATAAATAAAATCAAATATTAATTTTAATTATCGACTCATTTAAATTCACAACTTTATTTAATTAATTTAAATAATTAATCAAATAATTTTTTTATAATCTAACAATTTTAATATCAAATCTAATCTAATTAATTTTAATCACTATATAAAATAAATTTAATCAAAATATTTAAATTACTTTACAAAATAAATTAAATCTAATTAATTAAATCAAATTTAAAGCTTCTAACAACATTAATCACGATTAAAAAAATAATCAATTTAAAACATTATAAACATTAATTAACATTAATTTTCCACAGAGCACACCTTGCAAAATAATTAAATGACAAGGCAAACCAAGACAACATGACAACAAAGCATAACCAAAACAAGGATTGACGACACACAGTGACTAGGGTTGTGGTTTGACAAGGAAATCTTGTTACTACCTCCCAATCAACTATTCCATTGGGCAATGGACAAGCTCAAACCTGTGAATCTAGGTGGAGTCGATGTCCTGTACCTACAATCATGCAATCAAAACATATGTCGTACATGTATATAGATCATGAACAATCACATCATGAAGGGAAAATCAAGGAATCATAGGGCACTTGAAAGTGAGTGGTGTAATCGCGTTCCCTTCACCAATACAGTGTCACATCAAAACTGAAGAAACTAAAATATCAAAAAACTACATATGAACATCTATCAATATCAAATCACATAATCAACTATGCTAACCAAAGAGCATGTCATAATCAATAATCACCAATATAGTGTACCATCATTGCTATAATGTCAGTGATCAAATAACAACATCATAGTATCATAGTCTATCAAAATAAAAGAACACACTGAAAACATGAGAAAATTAGAGGGGTGCTACATCTAAATAATACTTTTTTCTTACAAATTTTATTTTTACTTATAGTGAATCAAGCCCATGTGGCTTTAGCATTATAACTTTTGAACTTGTACTTTGAATTTTTTGAAAATTAATCAAAAAGTGGGTTGTTTCATATTCTACATTTTTTGTTATTGTGTTTTGTGTGGGTGTTGGGTGGGGCAACCCCCTCATCACTTTTCTTGGTCATTCTTTTCACTCACTCCTGACTAAGAAAGTGGTAGCAATCTAGAAATAGTATTCAATTATTCTTGTAACCTTGAATGCTAATCATTTGTATCTTGTTCATCTCTGCTTTTAATTTTATAACTATGGGTTCCATGAACATGGCCATATTCATAGTCAATGTAGAAACTCGCAAGGCACTTGTGTTTCCCATTCTTCTAAAAATTAAGTTTCTAGTTAGTTCACTAGTGTTTTCAATAACCTTGGGCTTATTTGTTTCAAGAAATATTGACTAGATGGCTAGGGTTTCATGCCTAGGGTTGAATGCTAAGCCAAAGTAAGGGGCATCTACCTACTCTTCTAATGCTAATACTAGATTATTTCCATCTTGTCTTTTGATTGTATCAAATACAATTGAGAATGATATACCCCAACCTAGAAATAATAAGAATCCACCACTCTTGACAAGTTCCCTGCCTAAGTTATCAAGTGTCATGTTTTTCATTTTTGTATAAATTTACTCTATCCCAAAATTCGATGATAACTTCCTTTCTATTTTCTTTGATAATTTTTTGGCCCTCTAATGTTTGATGTAGCTCTTCCCCTTTTATTTTTAGGATGAAGTCCTTAAACTCCATAGTGGAAATGAATTGGTCATCTATCATGAACTTAGAGAGAGAAAGTGCTCTGACATCATCAACAACTTAGTCTCCAGTCTCAAAACTAATCAACATCCTTTCAGTGAATGGTCTTTCAACTACAACCCTTAGAGGGTGTGCCTTACAATCCTCTATGAATTCATTAGGTTCAATAAGATAATCTACCAAAGATCAAACAATCGGAGCCACCTATTGCAAAGGTGGGATACTTTCAAGGACTTGTTGCTCTGTTGGATGAGATGATGAGGGACCAACTGCATCTCTATGTGAGATATTTAGTGGCACATTTATCAATAAACTAGTGGTATTATCAAGGATTGTTAATATCCTCAAGATTGGGTCTTGATTTTTTGTCTATGCTCCTTAGTAAGAAGGGTCCACACCTTTATTTTTTTCTTTATTCATTTGTATATTAACCCATTATTCCCTTCTTATTGTTACCTCCTTAAAATATGGGAAATTCTTGATAAGATCCTCAATAGGATCAAACTCATGCACAAAGGTTGCAGGAATATACTTTGTCCTAATATTAGAATGAAGTGCTCAAGATCATGCTTTCTTATTTTATCAACCCTCATTTTGTAGGACATAAAATTATTCAAAAGAAATTCCAACCTTGCCCTAAATGTCACCATAAAGTTAGAAATTATAAGGGTGGAGGGGAAAATTGCATGTTTCTTATAATCCCTAAAGTGAGTTTTCTCGACCTCATTCAGTTGCAACATGATTTCCAGATATCTAATTCTATATAGAATTGATTTAGGTAAGATATGGGGAGCCACTAGGGAGCCATTAACTATAATGAATATAGAATTCAAATAGAAGAACCAGTCTCCTTGATTATGATCAATCCCTAGGTCTGGTTGAAGCTCTTTGGGCCTCAAGAATGTGCTCACTTCATCTATCAATCCCTAATCAATATCTTATCCCAAATTTCTAAGGACGCCTCTATATTTAAATTATCACTCAAAGATACAATAATTGGTAGGCTCACAATTGTTGTCCCAGATATGCATCAACTCTTGAATAGGGAGCATGAAACCTTGCTCATTAAAGGTCATAATTTTCATTTGAGGTGACCATATTTTCCTTCTAGCATAAAGTAAATTATGGCATAATAATGAATACCATTTGAAATGGACAACGTTGGAATCATTGCTAAGGGAACTCAAAGCTTTGTGCATTTAGCCTACAACATGCCCTGCATAGTCATACATGGCCTATTAACATCATTACTCTAGATGTCAACTTCCAACACCATCAAATTTATTGGAATTTTGGTTCTGAAATCTAAATGCAATACTTGACATAGAGAAAAATAGCTTTTCTAGAAGTAATCTTCAAAAACAACATAATTAAAAGGTTCAAGATTGTTGGGATATGGTGTTGTCACCATTGCATAAAATGTTATAAATTATAATGTTGTAATTAAATAATTATTTAGTTGTGATGCACCTAGCAGGTGTGGTTAATCACAGTAGGTAATTATTTGGGTACCACTTGTATGTTGTATTGTAACATTGTATTATTATTTAATGTGTGAGAGGCATGTGATAATAATTCAATATTGGGGAAATATTTTAAAAGTAAAAACTTAGTACCCAATATTAAATGAGGGGTCAATGGTTTTCTAGCACATGGTTTTATCTTACCACTTGGTTGTATTTGTGTGAGCTTGTATCTATAAAAGCAAGCACATGTTTAGTGGTTAAGGTTGACTGGGTGAGTGGGCTATCATTATTGAGTCTTTTTGAGGAGTGCATATGTGAAACATGTCATGCTATGAGTGGATTCATTCTTGGACGTGCATGAGGGTGCATGGAGAGGCTTGATACTTTAGAGGTATTCATTTTAACCCTTTTATTTATTTATTGTTGAATAATAGATGGAGTCTGGATGCTTTTGGAGGCTAGGTTTTACACTCTTGAGGGTTTTCTCAGGGTATATCTTGTATTATCATGTGGCTTTTCTATTTGATCTATGCATTATGGTTAGTTGCATGCATGTTTATCTCTTGTGGGGTTAGGTAGGAAAGGGATTAAGATTGTAGGTATTATGCATTATTTCCTATTAAAAATCACCACCAACAAACTTTGAATCTCCCTATTCATCCCCTACATTTGAAATAAAATAACTTTTTCACCCTATAGCTATCTCTTAGCCTCTTATATTCTCTTGTTGATGCCCCTAAATCAATGGGTAGTTGAACATTTCAATCCAAATTTAAAACCTCGTAGATATAATCTTTGTCAAATGTTAGCAGAGTGACACCCTTTCTACTAACAACATCCCTAGTGTTGGGATTGTATGCCCTAGCTAAGGCTCTAATTAAGTCATCATTTATGAAAACATTAGGGCATATACCAATTTCCCCAATTCCATCCTCCAAATGTTAGAAATTGGCATATTTGCAAAACACTTCCTGTAATAATATTTAAAAAGTGTGTAGCCATGAATAGTGATTATGGCATCCCTACAACAATCATTTTTGTCCATAATTTTGTTTGACAAAATTTTGGATCCTTGACCAACCCTAGGTCTCTTTGTAGACCCTAGTAATTGAACCATAATCTCATCATCCATACCCCTCTTGATTACTCTTGAAGTTCAACCATGACTACTGCAATTGGATACTAGGGCATGTAAACTAAGGTTTTAAAGTATTGTAAAACGTTGACAAAGATTCATTTTAAAATTATAACAATTCACCACTTTCAAAACCCTAACTCACCTCTTAAATAAAAAATATAGGATTTTCTTAAATTAATTTGTAGAAAGAGGGATTGAATCTACTCACTGCTTGAAATTTGACTCAAACCCTAGAAATATCATTGAAAACCCTAGTTCATCCAAAAATTCATAACTAATTCACTTTGCAATCTTCACTTTATGCCTTGAATGATTTGGATACCTGTAATTAATCCATTTACATGAAAAATTGGGTAGATATGGGTCAAATCTACCATTAATGTTCTCGCATGCTTGAATGCACGACTAATGATAGTCATTCTTGATTTTGAATGTGGACCATTGATTTGCTGAAGATGGACAATGACCACAAGAATTTGAAATCCCTTCTGGAAAGAGAAAGGGTTTTTTCTTTGTATGACTCCAATACATGTGACACAATTTTGGGGATTCACGGGAACAAATAGAACAAATTTTAAGCCTTCTCGATGGTGTTTTCCTTCATGAAACACTAAATATGAAACAAACAAGACACGTGATGTGATTCAAGACTTCACGAGAAAGAAAGGGTAGGCTAACTTTTCTTTGTGAAGGTTAAAGCTTGTGCAAAAAATAATTAGTCATGCTTATGACACAAAAATAATGTATTTCACTTGTTCGTAGAGATGAGTTCTTTGAAATGAGAGGCCCTATGAAGCATATAATTAGTGTGACTTAACCATAAGTCGATATTTGGCATTGAATAAGACAAAGGTGGGACCTTAGCATGCTCTTCTTTGGGCGACTTAAAATATATTAAAAGAACGTGCAAATAAGAACAACTCAAGTCACTAGGGAGAAAGAGGGTCTCAAAGCACAATGAAAAGGGACTTCACTAGAAGACTTAACATTCTACGTGAAAAATAAAACACAAGATTTGATTAGCTCTTGACCCATACACATAGATTACATTGGGGAATAAAAGAGCATTCCGTAGGCTCACGAGAAGAGAATAACAAGATGAGATGCTCCTATGAATCAAAGAAGCTATGTGAAATGACACCACATGTCTATTGGGACCAAGCAAAGCACAACAATTTAAAAGGCTTTTAAAAGTACATGATGATGATAGGTGCTTCTAGTACTCTAAAAAAAAGGGTTGGTAAAAGCAAGAAACAAAAGACACTAGGTTATAAATTAAAGGACCACATAACCAAGGCAAATAGTCAATACAAAATTAGAACAAAAGTGCAATAACATTTACCATGGCTTAGGTTTTTTGCTTACAAATACCCCTATAAAAATGACCTCTTATTAATCACCAAAAACACTTGATTATAGAAGGCAAAAAAATTCACAAGCACCATCACACTCTATAACACTTCTTAATCTTACAATAAAAACTAGATTGAAGAAGTTAGTTTCACCATCTCTTCCTCAATAAAAAGTGTTCAACATAATTAGACTATTGTCTACCCAGCTTTAAGAATGCGCATTTGACCATATTTATTAATTATTAGAAAATTAAAATACAACAGATTTTTAATATTGAATTAATTAATAAATACATTTTAGAGGCTGCATAAATGTTTCCAAGAAATTTATCACTTCAATTAGAAAGGATCACGAAAGTTGCCCAAATTTTCAATCATGAAAGCTGCAGATTCAATTCCAAGTGCATTCCATAGAGCTCGGAGTGCATATATAAATACTGTCCCGTACAATATTTCCGACCAGCAAATGCGCCAGCTAGCTGTCAAACATTTATGGGGTATGAAAAACATACCAGAGCCGCCAATTTCCTTCCTTGGAATCTTTCTAGTGTACTTACAACAAGGTTGAATTTCTATTCCCGACATTGAATAAGAGAAGCGATTTTCTAAAGCTGCACAAATTGCCTGTCAAAACAATTGTACGGGACGGAGTACACGCGTTCCGAGCTCTATGGAATGGAATGGCTTTAGTACGAGCATAATGATGGAACATATACAAATTTGCCTTGTTTTTCACACCCTCCAATGTGCCTTCAAATCGGTACTTAATTTGTCAACGAGACAATCAAATGGGCCTGTGGGAGAAGGAAATTCCCCCAAAAAGAGAATCGTCAGTTACAGTTCTGGGCAAAGCTGATTCGAGGTAAGTGCGACATATCTCGACAGGTCCACGGTGGAGGTCTTTAATTATTTCATCTAGATTAACACGAGGATTTCATTGACGATACTTATGACTGGGACAACTGACGAAACGATTCGATCTTCTGGGCTGACAGATCGCTCATGTAAGATGACCCAATACGGATACCCAGCAGTAATGGCTGACAGATTGCTTATGTGGAGGGTGACGCGATTCTGGGTTCTTGGGTTTCCCGGCCTAGAGCGTCAAAGTTTGCTTACCGCACGGATTCGAGCTCATGACCTCGGCAACGTCTACCCAACCCTAGGAATGCATTGGGATGCCGCATGCCTCCATGCATAAAAAAATCGTACTCAACCGTCAGTTTCGTATTGTCATGTTTGTCCGTAATCTGCAGTGAAAACAATTTAAATTTATTTATTTTATTTGCATTCTATGTTTTAATTTAAATTCGTCTTCACTAATATTTAGTTTTAATTTAGTTTATATGTTAAATATAAATTCGTTTACATATATAATGTTTTTACTTGCATCTAGTAATATAGTTTTAAATTAATTTAAAAAAAATTATATATGTTACTTTTAAATTTTAAATTTCGTAATATATTAATATTTAGTTTTAATTTAGTTTAAAAGAATTTAATATTTCATTTAATTTATTTTTATCTATATATTATTATCTTTATATTTATTTTATATTGTTTTATATAATATATTATATATTATTCTTAATATTATATAGATATTAATATATTGTATTATTATATATAATATATATTGATCTAATATTAAATTTCTATATTTTATTTTCTATCTTATTTTATCTTAAATATTTAAATAGTTTTTAGAATTAAATAAAAAGTTCAACAAGCATCAAGAAAAGGGTAGTGTATATTTGATTCAATCAACGTACATAAATAAAATTTTATCACTAACATCATTAAAAGGTATGTTTTTTTAATTAAAACTAAATATTAATTTTTAAAGAATATTAACATAATTAAATATATTGACCAAACTCTATTATCCAAAATAAGATGAATACAATTTGAAGAACATGAATTATTGATAATGTAATTTTATGTGTATAATTTATTTTAAACAAAAATATATATATATTGACCTAACTCTATTATCTAATTGACCAAACATAATTAAATATATTGACCAAACTCTATTATCCAATTGTACTCTCTCTATGTCTATATATTATTAGATTTTTTATTTTGCATATTAAATTATGAGTAATTATAATGAATAAAGATATTTAGTGCTAGTAATAAAATCAATACATAATAGATTTTTATTTAATCAAATCTTGGCACTTGAAGCCTAACCTTAACCTTCACACTAAGGATCACCCTAATTCAACCCTAACCCTAATTGAACCCTAATCCAAGCATTAACCCTTACCCTAATCCAAACCTTGAACTCTAATTGAACCTTGCACTTGAAACCCAATCCTAACCATAATACTAACTTTAATATATAATCATGAGTTTTAAAACATTTAGCAATAATTATTTAATAAGATTAAATTTATAATATAATTTTATCATCTATTTTTATCTAAATTTGAGTTCATTTTTTTCTTTATTTTTAAATACAATATTTTTGTTTCATAGATCTTATCTTATTAATGTGTGCACATATACTTGTACTTGGACATTCATTATATCTCATTTTTCACCATATGATAAGTATAAATCTTGATTTGCTATATAAAAAATAGTATTCAAAATTTTCCCACTTCAATTTATCATTTATGTTACTTGAATTTAAAAAATTAAATCATTCCCTAATTCATTATTTTTAAAATGATATATAAGTTTTTATTAAATACATTTCAATTTTTTTTTTATAATTTGTAGAAATATCATTTTCATTAATTTTCATTATTTAATTAAATATTTTTACCTAATTTTTTTTACTTTAAAGTCAAACATAATATTGATAAATTTAATTCTAAAATTCAATTAAAATATAATGTGGATATAGTGTTTTATCTCTAATATATTGAATTGCAATTTTTTTATTAAATATATTGTGTAGTTGTAAGAAAATTCTCAATATATTGGATCTAGAATAATAAGAACCAATGCTTTCAATATTTTAGATTTAAATGGTTTTTATTTTGATTTCTATATGTTTAAGCTTAAAAGTATAGATAAGATAAAATAGATGCCCTTATATTTTTCAAATTAAAATGATTCCTAAATTTTCCTAAGGTAAAATTTTAAAAAATTATGTAAATTAATTATATAATATTATTAAGTAAATAAAATAAAATAACTTTTAACTAAATAAAAGTAAATAAAACTAGCATTCATATCTTTATAAAAATACATGTAAGAATATCTCAATAGATATTATTCTCTAACAACTTGTGATGTATTGATTTTATTACTAGCACTAAATATCTTTATCTATTATAATTACTCATAATTTAATATTCAAAATAAAAAATCTAATAATATATAGACATAGAGAGAGTACAATTGGATAATAGAGTTTGGTCAATATATTTAATTATGTTTGGTCAATTGGATAATAGAGTTAGGTCAATATATATATATATATGTTTTTGTTTAAAATAAATTATACACATAAAATTACATTATCAATAATTCATGTTCTTCAAATTGTATTCATCGTATTTTGGATAATAGAGTTTGGTCAATATATTTAATTATGTTAATATTCTTGAAAAATTAATATTTAGTTTTAATTAAAATAACATACCTTTTAATGATGTTAGTGATAAAATTTTCTTTATGTACGTTGATTGAATCAAATATACACTACACTTCTTGATGCTTGTTGAAATTTTTATTTAATTCTAAAAACTATTTAAATATTTAAGATAAAATAAGATAGAAAATAAAATATAGAAATTTAATATTAGATCAATATATATTATATATAATAATACAATATATTAATATCTATTTAATATTAAGAATAATATATAATATATTATATAAAACAATATAAAATAAATATAAAGATAATATATATAAAGATAAAAATAAATTAAATGAAATATTAAATTCTTTTAAACTAAATTAAAACTAAATATTACTATATTACGAAATTTAAAATTTAAAAGTAACATATATAATTTTTTGAAAATTAATTTAAAACTATATTACTAGATGCAAGTAAAAACATTATATATGTTAACGAATTTATATTTAACATATAAACTAAATTAAAACTAAATATTAGTCAAGACAAATTTAAATTAAAACATAGAATGCAAATAAAATAAATAAATTTAAATTGTTTTTACTGCAGATAACGGACAAACATGACAATACGAAACTGACGGTTGAGTACGATTTTTTTGATGCATGGAGGCATGCGGCATCCATGCCCCGGTGCATTTCTGGGGCTGGGTAGACGTTGCCCACAACCTCTCTTCTGAATTGTTGCAGTTAGACAAATGGCTCTAGCCTTTTTATTTTCATTTCTTAACAAATGTTTATCCACGCAATCTCTACTTTTGGAGAAAGCTAACTCGTAGACAAAACACACCTATGTATGTAACATTATATCATACCCTCCGTCCCACGCGCTGAACAAAATGTCTCGATAGAAAAGGATGTTGGATGGACAAATCACATCGATGGAAAGATTTGATGGTCAGACATTATTACATGCAGTCGCCTGTCTCATCACCGAGAAAATATGTTAGCGTCGACGAGTTTTCAAAATGATATTTCAGAATGGACAAAAACCCGAAAAAAAGTGGCATTCGAAACCATTATTTGCAAATAACAAAACGAGGTCTCATTTTCGTCGCCATTTTTCACAACAACGTTTTGCAGGTTGCTGGAGAGCAATGAGAAGGAGTTGCAGGCGTTCAGAGGTTGAAGCATGTGGCCACCCTCCATACGAAAACACATTTGACAGGCGTGGGCACCTAACTAGTTAGCAAGTATGTATATCTGCAAGAAATATGTCATTTTGACATTCTGCTTAGGAATTGTGAAGAAATGAACATCTATTTGTTGTGAAGATGGGTTTTCATTGACGTGAAAACAAAGTGTTTTCCTTTGGAAATGGGTTTTCATTTGAAATGCAAAGTTGTTTAAGTGTTTAAATTCTATTGAGGGTCTTTTAATTTTTGTTTCCTCTTTTTTGCTGGTTTTGAAAATTTGTGCTTGCTAAATGAAATAATCGACAACCCATTGTGGAAATATGAGTGAAATAACTAAATAACTAGAATCCATGTAGAATATATTACGACATTGCAAAATGCAATGCAAGTTTTGGAATGAAATGATATATTTTGAAAACCACATAAAGCCTAGAATGTCGCCATTGTTCACGTTCTTATTTTGAAGGTTGTAGGGTTTTTCGTTGGGAAAAGGGGTTTTTATTTGAAATGCAAAGTTGTTAATAGTTTTTTGTGTCGAGGGTTTTTTAATTTTGGTTTCCTCTCGTATGTTGGTTTTGGAATTTTGCGATTGTCGAATGAAATAAATGACAACCCATTGTGGAAATATGAGTGAAATAACGGAATATCATTTATAAAAACTAGAAACCATGCATAATATATAACAAGGTGGGATAATGCAACGTGGGTTCTAAACCACATAAAGTCCAGAACGTTGCCATTGTTCACATTCTTATTCAGAATGGACAAAAAAACCCAAAATGTGGCATTCAAAATCATAATTTGTAAATAGAGAAAAGCCCAGATGAGGTCCCATTTTTGCCGCCATTTTCCACATTGATGTTTTGGAAAACACACTATCTCTTAAAACCCTTAATGTTCTAAAACTCTTTACAAGTAACAACCCAATTGGTTACTCACCCCTGAACTCAATTTGGTATGTTTTGTGATTGTCTTGAGAACCTATTGTAAATTAGATAGTAAGAATGTAATGAAATTAGAAAATAACAGGTATTATGAAACATGCAAGGCATTGTTAGAGTAATAAGTTATTATACTTAAGTAATTTAATCATATTGGTTAATTATTTAAGTCACTTATTCTTTTAGGTTGCTTAAGCTAAACTTAGGCACAGTAATAATTATTTATTAATTATTAAGTGTGCACACTAGGGTTTCCTAATTTTAGGTTTTTTTGATCTTCTCAAAAGGATTGATCACATTGTAATTATCATAGATCATTCAATAATTATTTTTGGTTTATGCTTGCACATACTTTTGCTCTGAGGGTTTACAGAACATCCATTATTATTTGTTCTGAATATTTGTTGCATGTGATAGGTGATTGCTCGCAGGCGATTCTTGGGGACTGTGAGGTTAAGATTTATCAACTTCTACCTGGTATCAGAGCTCTAGACCTGTGACTGCCTGTTCATGATTTGAAGATATTCTCTCATAGTGTCTTTTTCTCTGCAAAGGTTTCAAGCCAGGATGATTTATTGTGCATCTGGGGGTAGGAAATTTTTCTGTGCATTTCTGGGCCAAAGAGACGTTTCCATCACATTCAGAGCGCCCAAAATACCTTGAATTGACTGTCAAATTGTCAAAATTAGACACAGTGACTCCGAGAGGCAATTTTCTTTCATTTCTGGGTCGTACGGCTTGGTACAGCACACAATCCAAGTTTTTTTTTTTTTAAATCACAGAATTAATGGGCATCACTGTCAGTTAACCGATAATGGTTAACCGCTAGTGGTTAATGCTAGTGATCAGCCTAACCACTAGGCTTAACCCTCAAACCTTTTTTGGAGCTGTTTTCACGAAATCGAGTGTATTTTTTGGATACGATTTCCGTTTTGCGAAAACGATATATTGTCGAAAAGCTGGTCCTAGCGCCATTCTAGTGGTGTTAGTTATTTCTTTTGATTTTTTTGTTTTGTAGTCTTGTTTGCCAGTCAAAGTCAGAACTTGTGTTTTTCACTTCCGGGGGCGTATCTTTTGCATCCGAACTCCGTATCTTTTGCTCGTATTATCAGTCTCCTTCAAATTTTCCAACCTAGTATTATAAGCCCTTTGATTGAGCTTAATTTCATTTATCTCAATAAAGGCCCACCTAAATAGATGAAAAATATCAATAGAGCCATTCCGGGAAATTGCAAGGACGTCAAATGGGTATTCACGCTCTTCTTTGAAATAATGATCATCTTCCTTTAAGTCATCAAGGAAACAAGGCATGTCCTCCCTATCCATGGCTTGATAACTGGAGTACTCAGACCGACTGGTATGCTGGTGTTCCTCTTGGTCAATGTGATAGGAGGGGTCCTCCTCCATTTTTCTTTTGCCCCTTCCCCTTGGGAGAAACACTAGGTGTGCCTTTTAGTTTCAACGTGGAAACATCTAACCCCAGATAGATAATATCAGCCCTGCTAGTTGAGATCATCACACTAGGTTTGGGGAGGGTGTAGACTTTAGGTTTGCATTTGGGTTTTCCCTTCTTCTTTGCTCTCATAGGGTGCTTCTCCTCCCCTTCCATTTCAGTGTCCCACTCATCCTTCTCAGAATAGCTATCACCCAACTCCTCTTTCTCAAAATGTGGAGAAGGGGTATGTTGGGAGATGGCTGACATAGCCTTAAAATATTTATAAATGAGCACAAGCAAACCCTCATGGATTATGGGATATGTCACCGAATTAGACACATAATCCTATAGATTCAAATTTAATGAAGTAGATAGATAATAAGGAAGGGAAACCCTAACCTGGTGCCTAAAGTGATTCAGAAGAGCAAAGTGATACCCAAAAAATCTGGTGTATCTCGCGTCCAATGTGATATATTCCATTATCACCTTGAGAACCTCCCTCCACAACAACTTGAGTTTAGTAGCATCATAGCTACTCTTAGTAGCTCTTAGCAATTCCTCCCTTTCCTTGTCAGTACACATAAAATTCTTAATCGCTTGATCAAAGAGCTTCCTATCTCTATAGAATTTTAGACCCTTAATAGGCATCCCAGTGACATCCGAGATCAACTGTTCGCCAATTATCACTTTCCTCCTGAAGAGTTTAATACTGCCATTGTTCCAATCCTTAGAAAAGGCCCTAGTAACCTCTTGATTCCTACCATGAAGCTTCTCCATATAGCCTGTAATGCCTCCATTCTCCAACACCCTCCATAGTTTATCATTGGTCTTCAACTCTTTGCATTCCAGCGGTTCCAATCTACAATGATCACCACCCATTTTGTCTGCAATGCAATATTTTTTTGAAGACTACGTAATACCTCTCCAGCAAAGCACAAAAACACCTAGAAAGCATGCGAAGTACTAGAGATTGATTAGGCTATTAAATTTGCAGTACTCCATCCCTTGATGAAATATGATGAGACAACAGTTTCAAGACTGCTTAGAAAGACACGCCTTCACCTTAATCATTATTCAAAGAGGGAAATTGAATTTTCCCGTGTATACAATCAGACTTCATTAAGGCCAAAATATCAGCCTCTAAGCCATCATTCCTATGCCAAATAATTTTATTATTAGCCTTAACCCCCTTGTTTGCAAAGTAATCAGCAACCATATTAATTTCCCTATAAATTTGGGTAATGTAATGGTTCTCAAAGGAGTTAATGATTTCCTTGGATAAATTTATGCAATTTTCTATTGTCCATGAGGGTTTTTGAGACCCCTTAATACATTGGATTATGTTATTGGAATCTTTTTCAATCCACACATTCTTCAAATTCAATTGCCTAGCAAGGTTAAGGACTTGATAATACCCTATGGCTTCAACAATGTAGTTGGTCTAGGTGCCCAAGGGGAGCGCCATTGCTGAAATGAAGATGCCATTATCATCCCTAATCACTCCCCCACACCCAGTTGGCCTAGGATTACCCTTAGCCACCCCATAAAAGATTATTTTTACCCATCTAGGGGGAGGGAATCTCCAAAATATTCCTTCCCTAGGCCCCTTGATAGGTTTGAGATCATGAAACACATCAGCCTTAATCATCCACTTCTCAGCAACCCTAAAACCAAAGTCTTGGTATTTGTTCTTTCCTTTAACATTCACTTTGCTATTTAACAGATTGAAATTCTCTCTCAGTGCTCTGATTATCTTCTCAAAGACCACCTCCTCCGAGAGGGCAGAGTCCCTAAAAATTATGTTATTGTACTCCTTCCAGATTTCCCATTCAGTATGAGGAAAGATGTATTTCCAAACCAGACCTAACACTAGATTATTTGAAGGCACTTTCCACTGACGGTAGAAATCCCTTATAGATCTAGGAAAAACCCAGTGAAGATTCCACATATGCAAAATCCTACACCAAACGTTATAAACAAAGGGACAGTGAAGAAACAGATGTGAGGCATTTTCAGCCTCCACACAACAAATATAACATTTGCTAGGAAAAGAAAAACCACTCTTCCAAAGATTATCATTGATCAGGATTTTATTCTAGAGGAGGATCCACAAAAAAATGTTAATTTTCAGGGTTAAGTTATGCACCCTAGCCTTCACCCAGAAAGGAGGAGGAGAAATAAAATAAAAAGAAGAAAAAGCAGAGGAAACATAAAATATCCCAGAGGGAGAAAATTTCCAAATCAAAGAGTCCTCCATGCCCCTCGGGTTAAGCACAACAAAATTAAGGATAGGCTGCAAGGGTGAAACATCCGAGCTAATTAAAGAAAAACAAACCCACTAGTCCATCCTTCAATAATCCTCAACAAAGATGCCAAATCTAGCTTTACACTCCTCCATATGCATCTTGAAGGCCGAAATATTACAGAAGGGTTCGTTCCGAACCCACTTATATTCCTATAACATAATTTTTTTTCCATCTCCGAGCTTCCACATCACACCTTTCCTCGCAAGGTCCATGACCTTAATAACATTGTTCCACAGAGAAGAACCAGGAGGAAAGGATGAGGAAATAAGGAATTTTTTAAAAGAAGCAACACCCCACAATTATTTTCTATGCCATATGGAGTTCCATTCCTGAAGACCGAAGAAAGTCCGCCAAACCTGCTTCGACAACAAGGCTTTGTTAAACACTCTCAAAATTCATAGGCCCAGACCCCTAGATTTATTAGGTTTACAAACACTCTCCTAGGAAACCAAAGGTACACACTTCTTTTCCTCAACACCCAACCAAAGAAAATGTTTCTGCATTTTTTCAATAATATCAACATATTTTGAGGGAATCTTGAATAGAATTAAGGCATAAACAAGAAAATTCTGCAATGAGGATTTAAGCAACAAAACTTTTCCAGCCTGACTAAGAAGGGCACCCTTCCAGCTAACCAATTTGCAGTTGAACCGATCCATAAGAGAAGTCCAAAAAGAATTAGGAGGTTTAGACCCCAATGGAAAACCCAAATAAATAGAGGGCTTTAAAGAAAAAAATGGAGCTTTTCCCCCTATTAATTTTCTAGCTAGAGACAACTTCATACATCAAAAGGGAACTCTTTAAAACTCTAGATTCTCCAACAGGGGCACTTCCCATGAGAATAGTGTCATCAAAAAATTGTTGATGAGAACACACTATATTAGTTGAAGAAGGTCTTGACCCCTTTAGGCTACCTTCATCCACCTTTCTAAGCATAAACCAACCAAAGCTTTCCACCAAAAGGGTGAAGAGAATAGGCAACACTAGATCTCCTGTCTCACTCCTCTGGTGGCTTGAAAAAAATAGGAAGGAGATCCATTAACAATGACAATGGTGCTTGTGGTAGAAATCATTTCCTTAATCAATTGCACAAATCTCTCAGGAAACCCAAAAGCTCTTAGAATCTTCAACAAAAAAATCCGGGTCCACTCTATCATAGGCCTTTGACATATCCAGCTTGAGAAGAAAACCTTGATTCTTAGACACCTCAGGAGAATGTATGTTTTCATGGACAGTTGACGATGGAATCCAAGCTCTTTCTTCTAGGGACAAACCCATTCTACTGAGGGGAAATGAGCAGTGGAAGAACACCCAACAGTCTAGAAGTCACAACTTTAAACATAATTTTGTACAAGGAATTGCATAGACTTATAGGATGGAAAAAATCAAAAGTGTCCGCACCTAGGATCTTAGGAATAAGAAAAATAAAGGTCGAATTCATCTCCTTCAACAGTCTTTTGGACCTAAAGAATTCCTTAACAACATTCATAACATCCTCGGCCACAATCTCCCAGAAAACTTTGGGAAAAGAACATGGGGAAGCCATCTGGCACAAGGGCTTTGTTACCTTCAAACGAAAAGACAACCTTTCTAACCTCAACAATTGAGGGATGACAGTCAGAGCTTTGTTATGATCCTCATTTAGAATATTAGGGATAATATCAATGAGATTCTATTGGGTGTTCACATCCAATCCATCATCAATAGATAAAAGGTTCTCAAAAAATTGGAGAGCTTCACTCCTTATCTCTTCCTCCTTCTCAATTATTTTTTCATTCTTCATTATGTGAGTTATACAATTGGTTTCCCTATGTTTCATAGTTGTCATGTGGAAAAATATGGTATTTTTATGTTGAGATGACATCCACACTAACCTAGATATTTGTTTCCATAATTATTCTTCCTTAGAGATAACTTCATGATACTTGGTAAGAATTTCATTCTCTTTGGGAAGCATATCTCCCTCCTAACCTTTTTCCTGAACCTTGCCCTATATGTCCTTGAGCTCCATTTGGATAGCAGACTTAGTAGACAAAATGTCTCCAAAAACTTCTTTATTCCAACGTTTAACATTCATTTTAACTTCACTCAACTTCCAAGCCACACGAAACATAGTTGTACCATCAACCTTTATACTCCACCATTCAAAAATGCATCTTGAGATATGAGGGTGAGACAACCACATTTTTTCAAATATGAAGGGGAAATTTCTCTTACCTAAGATGGAATCAGCCACAAAACTAATAGGGTAATGACCCAAACCAATCCTTGATAGATCAGTGAGAGAAAAAAGTAATCCTTCATCTAGTTTTCCGAAATTAGAGCCTTGTCAAGCCGAACTTGGATAAGCTTAGAACTCACCATCCTATTGGTCTAAGTGAATAAAGCACCCTTGAGATCTACATCAAGTAGGTACTGAGAGTTGATAAGATCCATCAAATCCAGTTTTCTATCCATCTGAATTTAGGAACCTCCAAAATTTTCTGACTCAAGAAAAGGAGTATTGAAGTCTCCAATTATTATCCAATTCTCATTAGGGAAGTTGATTCTGAAAGCTTCAAATTTTTTCCAAAAATTCCTTCTCGCAATCCTATTATTGGGAGCATATATATGAGAAAAGATCCAACTAAAACCATCCCTAATATGTTGAATCTAGTCACCACATGGTTAGGGTCATCCCAAATCGAGGTACCTTGAATATGATCTTGGTTCCAAAACATCACAAGCCCTCCAAAGGCCCCCTTCCAACTCCTACCCTAAACACCATTATTCTTAAATATTTTCATTTTCTCCACCCTTTCCTTAGTAATTTTAGTTTCTTGAATGATGAGAATATCAAGCTTGTGATCCCTAGAAAAATTCTACAAAATTTCTTGTTTATGGGAACTATTTAGCCCCCTAATATTCCATGAAAAAAACTTCATTTTCTTGATGGGGTACTAATTTAGAAAATCTTCAGAATGCTTCTTTGATTCTGGTTTTCAATGTTTTGGTTGCAATCTTGCTCCTTGTGCCATCTTGTTGATTTTCTACTTGAACCTCTCTGGGTTTCCCAATCCGTTTTAGTTTTGTTTCTCATGGAAACTCCTCGAGCACTGCCCCCTTTTGTTGTTTTTCTCCTCAACCTTTGTATATGAGCTATCATCCTCAAGTTCTAGGTCCTCAAGACCCATGAATTCCTACCCATCCATAAAATCATCTCCATCAGCTTCATTAATAAACAGGGAGAACCTCGATTCATTTCCTATCTAATTGGTTTTCTCTGAGCTCCCAAAAAGTATCCTTTACTTCCCTAAGAGGTGAAGAAGATGTCTTCCCCTTCATCACCATAGGGATTTATCATTACTTACTTTGCTTCCCTCCTCCTGACCATTATAGGATTTCTTCTCCACATCTTTAGAAACATTATTTGGGAGCATCTTTTCAACCTTCAAGCTATCATCCAGCTTGCCCATACTATCAACCTCTTCCTTATCTCTCCTATCCTAAAACCCATTGGTTCTTACCTCATTGGGTACAAGACCATAGACAATATTGTCCTCAACATTCCCAGACATAGGGATTTCTAATTTTCTCCCCTCCAAGTTGGAGTTCTTATCCTCCTTAATCTTCTCTTGACCTCCCTCTAACATGTTCTCCTCTAGGGATTTTTGTGTTTCTTTCACCTTCCAAATTTTGATCCCTTAAATGCTTGACTTAGCTTCAGGTTTAGAAAAAATGTGTGGGAATTTCCTAGCCCAATGCCCAGATTTTTTATAGTTAAACCAAACAAAGGGAAGAGTTTCAAATTCTATAGTTTGAACCCACTTACCCAGCTTCAAAACAATGTCAATTGATGATGGTAAATCAGTGGACTGCATAATACCCACACAGATCCTGGTGAAAACAAACCTTTTCCTAGACACAATCATGGCATCTATGGATAAGAGTTCCCCAAAAGAGTTTTCTATCCCTCTAAAAACATCCTCATTCCAAAACTCCATAGGAAGGCCTGGTAATCGGACCCACACCGACACAACTTCAAAAGAGGTATCCAAGAAGTCCATTTTCGGGGACCATTTCTTGATAGCCATAGATGAATTGCCGATGAACCAGGGGCCACCACACATCAGTGCAATCTTATCCTCTTCACAAGAGAAAGAAAAAGAGAAAAACCCTTTAGGCAAGGCCGCGACCTTGATTTGACCTTTTTCTCTCCACTTCTTTCTAATGAAGTCCGTTACCAGTTCAATGTTTGGTCTCAGACCCATAAATTTACCCACCAATGAAGAAGCCATTAAGGAAATATTGTGGTTAATAAATGGATCCGGTACTAGAATTGCAAACATCCCACTTCAGTGTACTAAATATTACTAACCAGAGGGAGGGAGGATTTACGAGCAGGCTTGCTACCAAAAAGCGAAGACCATATTTTTTTTGAATCCACCTAAGCCTTGTCCCCCACTACTTTCTCCACATCCAGGTTTCCCAAAGCGTCGGTCCCACCATCACCGGCATTCAGAGAAGGGCCAGAAAAAAAACTTACCTTTCGAGTCCCGTCTGTCTCTTGGGTCGCCCCTCTTCCCTTGACTCCCATCCTCGGAAAAATCTCTCTCCTGCTCCTCTTCTACCAGCTCCCCAATTGCATCCTTAGAAGACCCTCCCCCCAGTGCAAGACCAACTGCCTTCAAACTAGACACCCGATTTAGACCAGGGGAAAATTCAAAAACTTTTTCTCGCTCTGCCATCTCATGCTCTCCCAATTTGATTTGTTAGTTGTCTTTTGCAGGGCACAATGTAGTTATACATTGTTTGTAGTGTTGGAAAATACATTGTCCCATGCCAATTAGTTTGTTATGAAGATTTTTTTTTTGTTATACTTGAAGAATGTAATGAAGTCCACTTTCAAATTTTTGAACAATTCTTTTGTACAATCCAAATGTCATTTCACTTTCTTCATTTGATTGGAACGAAATGCCCCAACAAAAATAAAGGCCAGATGGAAAAATTGCACTGATGAAAAGACTTGATGGCTAGATGTTAACTCTAACCTGTCGTGGCATGTCTCATCACCGAGAAAACGTATCAGTGCCGACGATTTTTCAAAATCATATTTCGAAATGGTAAAAAGCCCCAAAAAACATGGCATTCGAAACCATTATTTGCAAATAAAAAAATGAGGTGCCAAGAATACAATGAAACTGGAAAACAATAGGTATTATGAAAACTTCAAGGCACAATACATTGTTATACATTGTTTGCAGTGTCGGAAAACACATTGTCCCATGTCAGTTAGTTCGTAATGAAGATTTTTGTTTCGTTATGCTCGAAGAATGTAGTGAAGTCCACTTTCAAATTTTTGAAGTTTTTTCTACAGTCTAAATGTCATTTCAGTTTCTTCATCTACTTGGAACAAATAAAATGCTCACATTATTTGAAGATTTGGAAACAAAACCGTCTCCTCTCAGTTACAAAGGGTTTTACAACACTATATGGGTTGCTTATTTCTTAACAACTTATATGGAGACAATGTGTTTTCCAACACTGCAAATAATGTGAGCCTTTTACTTGGTCAAATTAGATGAGGAAAGTGAAATTCCATTTTGACTGTACCAATTAGAAGAGAAAAAATAAACAACAATAAAATGCTCACATTGTTTGCAATGTTGGAAAACACACTATCTCATTTCAATTATTCCCTCTTGAAAAGTGTTGGTTTTGTATGCTCCAAAAATGTAATGATGTCCACCTTGATCTTATAGAACAATTATTTGGTGACGTAAATAAGGAATTTCATTTTTCTTCATCAGATTGGAACAAATAAAATGCTTGCATCATTTGCAGTGTTGGAAAACACACTATTGTTGATGGGTGTTTTTGTACCTTTTCAACATAGGCAACACAAAAGTGCACTACCTCTCTTAAAAGGTAATTTCCTACAGGAAAGTTGCAAAAAATCACCCCAAGGTCTCTCGGGTGTCAGGTCATGATAATGCTTGGAGTAGTTTAGTTGGTTGATGTGTTTTACTAGTAACATATGGCATAATTATGGATGAGTTACAAAGCATGGGAGGTTGGGTCTGCAAATAGAGTTTTTGAGTGCTGGAAGTGAATGAATAGTGGCTGTCCACTCAAAACAACAAGCTAAACTCACCGAGTCCATCAGATTTAGCTTTGATTTGATGCTTTGAATCCTACTCTAACAAAGGACTAAAAGAAATAGCAAAAGGATAAAGGGTTAAGAAAACTATTCTAAATCTAAGCCATGAATGAACTGTAACAATGGAGGGTGCTACAATAGAAAGACTCCCACAAATTGGATTTTGCTTGACCAAGAAAGACCTACAACTACACAAAATCAGTGCAATCTTCTAGGGATTGCAAATTTCTAGATTGTGCATTCACCTCATGAATATACAATTGAACTAGATTAGAGAAAAAGAGTTAGCTCAGACTAGCTTTACAAAGTGATTCATCATCAACAAACCACAAAAATCATGAGTTGGAAGTGCATCGAATACTGTAATAACCAACACCATTAAAGTCATCCAAGAAACTACAACCTAAAAATAATAGGGAAGTTGAACCATGCATGTATAATAAACAAACTGAAAAGAAACACCCATAAAACCATGCAATGTTTCTCACTATTTCTGTAAAATTCCCTTTACACTAGTCCTCCAACCATTTACAAATGAGGGGTAAGCCCCTATTTATAGTTTTCCAAAAGAAGAATGAATGGCCAAGATTAATTTTCATTATGTGGCCTAGAATTGTTACGAGTTAGGGTTTCACCTACCCCTAAATATATGGCAATATAAAATACATTTGCAAATGTCTTTTCACTATTTTGACTTCTAGTGTCTGGCATTGTAGCGCTTTTGTCTTCTAGCCGATTTCCCTTTTACTATAACTGAAACTGTTTGAAGGCTCCCCCCTGTTTGTTGGACTTGTAGCATTTCTCATTGGATCGGACGAGTCTTAACGATAACATGCATCAATGGATTGGCCACTCCTGATCTGAGGGACAACTCTAGATGGATCATAATCATTCAATGAAAAGGACAATCTTTATCTTTTGTAGCTCTCGCAGACAATCGTTCGCATTCTTGGCATGCTGTCATATATCGACCAGTTTTCCCTAATGAGTTGACCATTATTTAGTTGCCTTTTAAGTGCATCATTTAGGAATTAAGATCCTCTTCTTAGTCTGGATTTAGAGGTGATATTTGGTTACAGTTTTCTTCGTAGACGTGGTAGGCAATGTGTAGGTCTTTCATTTGAATTGTGTGCTTTATGGTTTTATCCTTTCCCCCTTTCTTGAATTTTCCTCAACATGTTTCCATAAACCCATCTCCCGACGTCATGAAGTCATCGACATCCCTATGTGACCTCCCCTTTGTAACAATCTCCATTTCATGGTCATGGCCTTGCACAAGACAATAAATGCAATAAGGCTCATAAAGCATAAATACATGAAAACACACAAAATCCTCCCCTAAATTCCATATGGTAGTCATTTAACTACCTTGATCATTCATGTTGCTGATCTTCATGGTGAAAATAGAAGAAAATACTAGAATGTTAGACCATCCATAGATTCCTAGGACCTAAATAGTTTCATGTGCATCCGCCCAGAATGTTAAATACCTGTTCTTCATCACAACCCACAATACACAACAGTAACCCTTGATTCTAAAATTTAACATTTGCCCGCACTCATCCCTCTGGTTTAATCAACACCAGTTGCATGAGAATTTGAGCATACTATGAATAAGGGAATAATGGGCAAATAGAGTCTTTCTGCCCACGACCGAAGGTGGTAATTTCCACTGAGACCCTCCCCCTAATTAAGCAATATCGAATGATGCCATCCCGAAACAATGCCCATTAATTATTATATCCCACCAAGGAAATCATCATCCTAGCACTTCCACACATATCCTGCCAAGGAGGATAACACTGTCGCTTCACCACATTCATATTTGTCCTCATCATTACTATGATTATGTTACTTTCATCAATACTTGGGCGGGTTCACTCAAAATTCCCTTTCCCCCCAACGATCTTAGCAGGATGATCTACAAAACTTCTTTTCTTCTTTTAGCAATATAACTTAATTGGTTCATAGGATTTTTATCATTATCGTGCTCTTGTTACATTGTTTACGAAGTTTAGAGGAAGCTTGGTCGACTGGGGATGCATAGGTGTAAGGCGGCTGGAAGGCGACATGAGAACGGCATCATAACGGTTGTGGAGGCGAACGTCATGCGAAGGTGTGGGGTCTATGTCCATGATTTTCGTCGGGCTAGAGGATGCGAGGCACCATAGTCGAAAGGTCCTTCACAGGGAAAAATGAACTCTTGCCCCACCAACCCTACAGATAGAGAAGGGTAGGGCACCGTTGACGGAGGGCCGTCACAGCCATAACGAAGATGAACATCTCGGGAGGTGATGAAACCACAAGGTGCCATGCTAGATCAGTCAAGGATGGTACTCATACGCAAAGCCACCTCCTACATTGTTTATCAAGTCATCAACAGGTTTTCCTCTACATGTCTCACGACAAGGAGAGTGATCTAAATGTCTTACCACCACCTTGTGGATTCATGCAATGTCACTTTCATTTCTTATGCTGCGATTGGTGTACTGCAAATGTTTGTGCTTATATGCCTTTTGACATCCCATTCACTTTTCCATTTCCTTGGTGGTTGACATCCTTGCTAGCTTAATGGTGCATTAAGAATCTCGAGTTCTCAGTCTAATGTAAAATCATGACCGAAACTTGATATTTATACTTAGGAACCAACTACCCCGACATCAAGAATATGCGACCTATGATTCACAGAGGGGAAAGAAGAGAGAGGTCGTGGGGAGAATGTCATCATCACAGCGGGCAAAGCGAGGCTAAGGTGCATAGGGTGACATGGTGGCTAGGTCGTAATTGAAACAAAAATGTCTAATGGCCTTCAAGCCTGTGAAACCCGTAGCCCCGATGCTCATCTTCTTAGATCGTCTATAGGGTCGCACATTGTTGATTGTCTCCATTTAATATTATTCTAGTCTTCACACATACCGCTTTTTTGCTCGCATCCCCATTTGTTCAATTACCCGACTGCATGTCGATAGTCAGGAGCAATAAACCTGACTTCCTTAACCATTGTCATCCTTTGTCTTGGCAGTGTGCATGAGTTTCATTTGGAGCTAAGGCTTTGCCCGTTTAATTCAATTTCTTGTCATTGTAGACTTAGTGGCCTTCCTTAAGGAGAGTAATTTCTAGAAGATTTCTTGAGATATGTGTTATGGACATATCCTCATGGTCCTCCTCCGCTTTGTCCCTCATCGTCTCTTCCTATTCTATCACATTGGGCCGCTACTTGGACATCATGTAATTATATGAAAAATTCATTAATCAAGAGTTGTGTGGGCAAAAGAGGGTCGGGCACCATCGGGTTAAGAGATGCGGGGGGCTGCATGGAGCAAGATGTTAAAGAATGGAAAATGATAGAGGGAGACCCTCACATCGGGTCCCACAAGGGTAAATTTTTGTTCGGGGCTATGGGTCGAGGAATGCGGGGCAACGTCGAAGCTAGGTTGTTTTAATACGTCGAATGCTGGGTGAAATTCTAGAGAGTGGACCCTGTGTTCAAAATAGTCATTGGTATCCACTTTAAACGTTATCTTTGCGAAGTGTAGAGTCTTAATGCGCCCTAAGTTTAAAATTTCTCTCTTATGATTACTACATGGTTGTCTTGGTATTGCACTTAAGTAGAAGGACGTAGAGGTTAGAGGCGATCATGTCGCTTGTGAAGAAGCCGTTAGGATAGGATGTCTACGAAGCTTATGAGGCTACCGCCAAAAATGTCATTTGGGAACAGTCAAGCGATGGACGGTGATGGAGGATTGTGGGTTTGCAAAGCAGAGAGGCAACATAGCTTTGTGGTTATGAAACGATGAAGTGGGAGCAAAGTCCTGCCCAAGACGACCCGCGAGAGTGGGTGTGCGTAGCATGAAGGACGCAATGAAAAACATGGGTACGAGTTTTGCACGTCGGGCATCCGTCGGGGCTCGGCTGTAGGTAAAGGGCAGAGTGCAGTGGCGAACGACAAAGGGAGACATACAATTGTGGGTCTACAAGGGTCAACAAACGTTGGGTGAAAAGTGAATAAAAGCTCAGAGGAGCTGGCCCGCGAGGATACATGACTTAGAAAAACTTAGGTTGGTGAGCTTGGCTAATATGAAATTAATCATTTTAAGGCTTAGGGCCAACTTAGGTAGGGAAACGGGGGTGCACAAAATGAGATGAGGTCAAAATGACTTGACTCAAACAAAAGAGTGGGTCCCTACCAGCGATGGGGTCTGTGTGTGAAACATGCACAACAAATGAAAATTTGTTGGAGAAATTCTCTAGAGCATTTCGATGACAAATTGGAATCACGAACCCAAAATCTTTAGTTCTGATCTTCACGTTAGGGGGAACAAACCAGATGCTTAACCAAAGGTTTCAAACCACTAGTTAATCCAACCTTTAGTATGCTTAAAATCCAAGTGTGTGCATATGTGTTAAATTCCCAATCCTTCATTTGCTACAAAAACCCAAGCTTTGTCAAGTTAAGCTACGTAATTTATTCTAACTCCAAAAGCATCCAGGAAAATTCCTCATTGCTAGTTAGGCGTCGATGAGGTTTTCGCTCCCGAACATTTCTCTATTGCCGGTCGGGCATCCATAGCCTCGGTAGAGTTGCTCGGATACCCCTGAAAAGTTGAATTTTCCCTTTTGATTTCTTTGAATTTGTTTCTTTTGATTTTATTTTATTTCAACCTACAAGAAGTGAAGCTCGTACTCGAGACTGAGAACCACAGTGGTGTTGAAGCAAAATTCTATATTTTTCACTTAATTAGACATCACAAAAAGGGCCCACAACGATCTCTAGATTCTTAAAATGTGTAAGAAATATAAGATTTTAGAATACGTCAAGAATGAGACCAACCAAAAAATTATGCCTTTTGAATCAAACAACTACGTTACTTGACAGTAACAATAGATCCTCACCACCCACTCTGAAAACTTGATTAAAGTTTGACACATAAATACATAGAACAACCCCAGGCAATAAAAATGGTTTTTGTGTGTATAGATGTGCCTAGCTAGAAGTAGAGGGGCCCCGAGAAAAGTAGCAGTAAAGAAAAATAAAATGAAAAGAAAGCGAGAAGAAAATGGAAAGAAAACACCTAATATAACTAAAGTAGGAAAGAAAAATAAAACAAAAGGTAAACTAACCTAAAGAAAACCAACCTACAACAAACCAACAATCGTAAGGAAAGCAGGAAAGTGAGAAATAGACATGAAACCTACACTACTCCAAAACATGCTATGTACAAAGATAATTACAAAGCAATATATTCAGGCAAGGAAAACCAACATTAACACTCATTGGATTTCATAGTGCATGCATAAGCAAGAAGGTGATTGTTATAGTTCTTAACCATGTAGGTTTATCCTTATATTCAGAAAAAAGAAGTTTAACATTGCAACATTCAAACTTAATCACATCAACATGAAAAATCAGTAATTGAGGTGATTCGTTGAACCCATGATTGATCCATAAATACGTTTGTCTCCCCTCATTCCCATAATCAAAATAATAAGCACAAATATGAAAATTAATAGAGGAAAGGAAGGATAGAGCCTGGATGCCATCATGCAAAGGTGGTAGCATTTGGTAGTTGAGAGTGAGCACTGCATCGTCAATCGTTGCCTCAGTAGCCTCGGGCGGGTGTGGTGGAGGGTACAACATTTATGATGTTGGGCATGGACAACACTAGGAAGATGTAGCAGTAAAAACCTCTTTCAAATCTTGTGCGAGATTTGTAGCCTCCATTGACAGTTCCTTGAGGAAGTACACCTCATCTTGTTGATCATCTGCAGACTTGGTATCCACTTGATTGTTGTCTTCAAAAGGCAGCACGTTGTCCCATCTCATTTCCCTCATGTTGATCTCAAATTTATGATGTTTAATGTCATAGGAACATGACATGGACAAATATTTCCCACTACAACTCTCTAAGTCTATGGGAGAATCAATAATGGCCAAGGAAGAAAAATCCTCATTTGTACCCCTTGATTGGCAAGGCATAATTTTTTTGTAGTCAACTGCCAAAACACATCTACCTTGGTCTTCTTCTCCTTGTCGTTCATGTGGCTCACCATGATGTTCATTAATTTCTTCTTGTTCATTGTCACTATAGATGGAGAAGGAACCCCTTTCCCAATCTAGAGATTCTAATGTTTCACCATCTGGAGGTTTAGGTAGTATGTCCTCATCGCTGCCAACTTCTGAAATCTATTCCTCCTCAACGTTGGCATACCTCCGAAGTATAGTTCCTAGTGAAAAGAATTCATCAATTGATGGTTTCTCATTAAGGGGGCCAAAATTTACTATGTGATTTTCCTCTGAGGATTCCTCATAAGGCCCTTCATCCATTGTGTATAAATGTTTTGCAAGAGGGAAGGACTCTTGATGTCTACTGGATAGCTCTCCCACCTTATTTGCTTTAACATTCAAAGGCTTAGGACTTTTTTTTTCTTCTGTCGTTGATGTCCCAAAATCTTCTGGGAGGCTGCTTTCAACTAAGACATCACTTGGTTTTGGCTCTTGATCCTCTGGTTCAATCCTTGAAGTTGTTGCAGGAAGTGGTGCACTCAACTGCCTCACTTGTTTTTTGACTTGTTTGATGGCGTCTTGGCATAGTTCACACATGAACTCTGAATGTGGCAATTCATGAAGTCTGCACCAATTCGGGAGCAACAACACCTCCAAATATACTTGATGTCTTAGCTTGGACCAATCCCTTGCGAGTCTTGAGATGAGTTCATTGTATCTTTTGATTATTGGGTCCTCATTGTTAGTTGGGAAGGAAGTCTGATAGTGGACACCCATGACATATTGTTGTTCCTGTTCCCCTAGATCTTCATTCTCTGATGCTTGATCATTGTCACTTATGAAGGAGAGGTCTTCTAACCTGATTTCTCTTATGCCTTCATCATCATTTTTTTTGTCCCAAGGTTGTCAACCTCTTCTTCTTTCTAATTTTTCAGCATCTTCATGGGCTGCCTGAACATGCACTGTTGCAAACTCTGTTAATTAATTGTCAATTGCCAAAATTTCCTCTTCCTGTGTAGGAGGCTTCCCTTTACCATTGAAGGAGAATATTTCTACTTTCATTCCAACCGAACTTTTATCAGAGCTTCTTGTTGTCCCAAGGGAATTGTCTCCTTGTTGATTTTCAGCCTCAATACTTGTTGTCCTAGCACTACCTTGTGTCAAATTTCCTAGTTCCAACTCAATGTGGTGTCCTCCAGATTTTGAAAGGCCTCCTTCCTCATGTAATAACTTCTCCTCATTGGGGATCAACTATTATGTCTTGTTCAAACTGCCTTTGATTTGGATGATAATAGTCGCACAAGATGGATAAGTAACTTCTGAACGAGGTGCATTGTGTAATCTGCACCAACTAGACATCAACACCTCCTCCAATCTTAATCTATCCTTGTTGTTCAAGTGTTCTTGGACTAGCCCCTTGAATGCCCTGGCTTCAATGGTTGTCAATTTATCTTCTAGGTCTGGAGAAGCCAAGGGTTGATATATTCCCCAAAAGAAAATTTCTCCTTGCAAGACCCTTTCAATTCTACCCAAGAAATTTATGCATTCCAATTTGTTGTGTGTGCATGTGTTATGGATTCTGCATTTGTCTGCCAATGAAAATTGCTGCAATGGCCTCCTAAATCTCCTATTTAAATCTACATGTAGCTGAGTAATGTTGATTTTTAAATGTTATTCCATCTCATCTGAGCTTTTGTTCGCCTTGAAAATTTCTTGACATTAAGTTTCAGCATTAAAAGAGATTTCCTTATCTTAGACTTCTTGAAAGTGCTCTTATCAACTTCCAACTTTCAGCTTTGTAGCCTCAACATGTCACCCTCCTTATAGCGCCAGTTCTGTTGATGGGTGTTTATGCACCTTCTCAACACAAGTAGTGCACAAGTGCACTACCTCTCTTGAAAGGTAATTTCCTACAAGCAAGTTGTAGAAAATCACCCCAAGGTCTCTCGGGTGTTAGGTCATGAAAATGCTTAGAATAGTTCAGCTGGTTGATGTGTTTTGATGGTAACATAGGGAAAAATTATACATGGGTTACAAAGTATGGGAATTTGGGTCTGCAAATGGAGTTTCTAAGTGCTAGAAGTCAATGAATAGTGGCATCCCACTCAAAACAACAAGCTAAAAATCATAGAGTTCATCAGATTTAGAGTTTTTTTGATGCTTTGAATCCTACTCTAACAAAGGACTAAAATAAATAGCAAAAGGAGAACTTGGGTTAAGAAAAATATTCTAAATGTAATCCATTAATGAACAATAAAAATGGAGGGTGCTACAGTAGACAGACTCCCACAATCTAGATTTTTCTTGACCAAGAGAGACCTACAACTACACAAAATCAGTGCAATATTCTAGGGACTGAAGATTTTCAGATTGTGTATTAACCTCATGAATATACAATTGAACTAGATTGCAAAAAATGAATTAGCACAAAGTAGCTTCAGAAAGTGATTCATCATCAACAAACCACAAAAAGCATGAGCTGGAAGTGCATCAAATACTGTAACAACCAACACCATTAAAGTCATCCAAGAAACTACAAGCTAAAACTAATAGGGAAGTTGAACCATGCATGTATAATGAACAAAATCAAAAGAAAAACCCATAAACCCATGCAATGCTTCTCTCTATTGCTGCAAAATTTCCTTTACATCAGTTCTCTAACTATTTACAAATGAGGGGTAAGACCCTATTTATAGTTTTCCAAAAGAAAAATGAATAGCTAGGATTGATTTTCATTGTGTGGCCCAGATTTGTTACAAGTTAGGGTTTCACCTACCCCCAAATATATGAAAATATAAAATACATCTTTGTCTTTTCCCTATTTTGACTTCTAGTGTCTGACACTGTAGCACTTTTGTCTTCTATCTGATTGCCCTTTTACTATAGCTGAAACTGTTTGAAGGCTCCCCATTGTTTGTTGAACTTGCAACATTCCTCATTCGATCAAACAAGTCTTGAGGATGATATGCATTAATGGATTGGCTGCTCCTAATATGAGGGAAAACTCTAGAAGGATCTGTAAGTGTGAATAAGTAAAAAGTAAACTAACACTTCTTAATAAGGCATTATATCAATGATTCTACAAATTAAACTAGTTTAAAGTAAGAATATATTGAAAGCGTCATATTGCCTCCTATGTTTAAAGATTTATTAAATCACAGAGGGATCTCAAATTTTGATAAGCTTTGTGGCTGTTAACATGCCAATCTAAAGAACTAAATGATGTTGAATGTAATGATGAAATCCTATATGATAATATCTAAATAATAAAGGAAACTACTGCAATCTGAATTGATATTCAATACTATGATGATGAAGCTACAATAAAATTGCTATGCAACTATGATACGAATTCTACTGATGCTATGATGCTAAGATACTATTGTTATTGCTATGATGCTTGATTTCTTTCCTACAGAGTGAGATTGCACAAAGTTGGGATCCATTTCCTGTATTGTGAGGCTATATTTATAGATTTCCTGGCAGCACATTTGCACAAGGGCAACAAAGCAGAGGTTTGGATTCAATCTAGAGGATTTAATGGTGAGAGATGGCGAGACTTGAGCTAATTATGGGAATGGTTCCTCCCCATGAAACATCAGGAAAGGGGATATGAAGGATCAAAGAGAGAAGATTGAGAGGATTTCCTGCAAGCTTTCCCATGAGTTCTAGTTGCATTAATTTAGACATATGATATTTGATTTGATAGGTGAGTGAATAAAGGAATTTTGACTTATACTTTTATTTGAATTATTTAAATTAGCAAAAAGGGGATAATTAATTTAATAAAATAAACTATAGAAGTTTATTAAATTAAAATAGAAAAATATGATAATTAAACAATAAAGAATTTAACCTTTATTTAATTAATTAAGATTGAATGATGTGATTAAGATAGAGTAAATAGGGGAATTCAATGTTTAAATATTTAACAAAGTGTTTAATTTTTTTTATTTAATTAAGATGAAATAATAACAGAATTAGAAGAATTTAAACATGAACTATATAAATAAATATTTCTATTTATTCAATAGTAGAGGAATTTAGGGTAATTAATCAAATAAGTCATATTTAATTAATTAGATTTTGATAAACTGGCATCATGATAAGCGAGGTAAAATTAAAGATTGATAATAATGACCTCATGATAGGTGAGGATTGATGATTCTTTCTCACGAGTTTTGATCAAAATTCACACCAAGAGATGATTAGATTTGATAGGATAATTGATATACGATATTTTGACAAAGTGTACTGATTTTGAATATTTCATGATGATAGGAGCCTTCGGGTAACCTCCAGATACTAGAGCATTTTCCATGGAAATGTGACTTGATTCCATAGCTTACACCAAACGAGACATAGATCATTGTTCGGTGTGGACTTGCTTCACTTCTTGACCTTTGTATCTAAAACCATATGATTCATAGGAGGTGGGTGGGACAAATGCTCTTCGTAGATTTTTCCAGGATGATCATATTGTTGGGTTGTGGATCCCATGGTGAGAGATGGTGGGTGAATATGCCACCTTACCTTCAGTTCTAGCAGGTTTTATTGGAGGATTCCTTTGTCCTGATCATAGGTCAAAGGGACTATCTATTGGATGGGGCCATGTACTTGAGAGCATGATCATGCATGGTACTAGATATGCTTGGGGGATGCGCATGCTGGCACATCTATATCATGATTTACATTCAACTGTATATTTGAGCGGGTGTAGCTTATCATCAAGAGCCACTTTGCTTCAAGTTTGGGCATGGGAGCATATTGCTATCACGCGACCACTATCAATATGAGATAGACCTGATACTAGGTCATATGTTTTTAGATACAAAGGTCAACTTACCTAGTCTAGGATGGGTAAGTTGGAGAATTAGAGGCATGTACTTGATGACTTAGAGGCTGAGACATGGCACCCCTATCTATATTGTGAGCATTGGGATGAGGATGATTCAAATATGGGATACTTGTGCATATCTATGTACTTGATTAGTATGACCCACTTCATTTTAGAGAGATTTTACTGTGAAGGGTTTATAGACAATATGGGATTGTCTAGTGCATGCCCTAGGGCATTGCACATTATGCCCGATGATAGAGTGGTACAACAGATTGGGGACCCTGTCTATCATATCATACTATTATAGAGGGATACCATGCCTTATAGCCTTTAGCTTGGGACTTGCGTCATGATATTGCAAAGACACCAGTGACTGTAGAGTATTCATAATATCTTGCATTACATCCATGCTCACGGATGACTATTCTTGATGAGCCAACACCACTACCTCCAGAGGAGGAGGTTGTTGTTGTTCTTGGTGGGTGATGAAGATGTGAGGAGGATGTGGAGGAGGAGTAGGCTGTAGATGTTGAGGCTGAGGATGTTGGTGGGGAGGAGAATGTTGGTGAGGAGGATAGTGGTGAGGAGGAGGATAGTTAGGTGAGCAGTAGTGATGAGAGCAGTAGTGATGGCAGAGATGACAGAGGGCATGGTGGAAGATGGGTTGTGCCAGGTAGCATCGGTCCATCTACTAGTGTGCCTCATAAGAGGCAAGCAGTGGATACATCTTCTTCAGATTATCAGACCCATATTGTCAGCCTATAGGTGCAGGTATAGACTCTATAGGGGTAGCTTGTTCAGGCTCAGGGGTTACTTGCTTAGACACAGACACAGTTACAGACCTAGGCATAGGCTCAAGCATAGGCCATGGCACATATATAAGGACAGTTGGTTTCCGCCCAGACATAGATCAATATATTGATAATAGAGCGGGATAGTGCTCGACAGATTGCAGAGCAGGCTCAAACCACTACTGATAGACTACAACGAATAGCCGAGGGGACGACCGTATCAAATTATATGAGAGAGGTTCTACGTGTGGGCCGAGAGGCAAATTTTTATAGAGGTTGTTACTATGATGCAACCCCTGTCAAGTGGAGATTTAGTTATGCCCCCTCATGATCAGGAAAGACACATTCCTGGATTGTTAGCGAGGGTGTGAATCAACTTCCACGCAGAGACCCAGGAGGTACTAGTCCCATGATGCTTGCACTGTCTGGCAGCAATAAATCGTACCTATCTTACGTGATTTTGTGTTATTTTTGAGACATGATGTATACTTCAATTCAACCAATTTTGATGATATATCTCTTTTATTTCAAACTTCATTGTATATTTAGCATTGATGATTTATATGATCTATATGATATGCAACATAATTTTATCAATCTATGATGTGTTCTATTATGATTCTATGATGGATGCATTTATTTTACATGTGCTATATGCTTATGTTTTATGATGTTTTATTTAATGAATGATATATGGATGTATGATGTATGGGTGCATGATGTATGGATGTATTTTTATTTTATATGATGATTGTCTATATACATGGATATAGATGTAATGATTTAAATAATTTATGATATGCGATGTAAATGGGATGTGTATGTTTTTATGTAAATGATGCAAATGAATAAATGATAATGATGTATGATATACAATGATGAATGAATGGGAATGTAATGATATGATGTAATAATATGTTATATGAGAAATAATTGATGGATGAATGAAAATGCAAATAATGTATGATATTAAAAAGGATGATGCAATAATTTGATTTAATAATGTATGGTAATAAAATGTGAATGAATGATGCAATGATTTGATATAATAAATAATTGATGGATGAATGAAGATGTAATGATATGATTTATTTTTGAAATTTTCTTTTAGAACTTTTATGTGATATGGAAAATATGATATGATGAATGCAAAATTATTTGATTTGAAATGTATGAACAATGATATGATAAATAAAAGTTGCTTTCTAATACATAAAAAAATGATGATGCAACTACATAGTTATGATGATGTTTTTGTTAATGTCAAGTATACTCAATCTTATTGATAGAAAAGATAATCATCAATTTGAATCATTCACGAGCTTTCATAACAAACACTCTACAGATGTAGAAACTATTATGAATGCAATATAATTTTATCATGCAACTACATGAAAAATATTGGCATTTTAATAGTACTTTTATGCTTTGTATCATCATAGAGCCTTAAAAATGTTGAAAGTGAATAAAATCATCAAAGGTATATTTTCAGACCAATGACCCCTCAGTATTACCTTCATGATTTTTGATATTGCAAGCAAACACAAGCATCTAGGTATAATTAAACCAAGATGACCTGAGCATTTCTTAAGTAAATAGACAAGGATTAATCACTTTAGTGTGTGAATTATGAATGCCATTAGTGATACATTTATATAGCACGTCCCACGACAATTTACACATTAAAGAATTATTTCACCAACAACAAACAAATGAAAATACCATTCTTCTTCCTAGCTTCTCTAGTTCAATACATCATCGAGTTACTCCAAAGAAATGATAACAAGAAATCAAAATACAACATATATCCAACCTTTACTTAAAGTGTTTCAAACATTAGTCAGATTAGATCATCCATCCTGATTTTTTTTTATGTTTTTGTGATTTTATGAGATTTCAAATCAAACCTAACCTAAACACCTATCCTAGGGGCCTCGAGGTTTGATCAAAGATTAGCCTTGCCTACGTTATATATGTAGAGACCACATAGTTTGACTGACACCGAATTATGTTTTTTTATTGATTTTTTTTTAGACCAACTTTTTGATTTGTTTTGGATTTTCTGTTGTGATATGAACATCTAATGTGCTTCTGATGGTGATTGATGTTCCATTTTGTCAAACTCGATGTTTTATTGCCCCTAGTGAGGTTAGGATTTTTCCCCCAAGCTAAGGTGAGATATGACCACTTGCAATGATACAATGGTGAATGTAAAGTGATGGTGATAGTAATGATCATGGCATGCGTCCAATAGATGGAACAACTAGTTGGGTGCTGGCAAGAAGTTGAGTCCTCTTTTTGGCCAAAAAGTGGAAGTGTTTTCCCTGATTTTCAGAGTTTGACACATTTGACCTTAAAATTTGAAGTACTTAGAGATGAAATCTTCAAACACATCACTGATCATAAAATGTAGTACTCGAAGTCTAGTTTCCAAATATGTAATTTATTTCAATACCCACATTGTACAAATTGAGTTTCAATAGGATTTTGTAAAAACCACTATTTAAAAGAACTTTATTTAGCATACCATGCATGTATACGACATCCATATTTTGACTTAAATTATCATATTTTTCTAAATCCTTTTGGGAAAAGACTTGTGACTCACTAAAGCGTGCCCTAGATATTTTTTTGTAATTTTTTATTGAATATATTTTTTTTGGTTAATTTTTTATGAGGCATATTTGTCGTTTAGAAAAATCGTCGTGTAGGACACGCATAAGATGACCTAAAGTTATCATTTTTTGCAATTTTTTTTTTTTAAATTGAAAAGAATTGTTTGAAGTTTTCCCTTGTGCAATCTGTTCGTCAAAATGTTATGTTGATCAAAAGTCATTAAATTAGTAAAAAAGATTGATATTTAAAGTTTATGGACCAATTTCATCATAAGTTAATTGAAAAATAGAAAAAATATTCCAATTGTAAAAAAATTACATATTTGGAATCTACATTGTCTCATCTAAAATGGGTTTTAATTTCGTCGAAAAATTCTGCAAAAAAAGGTGTCAGCCATATGCCCAAACTCGGTATTTTTTTGTGACATTGCTAGGACCTTCAACTTGCAGGTCAAACCAGGTCCAAAGCTTAGGTTCGGGTCCCCAAGCCTTTTCCCGAACTAAAAAACAAAGCAAAAACCCAACTAAAAATTTAAGTTTTAAAAACGGGATCCCATTTCATAAGAAATTAATTTTTTTATGAATTTAAGAAACAAGATTCTGTATTTTAAAAAGCGGGATCCCGTTTCCAAAATACATAAAAAATATTTTTTTTATGATTTTAAGAAATGGAATCCCGCTTTTTAAAATCGGGATCCCATTTCTTAAAAACATAAAAATATTTTTTTATGAAACGGGATCCCGTTTTTGGCTTGGGGTCCCAAACCTAAATGGGATCCCGTTTTTAATAAACATGATCCCATTTTTTGCAAGCCGATTTCGGTTTTTTGCCTAAGGCAAAAACTTCCACATTTCGTGGACTCATCTTTGTGCTTCTACCTAGTTAAAACACAAATAACTCTTGTTTTCAGGTTTTTGCTATATGCTTTTATTGCAATTTTTATTTTTTTCTTATTTTTTTGTATTTTTCTCCTTTCTCTTATTTTTTTGTATTTTTTTGTTACCAAGATGCCTGTTTGCCAGGTTTTCATCAAGAAAACCATTTTTTTTTTTAGGAGTAGAATTTTCTAAGATTGATGTTGTGGATAGGCTCCTGACCCATAGACCGATATGATGACAAAGGGATTTAGCTAGTTAGATTCAAACTTCCCTTTCTTTTCTCTGTCTTGCTGATTTCTAGGGTTTTCCTTTAGAACCAAGTCTCCATCCTGAAAGAATATAGGCTTTACCCTATGATTGTAGCTCTTGGAAATTCTTTGCTGATATGTCGTCAGATGATTGACAACTTGTTGATGACATTCATCCAATATTTCTAGTTCTTGAAGCCTAAATAATCTATAATCTTCATCTAAAATGATTCCCTTCAGTGACACACAGAGTGATGGAATCTCCACTTCAATGGGTAGTATGGCCTCTGATCCATATACCAAGGCATATGTTGTAGCTCCTGTCGGTGTTCTGATGCTAGTTTTGTAGGTCTATAATGCATGATTGATTTGAACATGCCAATCATGTCCAACATCGTTAATCATTTTCTTGAGTATTTTCATAATTGTCTTATTGGAGGCTTCTACCTACCAATTTCCTTGAAGATAGTACGGTGTTGAGAAACAATGTTGGATATGAAAATTTTCACACAATTCTTGGACATCCTAGTTTTTAAATGGTCGTCAATTATTAGTGAATGGACTGAGGTATTCCATACCGACAGATTATTTAGTTCAATATAAAAGACAAGATCTATTTTCCAGTAATTGTTGTTAGAGGAAATTTTATCCATTTTATAGAGTATTCTATTGCTATGATTATGAATTTGTGCCCATTAGATGAAGACGAGAGTATCTTTCCTACTAGATCCAGTCCCCACTAACAAAAGGGCCATGTTGATGTGAATGGGTGTAATTCTTGAGCTGGTGAGTGGATTAGATTACTATGGATCAGACACTTCTGACACTTCTTAGAAAATTGATAAGATTCCTTCTCCATGTTCGGCCAGTAACACCCCAAACAAAGGAGTTCCTTTGCTAGAGTTATCCCACTTGAAGGAGTTCCACAAATACCTTCATGGAACTCACATAAGATTTTCTCATATTTGTTATGTTCTAAACACCAGAGAAGAGTACCATCTAGACCTTAACGGTAAATTATGTCAGTGATTAAGGTATGTCATGCGGATTGGCGGATAAAGTTGCATTTTCGGTTTTTGGAAGATCAAGAGGAAATATGTCTTTTAGGTAAGCATAGGTCTTTCCATAGAGTGAGTTTTCAACGGTATCTAAATGGCATATGGTTTGAGATACAAGATTATCATAAGCAGGATTAGACACTTATTCTACGATAAACTCATAACGTCCACATTTTTCTGGCAACTGCAAAAGTGAAGCAATTGTCACCATAGCATCTACCGCTTTGTTTTATGCCCTAGGAATTTTCTCAAATTTGATATCCAAAAAGTACTTTTTGAGATCATCAATCAATTTCTTAAATGGCAAGGTGATCCCACAATAGTGGTTTACAATTTTTGGCCAAACTGGACATTGAAATGATTTTTCTAACTAAATCTTCACTTTCAGGCACCTATAGCGGCTAAACCGTGAGGAATTTGAAGATGATGCAAACTAGAGTTTCGTCACATTTTGTCTATGGATTCCAAAAAAATTTTTTTCAATTTTTTTTGGAATCAGAATGAACTTTTTTTTTCATCTCCTTCGAAAACTATTTTTTTTCAGAAAACAACATTTCAAAAAAGTGACGCACACCGTATAATGCATAACGTTTTTTCCATGAAGGATAAAATTCTAATTCTTTCGAATTTAGATTTGTAACTCTGATATCTAGTGCTTCCACTTGGTTAGATAGTTTTTTATTGAATATTTTTTCTTTAATCAAGTTTCAAAGTCAAACCAATTACAATTCAAACATAGTGCAACTGTATAACACGTAACATTTTCTGTGTATATCGAAATTAATTTTATTTTTTGTTGGATCAAGGACTTCAATATCTGGTGCACTCATATTTTTTCAATTTTTTTTTTGATAATCTGCTATTTTTCCACATGTGTACAAAACAAAGACCTTCATTTTTGGTGAAAAACCTATGTTTAATAAAACTAAAAAAAAATACATAATAAAACCAAAACATATTAAAATTATATTTGTTGGATAGCTCATTTTGAGGAATACCTAATTCCAGTTGGGATTTTGAATTCTCCACCATTTTCATGTTCAAACCGAGCTTCGAAGTTAAAAAATTAGGTTTTTTTTGTGTTTTAAGGGGAGAATGAGGGGTAAGGGGGATTCGAGCAAACAACCCTTCAATTTGCATTTCCCTTTTTTTTTGGGTGGGAAATGTGGGCCCTTTAATTAATGGGTTCACTTGAACCCTAGTTTGGGCGAACCACTTTTGGGTTCTTTCAAACCCCTAAAACCAATTGTTTTGCCATGGGGTCATTTTTTATTAGTTTTCCTTCCTCCATCAAATTGTAAACCACTATTGTGGCTTCACCTAGCATCAACTTCTCATATTTTGTTTGATATTCATCATTGAATTGATAAGTGACTAATTGTGAATTGCCATATAATTGTAGCTCTATTACTTTCCATTCAATTGCTACCTTCATGCCAATGATTAGTGCCTCATACTCAACTACATTATTAGTACATGGAAACATGAGTCTATAAGACCTTGGGATGGTGTGTCCTTGATGTGTAACAAAAAATATTCTTGAGCCAAATCCTCTTTGTGTGTATGACCCATCAAAATAAAGCCTCCATTATTATGTTGTTACAGTTAGAATGTCTGCATCAGGAAAATCCATTGTCATAGGACCATCATCAGTGAATGAAGCTTCAACTAATTGTTCAATAATTAATTAACCTTTTATGGCTCTCCTTTCCACATACTGGATATAAAATTCACTTAAAAAGCATGACCCATTTGGCCAATCTTCCTATTAAAGCAACCTTGCTGAGTAAATATTTTAATGGGTCAATCTTTGCTATGAGATTGACTGTGTGAGTCAACATGTAATTCCACAACTACTTGGTAGAAAATACCACCACCAAACAAGATTTATCGATGATGGTGTAATTTATTTCATATCCATTCAAAGTCCTGCTAATGTAGTAAATGGCTTGTTCCCCTTCCTTCATAATCTTCTCGTGCCAACAGTGCTCCTAAAGAAATGTCTATTGTTGCAATGTATTGTAGCAAAGGTCTACCTCCTATAGGTGACATGATAATAGGTGGTGACATTAGATATTGTTTTATTTGATTGAAAGTTGTTTCACACCCTTGATCCCAATTTAACAAGACATTTTTATGCAACACGTGATTAAATGAATGAATTTTATCTGCTAACTAGGAGATAAATCTCTCGATTGATTGCAGCCTGCCTTGTAAGGACTTGAGTTGACTGATATTGTTTGGTGGCTACATTTCCATGATTTATTTTACCTTTGTAGGATCCACTTCGATACCCTTCTCTGACACTATGTATCCTAGAATCTTTGCTCATGTAACCCCAAAGACACATTTCTTAGGATTTAGTCAGACATTGAACTTCTCTAGCCTTATGAATATTTTTCCCAGGATATCTAGATGGCCTTCTCTGGAATATGAATTTACTAAGATATCATCCATGTAATCCTCCATAAAGGTATGCATCATATCATGGAAAATTGTAGTCATTGCATGTTGATATGTTGCCCTTGAATTCTTCAATCCGAAGGGAATGACATTCCAACAAAAATTTCCCCATGGACATATGAATGTGGTTTTCTCCTGATCAACTCGTGCTATCTTGATTTGGTTGTAGCTGGAAAAACCATCCATTATTAATAACATGGCATGCCATGTTGTTAACTCCACAATGATATCAGTGTTAGGTAAGGGGAAATCATCCTTGAGACATGCCTTATTCAGATCTCTGAAGTCTGTACATATTCTGATACTATTATCCGACTTTGATACATGCACAATATTTGATATCCATTCAACATAATTGATTGACGTGATGAATCCTACATCCAACAACTTATTCAACTCAACCTTTACCATCAAGGAAATATGTGGATGCATCTTCTGTAGTTTTTATTTTATAGGTTTTACTCCAGATGGTAGAGATAGGTGATGCATTAAAATATTTGGATCTAAACCTAGCATATCAGAGTATGACCATGCATGGTTAATTCTTCTTGTTTAGTCATAGATGCTGCCAGATGTAAAATATTTTCTTTTTCTATTGTGCCAATGTTTATATACTATGTAGGTTCCACCAGCACCGATGACCTTTCATTATAATTCTCTATAAGGGTGTCAAATCTCCCATATTTCAGTTCCTCAGAGAGGTTTTCAGCATCTGATGCGCTCTTTATTTTTCCTTTTTCAAGATCTAATGCTACCATAGAATGGTTCTCACCATTAGATCCATTTTTCTTGTTTTCAATTTTACAACTGAAAGATTTGACACCCTCCTATCTAACTGTATTATTATGATATTTATGGTGAGAAATTGTGTCAGGTTCATCATAACAAAGGAAGTTTACAATAGTGTCATCATTCTCAAAGATGGGTACATTAATAGGTTTAGTGGGTTCCCAGTCAAAATTTTTAGGATGTATTAATGCAATAAATTCATCAGATTGAATTTGGTCAATGACATTAAGGGTTTGAACAATTATGGTGTCAAGGTTGTCATTAGGAATGTTGAGGTCTATGATATTACTTTCCTCCAAATTATCTAGCTCACTTGATGTCTATCCATCCTCACTTGAGTCAATGATATTTGTGATTCTAATACAAGTGGTCTAGACCCCGAGGTCTATCCCTCCTCATGTGTGGGTGCATACTCTTTCATGAAATCAATTTGGACATCTGTGTACGATACATCACAATATAGATCACATTCATATTCATTGGAATTTGTTTAAGAGATATCTCTCATTTGAAGGATTCTTTCAACTGCCTTCTTAGTCATTTCTTATTTTGCTTCCTCTGAGTAACCCAGTCTTGTCTTATCCCTTGAATAAAGAGTGAGAGGTTGAATGGGTTCTACGATGTATTCTTTCCTTTTTCCAATAGGTTATCCCTCATAACCTATTTTCTCTAAAATAGCCTTTCCTTTGCCATATTGATCCGTCTTTATGCTGATGTTTATTGATGTGGAGGCTTCTTCATGTTTGTACAACCAATTGAGGATGACATTATCTTCTGATTCATCTTCTATAGTACCGGCTTTCAAAAATATTTCCTCTAGAACCATGGGAGGTTGTGATGGTTGTCCATATTACCTTGGAGATGGCATCAATTGTGAAATATTAAGAGACTAATCAATAGAATATTGTCCCATGCCTTTGTCGGTTAGCTGGATCTTTTCTTGGAATTTATGTGAGAGAGAATTCAGTGGACCCTAATTATCTGATAAATTTGAATCAACAATACTTGTATACTTTGATTGACCCTTTTTCTCAACCCACTTACATATAATATTCAGATGCTTTTCATCGTTTGATGAACTAGAAGTGCTAGCTTCTCTATTGTGAGGTACAAAGGTGTCTTGAGTTGTTTTGAGTGTGTTACAATGTTGAGGATTGTTGTAATCAGCTAATATAGTTACCTCTTGACCATTAACTGGAAATTTCAAAAATTGGTGATAATTTGAAGGTACCACTTACATTTCATGAATGCATAGACATCTTAAGAGTATATTGTAGGTTAACTATTTTTCTAGCACTTGATAGGCTATATTATTCACCACTGATCCCACTTGAATAGGAAACAAAACCATTCCCTTAGAGGATCTCTCTTCTTCATCATAAGCCTTTATTGTCATTTTTCTTCGGGCATCAATAACATTATCTAAATAACCTAGTGCACAAATTAACTTTAAAGTACAAATGTTTAAACTAGATCCACCATCTATTAGTACTTGTTTAACATGATGTTTGTGGATCAAAAATTCAATATGAAGGGCAGTGTTATGTCGATGATTAATTGATACATCAACCTATTCAGAGAATGATAGACAATGAGACATGGTCAAATGTCCCACCATATCTTGGAATTGATAGACATCTAGATTATTGGGTACTGTGGTAGCCACAAGAGCTTGTTCCAAAACCTCCTTATGTGATGGTGAGAGTTTAAGGAGGTCTAGTATTAATATCTATGCTGGTATTTTCTATAGTTGATTGAAAATGTTGTATTGACTAGGTGGGGGAGTGGTGTTTTTATATGCAACTCCTTTCAATATTACCTTGGATTGCCCCCTTGTCGTTACGTTAACCAGTTGATAGTCTTTTCTTTCCCTGATTTTTAACACATTTATCTGATTGTCATATGTGTCTGTGTTCAAGATCAAATCTAGTGGTATAATTTCATTGGTTCCATTGTCATCAATTTGATTACCAGTGATAGTATCACTTTCAACTCAAGAAATACAAAAGATCATGCCATCATAAACATAGTTAACACTTTTACCTTTACCATTTGTACAAGAAGACACTCCCTTTTTCATAATTTGGCAAAGGATATTTAAAGGCAATATGATTTTTTTTGGTTTGAAGTCTTTCTATGTATACCTTTTTATTGTCAATCAAATCTTAAACTAGATGTTTTAACTCCATGCAATCATTTGTCTTGTGTCCATTATTTTTATGGAAATTACAATAATCTGCATGATTCCACCATGATGGTTTTACTTTTGGATCCCAAAATCTTGCTTCATGTGTGGTGATAAGACAATTTGCAATAAATTATCCCATAGCTGATTCTAGTGTTTGGCCTAATGGTGTGAATCTAAGTTAGTTTGATGATTTTTGATATGTTTGCAGTTTAGATTTCCCAATGTTTATTATTGTTTTGATTGACCTTTTTCTTGATGTTTTGGTCACTATTTTGATTTGTCTTTGCATTAGTGGCCGTCAATTTAAATACTAGTTTTGCATTTTGTATGTCATTTGCAACATCATTGGTTCCAATATTTATATTCTTTTTCCAGAATTTAGGCTTGTCATTGGTGCCATAGTGATTTGAGGAGTCCGTGTTGTTTGATTTTTCATTGTAATGCTTTATTACTCCTCATTTGACCAAAGCTTCTTAGATTTTAAGGTCATTTTCAACCACTTTTTCAAATGTGGGAGGAAATTTTAGTTTGAGCCTATATCTCATTTCATCAATCAGGTTGTCAATAAATATTTCCATTTTCTCCTCCTCACGTATAGAATGAGGATACCTAGAAAATAATCTTCGCCATCATTGTAGAAATGACAAGAATGTCTCACCTTTGTTTTGATTCCTTTAATTTGTTGTTGCAAGTTTTTCATTTGATATGTTAGGGCCACAACTTGATCCATGTTTTGCATGTGTTGTGTGTGTTGTGGTGTTTCGGTTTCATTTTCTCTACGTGTTTCTTTTAATTGATTGAGATCAAAATATTTTGGAAGTTTTGCACTTGATTCAACTAGCATTAAGAGGTATTTTTCCATGTCTTTCTCTCAAATATTTTCCATAAATTTATGGAATTTTGGATCATGTTGTGTTGTTTGTATGTCCTCTACCATTATTTCATTCTTGTCATTTTGATGTAATATATTCCAAGGATTTTCTTTTGCCATGGTGCTTGATGTTTCAAATTGTTTTTCTATGAGTCTCTTTCTTTGCTACCTTGTCAAGATTGGCATACAAGTGTTTGATTTTCCCACTAAACTTTGATCTTCTATGCTTGAATGAGTGTCTAATGAATTTTAATCAAGTCAAATAGGATGATATATCCTATTGATGAGACTAGGTAAAAGAAAAATGATTATTATGCCTCATTTCGTGATAGGAGGATGATAATATCCAGATGAAGAAACTTAGCCTAATAACCAAGATTTTGGTTTTGATTTGTGGACACTTTATAGTCTGCAAGATCTAGGTTTAAGTTGAAAGAATTTTAACCTGTAAGAACCTATTTGTTTCTGGTTTAAGACATTGTCTCTATTGAGAAAATATTTTTGGCTAATAAAAATCCAAGTTTTTGATGTCAAAAAATCTAACAGATGTGTTTGGAATCTCTCTATTTTTCTACTCTTTGGAAGCACTAAAGTAGAGTGCAAAAGTACTAAAACAAACTCTAGAAGTGCTATTTTTAGAAGCACTAAAATAGTTTGCGAAAGCGCTATATTAGTTTGTAGAGGCGCTACTTTGCAGAAGCACTAAAAAAGACCTTAGAAGCATTAAAACAAAGTGTAAGTGCTACTTTGGATACATAAGCGTTAAAAAAAACCTCAAAAGTGCTTTAAGACAAAGTGTAAAAGTGCTACTTTGGGTTTCAAGAGTGCTGTCTAATTTTTTTTCTCGTGAAGAGATTGATTTTTGGGATTTTTGACACTTTGATAAGATACCTCCACTAGTAATTTTTTGATGCTGGATGAAAAGCCTAATGTTTTTGAGTTTTTATCTAGCGTAAAAATTGATCTGGCCTATTAGAATATTCTATCATTGGCTATGGGATGGAAGATTGATGAATAGGTTGACTACAATTATGTTTCTGTGACAAGGCTCTTCTTTGGAAAATGGATTGTGAATACAAAGGTTCTAAAGCATAATCATCAGTATACCCTTTGGAAAAATCATGAAACCTATGGATGAAGGTTCTATGGTGAAGTAAGAGTTTCCTAATTTGATATAAGAAACACCTTCTTTCTAAGAGTTTCTTGTAATTGATTTGTTTCTTTGGTTGTTTGACTCTTTTTGTGAGGGACTTCCTGAAAAAATTTGTGGATTTCCAATCCCTAATCATAAATTTCATTATTTTAATTTGCTCGACTCCTTTTGTGTTCTTTTGGATGATCTTTATCTCAGTTTAATGATTTGAGAATACAACAAACAATTGTAGAACGTTTATTTTTGAACCTAGAATCTAAACAGATAGTGTATGTTCTAAGAGCAACATGTGGTCCTATTTTCACTGGTTTTGTTAACAAAAATACACTTCAGATAGACTCACTCTTAAGGTAAAAAATTTCATCATTATACTCAACAACCCACATCTTAAAATTGCATTGACTCACATAGCCATGTCACCCCCTAGAGGGCACCCATTTTTTATCATTTCCAGGCACGTACTCAAGGTTAGATTTCTCTATCCCTTGACAAAACAGTCCTTGACAATTATATGGTGAGTGTCTTGGGGGAAAATTATTCCCTCCCCTTGTGCTACGAGTATTACAATGTCTAGTTACTGACTCAACTTGGATTCTACACTATGGTTCTTAGATATGGTTTTCGTGCAGTGCGAAAAATGATAAACTCCCTTAGGAGACCTCCCAACCTTTAGAACAAAGGCTTTGGGGATGATTATCTTGCACACTACTGTCGAGTTGGAATTTCATCCAAAACTTGTATTTGATTAGAGTGGGTTGGAATCCTTAGCTTTAGGAATTCCCACTTTGGTCGTTCCCATAGGGTGAGTACTTTTTCCCAGTACAAAAGGCCTTCTAAAGGTTTAAACAAAAGCGTAAATTATAAAAAAAGGATGAGTTTTGCATTTTGATCACCCAGTTAAGGGGAGAGAATAAGCCTACTCAACACACAAGCACAACAAATAATGATTTTAAAGATGATGTACTATTCTAAGTGAAGATATTGCTTCACAAAATCAGGCTACTTAATTTAACTAATACAAAAAAAGTATGATGACTATCCTAGGATGGTACATATTAAATGAAGTGACTACCCTAGGATTGATTCTTTTTAATCCATATGTATCAAAATAACATTTTGACCGTGGTCGTGTTGGATCTAGATAATAAATATAGAAGCACTGAAACAAAGGTTAGAAGTGCTATAGTTTAGATCAGATGCGCTAGAACACCATAGAGAGGACGGTGGGTGGCAGGTGGTTGCAGTGCAATGAACATAGAGAGGATGACGCAGACCAAAAGGCCGCCCACAAGGTGACACCCCCAACCAAGGGTGTGGCTAAGATAAGTTGCCAAAGGATGGCGCCCACAAATTCTTAGCCAAAAACTATAGCACTTCCCCAACAAATTTTCCCCTTTTTCTGCTTCTAATAGGTGGTCACCTACATCAAAAGAGCTGATCGAGCCAACCTTACCATCGCTGCTCCATTTCCTTTGAACATACAATTTAAACTATGCTTGAAACCCAGGCACATCGTTATTTTATTAATGTTTGAGGCCTATATTAGTTGTGGTTGGAATACATCATGGATTTATGAGGCTTCAAGTTGAACAACTACTTCGACATACATGATGAATGTGGCTCCTATTTACACACTTCCCCACAAACTCTAAAGTCCTTCGCCGTCTTTTGCTATTCTGTCACATTGGGTCGGTACTTGAACATGACGTAATTATATGAACAATTTATTAATCAATAGTTGCGTGGGTGAAAGAGGGTGGAGTGCCATCGGGTTAAGAGATGCGAGGGGCTGCATGGAGCAAGCCGTTAAAGAATGACAAACGATAGAGGGAGACTTGCACATCGAGTCCCGCTAGGGTAATTTCCGTCAAGGGCTACAGGTCGAGGAACGTGGGGCAATGCTTAAGGTAGGCTACTTCAAGACAACGAACACTAGGCAGATGTCCGGAGAGTGGACCCCGTGTTCAAAATAATCGTTGGTATCCACTTTAAACGTTATCTTTGCAAAGTGTGGAGTCTTAATGTGCGGTGCCATTCTTTGATAATCACCCTTAGTTTTAAATTTCTCACTTATGATTAATACATGGTCATCTTGATATTGCACTTAGGTAGAAGGTCACAAATGTTAGAGGCAACCATGCCACTTGTGAAGAAGCCGTTAGGATAGGCTTTCTATGAAGCTTATGAGGGTACCACCAACAATATCATTTGGGAATGGTCAAGCGATGGATGGCAATGAAGGATTGAAGGTCGAGAAAGCAGAGAGGAAGCAAAGCTTTACCGTTATGAAATGATGAAGCGGGAACGAAGTCCCACCCAAGATAACCCATGAGAGTAGGTCCGCGTAGCATGAAGGACGCAATGAAAAACATGGGTACGAGGTTTGCACTTCGGGCAGAAGCTGGGGCTTGATTGTAGGCAAAGGGCAGAGTGCAGCGAAAAATGACAAAGGGAGACCCGCGATTGCGGTTCCGCAAGGGTCAATAGATGTCAGACAAAAAGCGAATGGAAGCTCGTAGGAGCCGACCCGTGAGGATAAATGACCTAAAGAAACTTAGGTTGGTGAATTTGGCTAATATGAAATTGATCATTTTAAGGCTTGGGGCCAACTTAGGTTGGGAAACAAGGGTGCACAAAATGGGATGAGGTTAAAACGACCTGACCTGAGCAAAAGAGGGGGTGCCTTCCCATGGTGGGGCATGTGTGAGAAACATGTACAACAACTATCCCATGTCAGTTAGTTCGTTATGAAAAGTTTTGTTTCATTATGCTCGAAGAATGTAATGAAGACCAATTTGAAGTTTTTGAATAACTCTTTTCTATAGTCCAAATTCCATTTCACTTTCTTATTATGATTGGAACAAATAAAATACTCGCATTATTTGCAGTGTTGGAAAACAGTGTGTCTCCTCTCATTTATTCCGTCATGAAAAGTTTTTGTTTCGTACGCTCCAAAAATGTAATGAAGTACACCTTCATATTTTATAACAACTCTTTGGTGACGTAAATATGGAATTTCCATTTTTTTCATCTGATTCGAACAAATAAAGTTCTTGCATTATTTGGAGTGTTGGAAAATAAACTATTGCATGCTAGTTAGTTTATTATGAAAATATTTGTTCGAGTATTTTGGAGCTAAAAAATAATTCTATTTAGAAAACTCACTGTCTGGTGTCAAAAAAATTATTTAGGAAACTCACTATCTTGTGTCAGTTAGTTTTGTCTGAGCATTTTATTTGTTGCCAACATATTTATATATAGTATGCATTGTTGGAAAACACACTATTCCATGTCAATTAGTTTAGTGCGAGCATTTTATTTGTTCTAAATTATATTTTGCATTTATTTTTAAATCACATGAGGAAATTGAAATCTAACTTTTAGTGTAAGTAAGAGTTGCTTTAAATTGTGAAGGTCACTAGACTTCACTACATTCTTACTGTCTACAAAACTAAAGGTTTTCATTAGACTCGTGTTGTCTAAGATTTAATTATGTGAAACTAATAGCTTGTAATTTTCTTGAGACATAGAGTAGCTAAGTTGTCTTGTCCATAAAATATTTTTCAAGAAATTCCCTAATATTATTATCCTTTTTAGAGAGAATACAAAATTAATTTGAATAATCTTCCTCTTCAAGCACAACTTTTAATGCACTTCCAATCAATGTTGACCACATTTTGGATAACTCCTATTTTATCTCAGTGAATCAAAATTAGGAAAGAAAATTTATCCAAGGTGTGTTCATAATTGAGTGAAATGCATTAAAAGTTTCTTGAAGAGCATGAGTATTAAAATTCCTATGTACTAGTTTTGAAAAGGATAATAAGTTAGGGAAGTTTGAGAAAATGTTTTGATGGACAAGACAATTTTGTGCAATGTGTTGTAGTATTACAATTGATAGTGGAAAAATACTATGTTGTAGAAGTTATTCATGTGATAGAATTTACTTGTTCAACTCCATCCATAGCAGCATCTTTGAATTATTTTGGCTGCACAAATTGTTATGCAATATAAAACCTCTTTAGTTTGTCCTCTTATGCATTGCCATTTTCCCTTTTCTTATACTATGCATGCACCTTCCTCGAATTTTCAAGAGCACGGAGGATCTTTTCAGTCAGTACATTATGTATCTCACTCGTACTACCTTGCTTCTTCTCAAGTATTTTTAGACAAGATTCATTTTTCATTCCATGCATTCTAGTACTTGTTGCCTCCAGTTCTGCATTATCATTTTCCCATTTCACATAGTGCACATGCTCGTTTGTCAACCTCTGAAGAAGAAAAATAATCTCTCCAATCAATACATTAACTATCTCATTCACTCTGGTTTTCTTCTTTTCAAGTGTTTTTAGAGAAGATTTCTTTTCGATTACATACTATCTACTACCCATTAGTCGAGTTTTGCATTACCATTCTTTGATTGTGCATATTGCACATGCACCTTCCTCAACTTTTGAATAGTAGTGAGAATCTCTTCACTCAATACATTATCTTTCATTATGTTGGGAATAACTAGGTGTGTAATCAAATTGAGGCGAGAGGTCACAAACCAATTGGGTTGTTACTATGTTAATCAAAAAAGGTTTTGATTACATTCTTACTATTTGTAAAATTCTTGGTTGGAAAAAATTGAGTGTTATAAAACCTTCAACCCACATACCATTCTAAAACGCTTTACAAATAGCAACCCAATTGTTTAGTCACCTTTGTATTCCCCACCTGTAGCTCCTCCCTGTGATTGCGCAAGCCACATGGCCCAATTTTATCAACTAACAAGAGGTGTGAAAACCGGCCTGATGGTGCTATTATCTCCTTGCTACCATTTCTCTAATGTTTTCTCTCGTACGTCGATTTCCTCACTTTTATCCCCTTTGTGGTGGGCCCCCCACTACGTCATCTCATTATGTTAGGTATGTTTCTATGTATAGTTTCATGTAGTTTTGTATGTACATAGGTGTGTTTTGTGTAGAGATTAGCTACATCCTATTACATTCTTACTATGTACTAAATAAAACTTTTTCATTACGTTCTTACTATCTATATATAACTGCATGTTGGAAAACATTGGGTGTGTAATGAAATTGAGTCAAGGGGTGACAAACCAATTGGGTTGTTACTGCATTGATCAAAATATGTTTAGAATACATTTGTACCATTTTCTAAAATTCCATGTTGGAAAACATTGGGTGTTATAAAAGTTGCAACCCACATATTATTTTAAAACCCTTTGCAAGTAACAACCCAATTTATTAGTCACCCTCACCTCAATTTGGTAAGTTTTTTGGTTTCCCCATGTGCAACTCCTCCCTGTGGTCTTGATGCTTTAGGTTTGAGCATGGAGATTGAAACATAGTTTTATCCAATGTGTAATTATTTTGTGCATTATAATATTTAACCAATGTGATCACCTGCTATTTTTCGGTCAATGAAGGTGATCACCAAGTTTTCATTGAATTCTTAACCTTTATTCTTTAATATCTAATGCACACTATGCTTTGCAACCAATCTATCTAGCAATAATCTGTATTTTTTTAGCTATATGTACAAGTAATGATATAAACAAAACTTTGAAAGTGGTGTGTGGTATCTTTCTTGTTTGTCTTGTTTGCCCTTATTGATTATGCAAGTTATGACCTCTTTCATATGCAAGGAGAGATGAGTTTGAGATATATCTGAACGAACGTTCAGTACTTCACAGTTCTAACAAAATGAAAAAATGGCAGATATAATTGTTGATATATAGTACTAGTGTCAGTGATAGGTTATATTGGAAATTAAATTCCCATTGTACAAATTAATATGTTTGTTTATTGTCTGTACAAGCTAGCATGTTGCAGTCAACAAACCATATAATCCAATATCGATGAAGTTTGGAATGGAGTGAATTCTTTGTAGCATGAAATGTCTTTAATTTTCTAATTTAATCTATCGCTAACGCTTGTTTTTCTTCCAAGTGGTTGAAATAGGCGAGGAAACAATTTTTTTTAAAAAAAGGGTAGGTGGATTGAGAAGGATGCTTCTAGAGACGAGAAGCTTCTCCACTAGAAATTCACGTTATTCAGGTTGTTATAGCTTGAATTGCAAGTGTACTAGACAATTAAATTTCCAAAAATAAAATTGCATTTAGAAGTTTTGATTTATATATAGATGAGATACTTAGTTTGGGGAATGAAAAAAATTTAGCATTTAATTTAAATAAAATAAATATTATACTATTGTGTGTGTATTATATCCCAAAATTTTACATCAATCATGTTTCCTTGTTGAAGTGTGAGTGTTGCATGGTAAATGCTTAAAGCATTAGTGAAGGATACTGTATCCTTTTGTTAGTGTTTTATAGATCAAATAAACAACTGAAAGCACTCAGAATAATTGCAACACATAATAAAATAACCACAACAAGATACCCTGGGAAAACCCTCCTCCTGAGGGAGAAAAACCCAACAAATAATTTTGTTATATAATATAGGAATAAGAGCAAAAATCTGCTTACAACATAGGCCCAACAATGGCCGAATTTGATACAATGAATAATAGCACCTCTCCTAGATGCAATGATACAAATGAATATGTTTCTCCTTGAATTCGGTCTGCTACTGCAGTATGATCTGCTGCTACACAATAATGATTTGCTCCTCAACAATAATGATCTGCTGCACAAGTGCGACCTCCTTCTAAGAATGTGAATATTATGAAATGAACTTGATTATCAAATGACAAGGAATGGCCTTGTATTTATACAAGATAAGATATCTCCTTAATTAGGTCGGCCATCTTCAAGAATAAATAAATTACAAAATAACAATGTAGGTCGGCCCAAATAGGAATTACAAAATAATCTCAATGAACAAAAATTAAATAGTCGATTAGGCTATCATTTAATTTATGCTTATTCTCGAATTGTGTAAGCTGGAGAGATGTTTTTATAGAGGGGCCCAATTTGAACCTATAGGATTAGATGAGAATTTTCTAAGCATCTCGGTATCCAAGTAACAACATGCTGAAGTTTGCAGCCATTTAGCACTTTGGACTCTTAAGGGATCGATCCGGTTGAACGTACCTTAGAGTGATTCCGCGTGTTTGGGTGCAAAAGAGGACCATTCCTAGCATAAAAATACATATTAAAACATGTTGGAACATTCTTCTTGGAAATACGAGTTGTAGAACGAAAGCTGCACCACTTTCCAACTTTGCGCTGCTTATATTTGACTCTTTTTCCATCAAGTGAAAATCCACCACCACATGAAAACCTCTCTGAGATAGCCAAAACTAAGAGAGGTGTTTATAGGAGGGCCCAACACAATCCTGCAGGATTAGATGAGAGGTTTCTAAGCATCACAATATCTGAGTAACAACATCTTGAAGTTTGCAGCCATTTTGCGCTTTGGACCCTTAAGGGATCGATCCAATTGAACATACCTTGGAGTGATTCCGTGTTTTTCAGTGAAAAAGAGGACCATTTCTAGCATAAAAATACCTATTCAAATGCATTGGAATATTCCACTTGGTCACACAAGTTACAAAATGAAAGTTGCAATAGTTTGCAACTTTACATTGCTTGCATTGGACACTTTTTCCATGAAGTGAAAATCCACCACCACAGGAAAACCACTCCAAGATAGCCAAAACTGAGAGAGGTTTTTGGAGAGGGGCCCAATGTGATTCTGTAAGATCATATGATAATTTTCTAAGCACTACGTTATCTGAGTAACAACATGCTGAAGTTGGCATCCATTTAGCACTTTGGACTCTTAAGGGATCGATCTAGTTAAACGTACTTCAGAGCGATTATACGTGTTTAGGTGCAAAAGAGGACCATGCCTAGTGTAAAAATACCTATTCTGACTATTTGGAACAATCTACTTGGTCACACGAGTTGTAGAATGAAAGTTGCAACAATTTGCAACTTTGCACTGCTTGCATTTGACGCTTTTTCCATCAAGTGAAAATCCGCTGCCACGGGAAAACCAATCCGATAAAGCCAAAAATGAGAGAGGTTTTTGTAGAGGGGCCCAAAATGATCCTATAGGATTAGAGGAAAATTTTATAAGGATCATGGTATCCGAGTAACAACATGCTGAAGTTTGCAGCCATTTAGCACTTTGGTCTCTTAAGGGATCAATCCGGTTGAACGTACCTTAGAGCAATTTTGTGTGTTTGGGTGTAAAATATGACCATGCCTAGCATAAATTTACCATTCCTATCATAGATTTACCATTTACTTAGAATAATATCAATAAAATTCATTGTTTCGTTACATTTTTCTATAATTTACCAAAAATCTAATGTTTCCTTGAGTTTTACGGTTCCATACAAGGTGATTGTGTTCTCTTTTTCAATCTCTTTTTTTTTTCCATAGACCCAATACATATTTAGAAACCCATTTTGATGTCAGGGTACTTATTTGGTGAAAGGGAATAAGTTTTATGGGGTTTGTGTTGCTCCCCCTTAGATTTTGATGGAAAAGGGTATGAAAATGAGGTTTCACCCTAGGGTTTGATAAAATATTGCATGTAGAGGTTAGGTGATTGTCTTTTGAGTTTGTGTAGTTGATTTTAAGAAGTTCTAAGGTGGTGGCATGTTCTGGTAATGTGTTAAACCATTCCTTTCAATATACCCTCCTCATACTAGCATAAAATAAGGGTTTTATGGTTTGGCATGGTGGAGTGAGTTTTTCCTAAGAGAAATTATGGATCTGAGGGTTTGCATATATGATAATTTTTTCCCCAACAAGTTTAGGGTTTTTTTGAATGTTTAAAGGTATGTTCCTTTGTAAATTAGACCTAGTTAGCCTAATGAGGACAACAAAGAAGGTCCTTTTTGATGCACGTGTTCCAAGAAAATCTTGATTTTAAAGTATGTCTTGTAAGTCAATAATTTCTATCTAGATCAGTAAAAAAAAATTGAAGTCATTTGAGAATTTTTCCTCAAAACACTTGGAGCCACACTTTTCACTTAGAAATTCATCATAAAACCCTGTAGCAACAACTCCACCTTTGTTTCTTGAATTTCCTTGCATAGATAAACACACACACACCTAAAAAATCCTAAGAATGACTTAATCCACTTATCTAAACTATCAAATTTAGTGGAGTAGTCATTATTGGTTATCTAGACTCTCAAAACTCCAATCTTGAGGGTTTATAGGCTAAGTTGAGAAAAATCTGTTCAAACTAATTATAAACTCAATGGATACCCTCCTAAATAGATTCAAATGAAAGATACTTCACTATTATAACTTAAAAAACAAGATTCAAGGCCTTAAACTACTGTACAAGCCATAAAAGTTAATGAACAACTGGAAAACTCATAAAATCACTAAAATAGGGACTTCATTGATTGTAAATATTCAATAATACAAAAGATCTTTGTTTTGCTCGACCTTACATGCTTTATATAAATTTTATAATCACCTGATGAGCTCTTTGAGACTTTGAATACATTACATATGACCTTCACATGACCCTTTTCACATTGTTTACATTTCAAAATTCAAATTTTGCAAATTTTCCTATTGAAGGCATTTAGAGAACAAGGTGTTACTACACCAAACATGAAATCCAAAATTACAATATTTGAGTAAATATCATTACAAGTAAATCTCATTACAATGCCTTAGGTACTTCATTCTAACATATCTTATACAATTTAACTCTTACATTCGAGATTCTCTTTAAATGTTTACATCATAGGTGCTCATTATGAGGTTAACTTCAATTGAGTAACTTGAGATTCCCTCACTGTGCTTCACACACTCTTTTATAATGGCTTGAAATCAAAATTGAGATTTGTCAAAGATAATCAAAATAAGGATGTTGCATTGATTTTTTGGATGAGATTCTCTTTGATGGCTCATAAATCAACATTTTGTTTAACGAGAGACCAATCAATTTTTAGTAGTTTACTTACAAATACACAAAGTAAAAGAGAAAAAGAAAGAGCATCCAAAATGGAAATGAAATGAGAATAGATGGAATGCACTTACGGATAGGCATGCAAGTCTCACAACTTAGTCACTCGTGGTCATACATCTTCACTGGGAATTCCAACATACCTATTGCACACAACCCCTCTCATGAATAGAGTAAGTTGAAATTTGAGATGCTCTTATAATGACTACATCATAGCTACTCATGATAAATTAAACTTCAAATGAATAACTTGAAATTCCCTCACCAATATATGCACACACTTTTTTAATGGACTAAAATCATGATTGAGATTTTTCAAGATCATCAAATATGGTTGTTTCTTTTCTTTTCTGGCTGACATTCTCTTGGATGGCTCATATATCTACATTTTCTGCAAGGGGACACCAATGAATGTTTAGTAGGTTACTTACAAATAGGAAAAGTAAAATAAGATGATAGAATTGACATCAAACAAATTAATGTGCGTATAAGTATAAATTAATAAGAACCAATGTGCATATACTTACAAATTAATCCAATGAACCATCCGGGTCTGCACTACTTTTTATTGTGTCAAGTATTGCCTCATGGTTAGACTCATGGACCTTCCACAAAATCTTGTTAAAAGAAATGTCTACCCCCATATTTTTTCAAATGAATATTGGATGGCACGACAAGGTTCAAGTAATGAATAATATTACGATGCGTGTCAAAGTCTTGAAATAGCCAATGTTTAACACTCAAATGTGGGTACCTTCTAAGCCACATTCAAGTAACCACAACTAAGCCTATACAGTATTCGATGTTTTCTCCATATATAAATGGGGCCTCCAATTTATTTTTGTCCTCATCACAATGACACAAGTAATATTATGTTCCCTCTTCATTGTCTTCATTTGCAATATTTGCATAAACATGCCTTGCATTGATATGTGTAGCAAATCTCTTGAAATTAGTCAACATTAAAAATGGACTACAAAGTAAGATAACAATATGAAATTTCAACAACTAAATAAGTAGATATATCACCTAGTTGAGCTACATCTGATACGTGGTCAAAGTCGACCGATGATTTGATCTATGTCACCTAGTTGAACTAGATCTGATACGTGGTCAAAGTCGACCGATGATTTGATCTATGTTAGTTCCAATGCCATTGGAGGACGATATGTATGAATTGGGCTAACATAAATTGTCAACCATTTGTCAACCCACTCCCCTGACTCACAATAATTCCAGGCTTGCATTGTACATGAAGAACAAAAACATTCCATCTTCCATGTATCGATACTCCATGAGCATGCATTTGAGCTAAGGAAAGACTGTAGTTCACTCGATCCTGATAGTGTATAATAGTGTAGACATGGAAAATGTACAAATGTCGTTCAACACACTTGATCTGAATTACTAACATCATTTCTTGATGAATCATACATTTTGTCTCTTAAATCATTAATCCTTTGATTAAATTAATCAATTTAATTTAATTAACCTTACATTTCTATTTAATTAAATAATTCATTTTATTTGATTAAATCTCTAAATTCTTCTCATTAAATTAAGTAAATTAAACCTTATTTGATTTAATCTAGCATATTCCTCTTTAAGTTAAATAAATCAAATCATTTATTTAATAAATCATTTCCTCTCAATTCTAATTTAAATTAATTCATTTATTTGAGTCAAAATTGTCAAATCATCTAATTCTTCATTAAATTAATCAAATCCTTGATTAAGTTAATCCTTCTCACTAAAATCCTCTAGAGAATGCAACTTGCACAATAAATCAATTACTTTGCTTTATTTAATTCTCTATTTTCCCCCACATAGCATCAAAAGGGAATATTCTCTCATTTGAATTCAAAAATTCCAAGTAGACTTTTACATCCAACGAGGCATTCACTCCTCTTACATGTCCTTGTGCATAGAGCCAAGTGGCATTTATTTCATTCATTTTTCCCTTTCACATGTCATTTCTCAAATTTGAAATTTCACCTAATAGCATTTATCATGCACATTGACCAAAATGTACTCATTGCTCAACCATTCACATCTTGAAAAGTGGCACTTGGCCATTGGATGTTGAATGATCCCACATTGCTCTATTTCATTCTCTCTTCCATTTTAGAAATCTATATATTTGAGACTCCTCTCCTCATTCAACAACACAAAACTTTAAGTAAACTTACTATGCTCAAATTTACCTCCATTCCACATCTTCATTCAAGGTTATTCTATTCATTTGAGAATTAATCTTACTCATACCATCATTCAGCTTGTTCAAGGATTGGAAAAGGGTTGCTTACTACACAACAAGGTGGCACCAATCCACGATGGGACAAGGTTTAATTATATTTCTTATATGTTGTTTCTTAACTGTTTTTTCTACTCATTATTTGAATACTTAGATATAATTAAGTATTTCATAGGGATGTTTAAATTTACTGATTTAAACTAACTTTTGTGCTAACAACATGAAACTGTTTGAGTCGATCATCATGCAGGTTTTAGCATCCACAAATAGTACTCATATGGTGAAATGTTAGTATCATCCATCAACCAAAAAACATATATGAACTGAAGATGTACCTTCATTACCTAGACCTATCGAAGCATTACACCACTCAATGATTGATCTTGCATCTGTCAACTTTACACTATCTTTATACTTTAATTCTTCTCATGCTAATGCTCTTTTCACGCATTCTCCTACACCATCATGCTCCCCCTTTCCATGCCCAGCCTCACAAAAGTTCCACATATGTTGAACACCTTTAATGACATGCATTCTCCACAAGAAGTAGAACATGCGTGAGTTCTTGAACTGTGCTGCACAATTATCTAACCATATTATATGCTAGGCGTATGTTATGCCCCTCTTAGCCAAACCACTATAGAACATGTAGAAGCAACCTTGCATGAACTATGGAGAATGTGTTTGATCATCTCTAATGTAAAAGTGGTACTCCCTCAATACCTTCCTTTGGTCCTCTATACTATCAAATATATGAATGAATGTTATGTACACAAATATCGAAACCTATGTGGAGTTGTAATACTATGATTAGACCTCACACTGTGGTTGTAGAGAGTAATTCTCTATGAATTCAACCACTAATACTATGTTTCAGTTTGGAGTGGTGTCCTTGCATAGCTTGAATTTTGTGTCCAACCATTAGACTCTATGGGTATGCATTGCATACTCAGATAGTATATTGTCATGAAACATGGACATAAAGTGGTACACTAGAATCTTCTCAATAACAAAATCACACCTTTTTGCTTGAGACCCATCTTTTATAGCATATTCCACTATTCTATACTTCCCGAACTCTACTATTTTTTGTCCCACCTCACTTGTGCTTTCCATATATTGACATACTGTTATACTCTGGAAGCCGGTGTAATTCTCCCATGAACCATCCAAGCATGTTGTCCTAAAGAATATCTAGCCATCCTCTAGTTCACATAATTTTTTTGATTAGAACTCTCTTGAAGATTCTAGTGGAGAATCTAATTCGATCCTACAAAACAACTAAACAAAGTAAGATAATTATGTGCAACAATCCTACAAAACATCATTAGTATTTAAATCCAAACATATAGAACGATAAACATCATAATGGTAGAGAATTTAGTACGTAGTCTACAACAAAAAGTAGTGCATGTGTGATTTATCTTGACATAAAAAGATTTAAGAATTTCAAAAAATATTTGAGAAATACTAATTTTAGGATAATCATTTTAAAATTTACAAAAAAATTGGGTTTGAGTCATATCCTTGAAAAATGCTTTGGATGTGGCTGATGGTTCTAACTACCAATTCTCCTTCTTACCACATCCCTTTGATTTAGAGATGGCCTTGTGTTATTCTTCTAATACTCTTCAATTAGTTTTCTCAAGGCTTCAAAAACTTCTTTATCTTTTCTTGGAAATCTCCCCGAGAATGCAAAAAAATCATTTGAATCAATGCCCTCAATTCTTTGTCGCCTTTGAATGGCTCTTGATAAAGTTTTTCTACTAATTCCCATTTGTTCACTCCTCTTTCTAATGAGATGAAATCTCTTTGTTTGAAAACTTACCAAAGTTGATGTAATGAGATGTCAGGTGACATTACTATCATTTGAGCATGAGGTCTTACCCACACTCTCATAAGAATCCATTAGATTCTTCACTATAATTTCTTCACTCGATATATTCGATGTTCTCAACCCAAGAGTCTTCATGATGTTCCTATACTTTACACCCCACATCATTTCAACAAATAGTTAACATATTGCGGTCTCATTTAGCCTTTCAAAGAATAAATTCCAAATCTTATCAACATATCTTCTACAAGTGCATGTTGAACTCTAACCTTCCATGTGCTGCAAATCTCATCATCAATATTAATCAAATACTTTAGCTTTCTACGCAAAATTCTAGGTGGTGTTCTCCTAGGTAGACACATCTCAATATTATTAATTTCATCAATATTTAATTGAGGTGGGATAGATTATGTACCTTCGATCGAGGGTGGAGAAGAAGACATACCTTGAGGTTCACATGGGGAAGATGGCATACCTTCTTTGTCAAATTTGAGTGATGATGTACTCTCAACTTGAGATGTGTTGGATGCTATCCAACAATATTCACTTGTGATAGATGGTGTCCATCCATATTCACTTGTGGTAGATGCTTCCCCTCCATATTCGCTTGTGCTTAATGGTGTCCCTTCATATTCACTTGTCATAGAGGGTGTGTCTCCAACTACGGTATTTGAATTTGTCTTATCATGATGCTTTTGCATTCATGCCTTTTGTGTTGCCAATTCATTTTCTCTTTTTGATGGTTGATTTTCCTCTTCAATTGACTATTTTTCATCAATAATTTATAATTTCTTCTTTTCACGATATGTCGCCACCCAAACTCTCTCCTTTTCTTTGAAGGTTTTGTTCTCTTCGTCTGTTAGTTTCTTCTTTGTTCATTTCTTTGGCATCACGGATAATTTTACTTATAGAATGGTAATGAGATGAATATTAGTTCCTCAAAAATGTATCCATTCAAGTCAATCAAAATATATGTCATTCAAGGCTTCATAAAGAATAATTAAAATCATCTTGTACAAGAGTTAACCTAGCATAGACAAAGGTCACATGATTTTTTCAATCTGAAATGCCTTAAAGAAATGTGGTAATGTGGCATGCCATGATTGCAAGATAGGCTCAAAATGGAAGCGTGGAAAAGAATACAAAATTTCAACTGATGTCATATATATGTATACAAAATGTGGAAGCATACGTGGTGCGGGAGCACCATTGAATTAAAATTGTCAATTCAATAAGTTGTTGTCTAGGATTTAGGATTTTAGAATTTTTACATTAAATAACGTCAATAAGATAATTTTCCATTGTAATGAGCCACTTTTTATGTTTTCTAGGTGTTTAGAAGGTTTAGATTTCAAAATTTCAAAAAACATTGGGAAGTTGCCAATTGTGCAAAAGGGAAAAATTGTAAAGTTGTAAAAAGAAAATTTTGAGAAAGGAAAACAGTCAATACCATTTTAGAGGTTCGGTGAAGGCATTAGGATAGTTAGTTTTATGGTAAAAATCATATATATGCTAGAGAACATCGATGCAGATACTGATCTAGAATATTTGAAGGAAGATTGAATTGAAAAATCATAGTTTTTCAGATTTTATGTAATTCTTTGTCTTTTGTAACCTTGGTTCGGATCGTACAAAGAGGTTTTGAATATAAATATTATTGAATAATTTTGGGGAATGTTTTAATATTGTTTTTCATTTCATTTGAGACTTTAAATCTAGCTCTATTGGTAGTTAGATTGAATCTCTTGTTGTAGGTTTTTGTGCCCTAATTAAAGGGTTTTGAAGGTCTCAATTATGTAAATTGGCCTATTCCACTCATTGTGATTAATATAATTGGTGGAATGGGTCTGAATCATCAATAAATAGGTGAGGGAATTCTTTTTTTTTGTAGGGGAGGTCTAAAAGGGTGTTCGACGTGAAGCCCTAGAGTGAAACTTTGAGTTTTCCATGAGATTTTGAGTGGTTTTGATATGCTAAAGTGTGTTTTGTGTTGATGCAGCATGGTTTCTTGTTGAATTGAGTTTGTGAAAATAATTTTAGACCTTTTTTAAGTATTAATAATATTGTGTGAGGGTTGGATGAGTGTTTTTCAATAAACCCCTAGTTTCTTGGGTAAAAAAGAGGGTTTTGTGATTTGGCACTTTGGTGAGTGATTTTATGAAAATAAATTGTGGAATCCCTGGTTTGTTAACATATAGATTCCTTCCATATTGATTTTGGTGTTTTGTAAAAGGATTGAAGATAAGGTCCCTTGTAAAAGGTGCCTAATTTGAGGCCTAGTTGGTGTATAAATCTAGTTTTGATGAAGTTGTAACAAAGAATCCTATTGTGGATTATTGATATGTTATGGTGTGCCCTACTAAGAATTTGAGAAGGGTCAGGTCTTGGTTTGAGAATACCTTTTCTAAAATATATAATTGATTGAGTGAGTTATCTATGCTACAAGGATGACTGTTGAATTGGTGAAAGTGAAGAATTGTATGAATTGTTAATTGTGAATTGTTGTTGTTGGTTGATTTTGTGTTGATTTGTGTTATATGACCTCCCCTGATTGCATCACTACACAAGGTAATTCAATTGTTAAATAACAAAATTCCGCAAAGATATGTGGTTTTGGTGCACTAGGGGGGTTTGAGAGTCTAAGAAGGTTCATTATGACTACTCCATGATCTAGGCTCTGTAGTTCAGTGAAGTAGATTAGTTTTGGGCTATGTAAGGTGTGTGCATGTTGTTTTGTGTAGGGAAAATAAGAATCCATCATTTCATTGATGTCCTCTCAAGAAATAAAGAAGTTGACTCCTCGTGTAAAATGATGTTATGACTGCAATAATTAAAGAGATTGATGGATCAGTGGTTTTTCAATGTGTATTTGGTTTATTTCAATCAATAACATGCTGATTATAGTGTCTTGGATGTCTAGATAAAGTTTGGTAGTTACCTTCCATGATTTTTGTTATTTTTACATGTAAATTGCATTGAAGAGTGAATTAGTGAAACATGAATGAATTGAATGGTTTTAAGTTTCTAATTAGGTTTATGCTATGTTAGAATCAATTTTCTGATGGTTAATCTATTTTTGAGTCTGAAAAAGAGTGGAAGCCAAGTTATAATGTTTTTGGAAATATGAAATCAAGTGAAATTGAAGGATATTGATGAAAAGATGACTGAGTTTTTTGGTTGATCTTCTTCAATTTAAGTTAGGGTTTGAAGTACCCTTGAAGATTTGCGGATCCTGATAGATGCTCTACATAATCTAATTGGGAAGTGTATATAATTGTGTAATTTAAAATGTGCATTGACAACCTAAGGTTTTAATGACAAACAAAAAAACAATGATCAACGTAGAATATGCAAAATAAGAAAAATGAAAGCAAGACATAATAGAATGAAAGAAAATGCGTAAAGACTTCACGTACCTAAAAAATCAGAGCTTCAAATGGACTAGTTCAACCTAATTATGTAACCTTTGATTCTTCTTTCTTCAAACTCCTCAATAATTTGACTCTTTCAAAAGCTTGTTCCCCACCAAACTTCAATTGTATATCACTTTTGAATGGTATTCAAACTTGAATTGATATTATATGCCTTTCAATTTGAAAAATCTGCTATTTAATGCAAAGGTGGTGGAATATGACAAACATGCTTGCACACTTCACAACATCATCAAGAATATACTTTTTATCAAAGCATGCGTAGAACCAAGAGAATATGTAGAATGTGGGCCTTGAGATCATAGGTATATTGAGTGTTTTTACCATTTTTAGTGGAAGACAAAATTTTCTCGTATTATAATGTGAGCATGTTATTTCTTGCTTAAACGGCCATATCTCTACTTCTTCAAAATGTGCTCGTGTTATATGAAATATGATTTTTTAAATAGATTTATTTTATTCCTCTTTTTCTATACCCTCTACCCTAATTATATATCTCTCCCATATACCCTTATAGTAGAGGAGATATAGGTGAGTGTGTGTGTGAGAGAGAGAGAGAGGTAGAGAGAGGGAGGTAGGGGTGAGGGTTTTAGGGTTTAAGGGGTTAGGGTGAAGGGTAGATGGTGTATGGTTGAGAGAGAGAGAGTGGGTGAAAGAGAGAGTGGGAGAGAGAGAGAGACGGAGATAAATAGGGAGGGAGAGAGGGAGAGAGTGGGAGAATGAGAGAGTGGGAGAGAGTGGGAGAGTGGGAGAGGGAGAGAGTGGGAGAAAGAGAGAGTGGGAGAAAGTGGGAGAGAGAGAGATGGAAATAAATAGGGAGGGAGAGAGGGAGAGAGTGGGAGAATGAGAGAGTGGGAGAGAGTGGGAGAGTGGGAGAGGGAGAGAGTGGGAGAAAGAGAGAGTGGGAGAAAGTGGGAGAGTGGGAGAGCAGGAGAGAGATAGAGGGTAGAGGGTTAAGAGTTAGAGGGAGAGAGAGAGGCCTAGAAAGAGGGATAAAGAGAGAGTGGGAAAGAGTGGTAGAGGGGGAGAATGGGAGAAAGAGAGAGTAGGAGAGAGTGGGAGAGTGGGAGGGAGAGGGAGAGTGCAAGAGAGATAGAGGGTAGATGGTTAAGAGTTAAATGTTTAAGGGTTAAGGGTTTAAATGGTTAAGGGTTAAGGATAGAGGGGAGAGAGAGGGAGTGGGAGAAAGATAAAGGGTAGAGGGTTAAGAGTTAAGGATTTAAGGGTTTAAAGGGTTAAGGGTTAATAATAGAGGGGAGAGAGAGAGGGAGTGGGAGAGAGATAAAGGGTAGAGGGTTAAGAGTTAATGGTTTAAGGGTTAAGGGTTTAAAGGGTTAAGGTTAAGGATATAGGAAAGAGATATAGGGGTGAGAGAGAGTGGGAAAGAGGAAGAGAGAGAGGGAGAGGGAGGAAGAGGGAGGGAGAGGGAGAGAGGGAGGGAGACGGAGAGTTGGAGAAAGAGAGAGTGGGAGATATGGAGATAGAGAGTGAGGGAGAGAGGGGGAGAGTGGGATAGAGAGATAGTTGGAGAGTGGGAGAAGGGGAGAGTTGGAGAAAGAGAGAGTGGGAGAGAGTGGGAGATTGGGAGAGAGGGAGAGTGTGAGGGAGAGGGAGAGTGGGAGAGAGCGAGAGAGGGGGAGAAAGAGGGAGAGAGGGAGGGAGAGGGATAGTGGAAGAAAGAGAGAGTGGGAGAGTGGGAGAGAGGTAGAGTTGGAGGGAGAGGGAGAGTGGAAGAGATAAAGATATGGGGAGAAAGAGGGACAAAGAGGGAGAGAGGGAGGGAGAGGGATAGTGGGAGAAAGAGAGAGTGGGAGTGATTAAATGAGAGAGAGGCCTAAGAGGGGGATAGGGGGTAGGAGGGAGAGATTTGAGAGAGAGAGGGAGTGGGAGAGAGATAGAGGGTAGAGGATTAAGAGAGGGAGAGGGAGAAAGATGGAGAGAGAGGGTGAGAGGGAGGCAGCGAGAGAGTGGGAGAAAGAGAGAGTGGGAGTGATTGAACAATAAGAGAGAGACATAAGAGAGGTAGAGGGGGTATGAGGGAGAGATTAGAGAGAGAGAGAGACCTAAGAGAGAGAGGGTGTAGGAGAGATATTATCAACCCTTAAACCCTAATCCCTCAACCCTCAACCCTCGACCCTTAAACTCTAATCCCTCAACACCTATAACCTCTCAATCCCTCAATCCTCAACCCTCAACCCTTAAACCCTAATCATTCAACCCCTATACCTTCTCAATCCCTTAATCCTCAACCCTCAACCCTCAACCCTCAACCCTCAATCCTCAAACCTCAACCCTCAACCCTCAACCCTCAACCCTCAACCCTCAACCCTCAACCCTTAAACCCTAATTTTTAAACACCTATATCCTCTTAATCCCTCAACCCTTGACCCTTAAACCCTAATACCTCAACCTCCTATACCCTCTTAATCCCTCAACCCTCAAACCTGAACCCTTAAACCCTAATACATCAACCCCAATACCCTCTTAATTCCTCAACCCTCAACCCTCAACCCTTAAACCCTAATCCATCAACCTTGATAACCTCTTAATCTCTCAACCCTCAAACCCTAGTCCATCAACCCCTATACCCTCTTAATCCCTCAACCCTCAACCCTCAACCCTCAAACCTTAAACCCTAATCCCTCAACACCTATAACCTATTAATACCTCAACCCTCAACCCTTAAAACCTAATCCCTCAACCCATATACCCTCTTAATCCATCAACCCTCAAACCTTAAACCCTAATCCCTCAACCCCTATACCCTCTTAATACCTCAACCCTCAACCTTTAAACCTAATACCTCAATGTTTATACCCTCTTAATATCTCAACCTCAACCCTCAACCCTCAACCATTAAACCCTAATCCCTCAAACCCTATACACATGTAATCCCTCAACCCTTGGCCCTTAAACCCTCATCCCCAACCCCTATACCCTCTTAATCCCTCAACCCTCAACCTTCAACCCTTAAACCCTAATCCCTCAACTGTTATACCCTCTTAATCCCTCAACCCTCAACCCTTAAACCCTAATCCCTCAACCCCTATACCCTTCTAATATCTTGAACCTCAACCCTGAACCCTTAAACCTCAGCACATAACCTCTTAATCCCTCAACTCTCAACCCTCAACCCTCAACTCTTAAACCCTGATCCCTCAACCCCTATACCCTCTTAATCCCTTAACCTTGAAACCATATTCCCTCAACCCATATACCCGCTACCATATACATTGGAACTTCAAACATAATCCACTAACCTTATACCATCAATCCTCTACCCTCAACTTTAAAAACTCAACCATCTACTCTCTACCCTCTACCCTATAAACCCTTAAACACTCAACCCTAAACACTAAACCCTCAACCCTTAAACCCTAAACCCTTAAAACCTCTACCCTCTACCCTCAATCCTCTACCCTCTATCTTCAACCCTAATACACCAACCCTTAAAACCTTAAACCCACTTAGTAAAACCTCTACCCTCATCCATCAACCTTCTTGACCCTTAATCCCTCAACCCCTATACCCTCTACCCTATACATTGGACCCTCAACCCTAATCCCCTAACTCTTTACCATCAATCCTCTACCCTCAACCTTAAAACCTCAAACCTTAAACCCTCTACCCTATAAACCCTTACACTCAACCCTAAACCCTAAACCCTTAAACCCTCTAACCTCTACCCTCTACCCTCAACCCTAATCCCCAAACCCTTAAACCCTTAAACCCTTATACCCACATAATAAACTCTCTACCCTAATCCCTCAACCCTCTTGACCCTTAAACATTAATCCCTCAATCCCTATACCCTCTACCCTATACATTGGACCCTCAACCCTAATCCCCCAACTCTATACCCTCAATCATCTACCTTAAACCCTAAAACCTTTACCATATGCCCTATAAACCCTTCAACACTCAACCCTAAACCCTAAAACCTAAAACCTCATCCCTTAAACCATAAACCCTTAAACCCTCTCCCCTCAACCCTTGTCCCTCAACCCTTAAACCCACTTAGTAAACTCTCTACCCTAATCCCTCAACCCCTATACCCTCTACCATATACATTGGAGCCTCAAACCTAATCCCCCCAACCCTATACCATTAATCGTCCACCCTCAACCCTCAACCCTTAAATCCTCTAGCCTTTAGCCTCTATCCTATACATTAAACACCCAAATCTCAATTCTCAACCCTCAAACCCCAAACCCTCAACCTTGATATGCTCTACCCTATATATTGGACTCTCAACCCAGATCCTTCAACCATATGTACCACATCCCTAATCCATCAACCCTATACCCTCAATCCAATACCCTAATCCCTCAACCCTCTAAGTTGTCAACCCTATACAATGGATCCTCAACCATCATATATCTATGTCCCTCCCTCCTCTTCTCTCCTCTCTATCCATCCATCCCTCCCTCTATACCCTAATCCATCATCCCTAAACCCATAAACACTCAACCCTAAACCCTCAAACCTCAACCCTCAACCCTTAAACCCTGAACGCTTGAACCCTCTACCCTCAACCCTCAACCCTCAACCCTCAACCCTCAACCCTCAACCCTCAACCCTTAACCCTCAACCCAATACCATCTACCCTAAACCCTAATCCCTTAACCCTAATCCATCAATGCTTACACCTTTAAATTCAATAGGACTCTCTACCCTAATCCCTAAACCCTCAACCCTTAATCCCTCAACCATTAAACCATCTACCCTCAACCCTTAAACCCTCAACCCTTAATCCCTCAACCATTAAACCATCTACCCTCAACCCTTAAACCCTAATCCCTCAACCCCTATAACCGCTACCCTATACATTGGACCCTCAACCCTAATCCCTCGACCCTATACCCTATATCCTCAATCCTCTACCCTTAACCTTAATCCCTCAACCCTCAACCCTCAAACCTTAAACTTAAACCCTAAACCCTTAAACCCTCTACCCTCTACCCTATACCATCTACATTAAACCCTGAACCGTCATTTCTCAACCCTCAACTCTTAACCCATATACCCTCAATCTTTAAACCCTAAATGTTCAACCCGTATACCTCTACCCTTTACATTGGACCTTGAACCTAATCCTTCAACCATATACCCTCAAACCTATACCCTAAACCATCTATCCTAAACCCTAAACCATTAACCTTGAACCCTTGAACCCTAAACCCTTAAACCTTCTACCCTATACCCTCAACCCAATACCTTCTACCATCAACCCTATTCCCTCAACCCTCAACCCTTAAACCCTAATACCATAGAAACCATCGACCCTATCGGTCCTCCACCCTAATCCCTCAAATTTATAGCCTCAACCCCTATCACTTTCTCTCTATCTATAAATCTCACCTCTCCCTCTGTCCCTCTCTCCTACTCTCTCTAATTATCTCTATCTACCCTCTCCCTCTTTCTACTTACCTCTCATTCAATCAATCCATACCACCCTCTCTCGCTCCCTCTATCCATCTCTCTTTATGTCCCTCCCACTCTCTCCCACTCTCTAGCACTCCCTCTCTCTCCCTCTCTCTCACGTCTCTCTCTCCCACCCCCTCTCTCTCTTAGTTTTCTCCCTATGGAAACCTACCTTGGTAAGTCTCTCTATCTCTCCCCCCTTTCTTTATCTATCCCTCCCACCCTACCTAGATAAGTCCCTCTCACTCCACCCCCCTCTTTCTCTACCTCTATTAGGTCACTCCCTCCCACACCATCTCACTCTCTTAGGTCTCTCACTCACACTCCCTCTCTCTCCCACTCCCTATCTCTCACACTCCCTCTCACTATCTATCTCTCAAGTATCTCCCTATCACCCCCCTCACACTCTCAAGTCTCTCGCTTTGGCACCCTACCTACATAACTCTCCTTCTCTCTATCTCTCTCCCATCCCCTCTCTCTCTCTCTCACTCTCTCCCTCTCTCTCTCCCTCTCACTCAAAACCCTTCTCTCCCACTCCCTATCTCTTAAAATCTCACTTCCACCCCCTCTCCCTCTCTCCAGACTCTCTCTCTCTCTCTCTTAAAATTTGTATTCCCTCTAAAGACATACACAAATACATACATAATTACATACATACAAGAATAATACATATGTACATACAATCCTACATCCATACAAGAATACATACATACATGTGTAGATACAATCTTACATACATATAGGCATACATACAATATACATGCATTGATAGATATAGGCATAAATACATACATACAAGCATGCATGCATACATGCATACATACATGAAATACAAGCATACATGTACATACAATCATATAAATATATCATAATACATTCAATAGATTAGCATTTAACATAGATGAGGACATAACGCAAGCACGTTATAATGCACTTGTGTTATGTCTTGGTTGACTTGTTTCCCATAGAAGCAAAAAACTAGTTCAAAATTGAGATATAACGTGAGTGCGTTATAACGTGCTCGCATTATATCTTTCTTTGGGAATCCCCAAGCCTTAGGATTGGTATTTTCCTTGGAATAGCAACCCAAAGGCTTGGAAGGCATTGTAACACCCCTCTGTTTTTCTCTTATGTTAGATTATGATGCTTTATTATTTTATCATTTCTTATAAAGCAAAATAGATTGTGTGTGATGAGATGTACTTTCCTTGATGCTATACTTGACATGATTTGATTAAGAATAATGTTAGTTTATTATAACATGATTATTCCTCATGAGATTTATTAATGATGAAAGTATCAGTTTGGTTATATTGTATTGGTGAAGAGGACGTGATTGCATCACTCGCTTGTGAGCGCCTTGCAATTCCACAATTTCCTCTTCACAGTGTGTTTTATGATGATTATATATATATATATATATTTGTTATTGATGCCTTGGATAAAGGTTTGCAGGTAAATGACATTGACTCCACCTGGCTTCAGAGGTTTGAGCATGTCGACCCAACGGTATGTTGATTGGGAGATAGTAGCTAGGTTACCTGTGTCAGGTCTACACCCTAGCCACAGTGTGTCATTAGTCTATGTTTGATCTGTCTTCTTTTGCCTTGTTTATTGTTATTTAATTTTGCAAGGTTTATGTTATGGAAATAAATGTTAAATTATGCATTAAATGATGTTGGTATTTATTTAATTAATTTTAGATAATATTGTTGGAAGCTTTATATTTAATTTAATTAATTAAATTAAATTTATTTATTAAATTAATTTAATCCTTGGGATTAAATTTATTTTATTAAGTAACTAAATTAATTGATTAAATTTATGTATTAAGAAAATAGATTAATTGACTAAATTTAATTAGAAATTAAATTATGATTTGAAATTATTAAAAGGTAAAAATGACTTGTAAATGTTCTAGAGGAAATATCTCTGGTTCTTGGAAAGATATATTTTTTAATTTAACATGTGTGTGAGAAGAATTTATTAATCACTCTTGTTGAGAAATTATTCTCGGAGAGAATATTTACCATAATTGTGTGAGGTAAGAAATTACTTCATGAGGATGGCAAGAGGGATAGTTTTTTTAGAAAATTGTTTTGTTGAAAATTGAAAAGAGGTTCTTAGGGAAGATTGTTGGTTCTATATTTTTGCATTTTGGAAGTGGTGATTTTGGAAAAGGCTTTGGAAATTGAATTATGAAGGCGAGGCTTTGCTCCAACCTTCATTTCTTCAAGCTTCAAGAAAATAGGTTCTTTTAAATTCAATTATGTAGAAGCTTTGTTTAAGTTGGTTAAAAATAAATTGAAAGATTGCCTGTGTAAGAAGATTTTGTTTTTTTTAGTAGAAGCTTTAAATTGTTTTTGGAAAATTGTAAAGCTTTTGTACTTGTAGATTTGCAGTGGAAAAACCCAGAGGAAAAACAATATAAGATTTAGAAATTTCTTTTATTTAAAGATTTGTGTAGAAATTTTTTATATATTATTATATATATATATTTATGTTGGAGTTATTAATTAAAATTCTCTATAAAATATATGTCTTCAGTCATCTGTATGGCAGATCTATGTTATTGAATTCACAAGAAATAAAAAATGTTGAGTTTTAAGTTGTGGGGAAGGGGGGTTGAATGTCCGCCACCGCGCCCCCACATGGAAGGATGCAGTTGTCCCAAGGGAAGCGCCCTCGACTAAGTGGAGGGAGTGCTAACTTTGGAGTAGTGCAACCCTCTTCCATATGGGTTGGCGCCTCCCCACATACATTGGGGGTTTGGCTTAACTAAAATAAAAACATACAAACTTTTCAGGTTCTACCTGCTCATAATTAGCATGGATTTCTATTTTGTTCAGTGATTCAGGTTTGGTATCTTTAATATAGTTTTATTTGGAATTTATAATATTAAATTATATATGATATATATATATGCATATATACATATATTTTTTAGAATTTGAATATAAAATAAAATATATTTTGAATAAAATAATGTATTTTTTTGCAGAATTGTTAGTATATATATTAGTATATATATAATTAAATATAAAGTTATATATATATAATTAAATATAAAGTTATATATGTGATATATATACATTGCATGAATATATACATTAAAATGTATATTTAATGATTTTAAATAATCAAATGCATTCAATTATGTTCAATTGAAAATTTAAGAAAATTGGAGAGTATTTTATTTGCATGACATAGTTTTTAGGGAATATGGATATTTTTAACAAATTGAAGGAAATTACTAGTACTGGAGTTATGTTTATTTTAAAAGTAATCAAGGGTTGTGTTTTTTGATAAAAATGGTATTTCCCTTCTCTGATATGGAAAAGACAATTAATTATTTTTATCAATTATTTTGTTAGGGCAATTGCTATCTTTGCTGTGAAAGAAATATGAAAGGGAAATGGATTTACAATAGCCAAAAGTAGTTTATTTCCTTTGTGTTCTAGTTTGGGGAAATGGGATAAGGGAATCAAATATTTTGTAAGTCTTCTAGAGGTTCTTTATTGGATGGGGGTTGTCAATTTGTGATGTCAACATGTTCTTATTTCCCTTGAGTAGTGCATGAGGTCATGCCAGTGATTTACCTGGTTTCCACGAACGAGGATTTGTGCCTCCTTGAATAGAATGGGTTAGTTATGTGTGTTCCTCCAGTGTTGGAGAGGGTTTTGGCATATGTACCTCCTTAGATTAGAATGATAGTGTGTGATTTAGTTCCTCCTTAGTTTGGAGTGGTTATGTTTCATGTGTTAATAGTAGGAGTTTGGTTTGGGATGGGGGATGGGATCTAGGAAGATTTGATGGGTAACCCATGCACCTATGTGGTGACACATCTCCTAGGTCAGCGGTATAGGTTTCACTGGATTATTTTATCATTTAACTTAGGTAGCATTGTATCCATGGGTTAGTGTTGTTCGCGTGGTGGATTCATTTAGTTTTGTGTTAGCCTATGTTTAGAGGTAGTAAGTTGTCCATGTAACCTTGTTATTTTCTCCTAGCATGGAGGGTGGGCCTTCGGGTACCACTTGGTTGTGAGGAACGTGCACCCTACAATATTGGGTCCCCCTTGGTTTATAAATTATGATGGCGAGGTTTTCCAGTTGGAGAGCTTGTGGATGCTACTGGTTTAATTCCATTATCTTGATGTATTTTATTTTAGTTGGTATATGTATTTAATTCACTCCTTAGTTGTAATCGAGCAGGAATATTGTAACTTGTAATAGTTAGGTATGAAATACCTCATTCTAGGAATGAGTATTGTAATCTTACTTCTAAAGTATAGTAGTTTGGAAATTGTTATATCATATTCTATGTTTTGGTATATTTAATGCTTTGTTTGTATGTGCATTTAAATGTATGATTTATAATTGAATTAGAATATTTATAAGAGTAATGTATGTGTTATAGTTATTAGAAGTAATCTTTGTTGCATACCTTAGAGGTTGTTGCCATAGTGATGTGCATCTTCCTTGTTATTAATTCATTTTTTAAGAAAAAAAATTGTATGCTTCCGCATTGTGTTGTAACTTCCTCTAGGGTTTCGTGGCAGGGCATTATAGGCATTCCCAATGACCAAATACATGTTTTTGCAAATTCTACAATATTTCACATAATCGAGTTTGTGCTCACCATCATGATTGCACGTGGTTCAATATCAAACAAATTGAACATCTGGGTAATGTTATGTTCTCTCTTAGCTATCCAATGATGTAATTTTTTTCACTTTCTAACAATGTTAAGCCTTTCATCCATCATTTATTTTGTTTGTATGTCTCTTTTTTGGCAAAAAGCAGTGTTTGGTGCTTTTTTTGTTATAAATTAACTGCTCATCAAAATTTTAAATAAACTACATTTTTAGAAACTAGACTCCATTCTACAATTTTTTATTGTTTTTTAAAATAATTATTTTCCAAAATTTGTAGGGGTAGCACGACCAAAATTTTGTTTTTGGGGAAGTGTCCACTTCGAAAATTAGTAAAAATTCAAATATTGATTAAAAAATTATCAAAAAAATCATGCATCAACTACATATTGTTAGCTAACTTCTGACTATTGTGATTTTAAAAATACTGAAAAAAAATCCATTGTACGAGGGTCGTACAAGAGTTGCTATGTTATGTTTTTCTAACAAAAACACAACCAAATTTTCTACATCCCTCTTTTGAACCACTTAATCTCAACCATTTTAAAAAAAAATTAGTTGTTTAGAAAGTAGACTCAGAGCACTTCAATCCTTGTTTTTGTTTCGTCTCAAAATTTTGAATGTGACTATCCTCAATTTCATGTCCAAGGTCAGTATTTCCTGATTTCAAAAAACAATTATCCACCTAAGTCCCTTTTTTGGATAATGTCATTGCGGACTATGATTTCATGATCCCTCAAGATCTGGTACTCATGCTGCATCAATATTAGGGCATCAGGAGATAGTTGTGCATGATCATGACCATGATCCGCTAACTCTGAGTGCATACTCTAATCTTCCCATATGTGCAAGTGCCAATCGATGCTCATCTCCTATCTGGCCCCTCTTTGCTTATACCTATGACAAATATCTCTCTAATCTATCCACCTTTATTGGAGGTCATGATGGTTGTGTTTATGGTGCAACTCTCACTCAATGAACCTACCTCCTCAAGCCCTTATAGGGTTCCTCCAATCTCACAAAGGGTCTCAAGGTTTCTGGCTCTCACTCCACAATAGGTGGGAGCATGTAGTCAGTATCCATATCCTCTTCATCAAAGGTTGTTGGGACTATCTTTGTGGTTGCCTAATGCAGAAACTCTCACCAACCCTCTCTAGGCCCTAAAAAACCAAACAAGCATCTCATCAGTAACACATCATCATATAAAGATATATGCCTTAAATCACAAATAAAATATATCAATCAATATTAAATGTCATCACCTATATCTCTGGTAGAGGGTGGAATGTCCACCTCATCCTGTGTAGTGGGCATAGATGATGTACTCACCTCCCCTCAATAATGATTGTTGGCACCTGTTGTTGCTCCTGTACGGGATCTAGTCCTATGAATAGGTGAGAGCTCACCCTACTCGTCTCATTCCTCAACCATAACATCACCATCCCCACTCAGAGGTGGATCCTTCACTCTCTCCTCCTCCTCCTCCTCCTCCTCTCCCTCTTGACCGTCATAGTCTAGATCAACATCCTCATCATAATTCCCATCAATGATATCTATAAAAATTTCTGCAGCCCTGTGCCATGTCTCCTCAACCTTGTCCTCTCTCTCCCTTTACTCTCCCACTGGCTCATCTACAGGGAACACTGGCTTTGGTCATGAGAATCTCCACCACTTCTCATGGTCCCATGTGGCCCTGACATCATTTGCATCATCAACCAACAACTGGTCTATACCTGTCTAAACTATCTCATGACTCGATCATAGTAGAATGACCACACTATGTCATCGTGTTGACCTACCAAGAACCTAGTCATATGTAATCTCTTGAGCTATCTAGTATAATCAGGGCACTATAGGACAAGCTGGTATGGCCTCCATAAGATATCCTCCTTGTCTATTCGGTCAAATATCACTCTCCAAAAGTGAAGATCATCGTACTACCATAATTGTCGTAATAGATATTCGAATGCCTATGGATATCCCACTACTATTAGACATGAGAATCCCATCGGTCATGTGCATGTGATGTTCTCTAAGCACCATATCTATAGGAGCATGTAGTGCACCATTCTGTCTATCTCTCGAAAAACAAATCACGCAAGATCATAGTACGTATGTGCTAGAATGCATTGGCCCTAGGCATATATTGTCTGATGCTTTGTCATGCCTCATATGAGGTGTACCAGTCTGCCCTCTAGATTCATTTCTCACCCATCTGACAATAGGACTAGTGCTAGTGTGTGGATCATGATGCGTCTCACCATGGGTGATCATTAATAAAGTAGAATCTACAGTTGTATCCATTCGACTACCCTGTCATCATGAACGAGACCCTCTAAGCAGTACTGCATATCCACCCACTGCTCCATGAAGGAATGTCCTCTCTGTAGCCACACGTGCTCTCCCCAAATAGGAACTTGCATAATGTGGTGAACATCCTCAAATGGAATCATCATCTCTCTTGTGGGTAGATAAAATGTGCAAGTATCTACATTCCACCTCTTGGATAGCACCAACAACATCGCATCATGGTATCTCATCAGTGGAATAAGGTAGGCCCAGTAGATCCCCACTACTTGTAAGTGCTTCGTCTCTACTGGTGATAGGGCTGGAGCCAATTCTTTGAGGAAACTTAATTGTCTTCCACCCAACTTTTGTCGAAACCATGTGGGTACCTATGCAAAGTCTCATAATTTTCTATCTAAATCATCTAATTTCTTAAATTTTACTCTAATTCATCAAGCAAGTGTGCTAGTGTTGTTCTAGTGTGATTTTTCTATGTCCCTAGACACTTTAGAACCCTTTTGGGACACTTCATGAACAAACGAGACACTTTTCAAAGAAAAGGGGCACTTTGCGAAGGAAAGGGGTACTTTCCGAAGAAACGAGACACTTTGTGAACAAAAGGGACACCTTGCAAAAAAAAGGGACACTTTGTGAAAAAAATTCTAGGATCCTAATATACTCTAAATAAGCATTAAATTCATCCTATAATTGAAAGATCACAAAATACAGGATTGAGAATCAACCAACCTCATACTAGTGGTCACCACTCACCACCTGGTCGCACAAAGGATCCAACCTAACGGGAGTAAAACCATGTGTGCTAGGCATGTCGTCACTCTCTCCTCGTCACTCTTCAATGCTGCAAAAGTTAAATGAGAATATTAAGTGAATGCTACTCATTTTAATTTTATTTTTAACTAACTCACTTTTACACACATGTTCACATTTATACCTTTTCACTTTGTTAAACTTTTAGTGTGGTTTTTCATGAAAATCAACATTCAGAGTGCTAGTGAACTCTATTTTTTATGTCATTTGTTGCATTAGAATTGTGTTTCCATGCCCTAAATCATCACTCACCTATCACTATGAGGCATGGTACTTGTAAATTCCCTCTGATATGCGTGCCCTCATTCGACATGGTAAGATGGCTACCTTGATTCCACCTCCATAATGGAAGCATAATCAAGCGGGGCATACATCTACCCTCAAATTTAATCGTTAGGGATTAGATAAAAGGACTTCTATGATGTCTAATGAATTTGTGTTGTAGGATGTGGTTCCTAACATTGTGGTTTTGCAAATAACTACACTAGGGGTTTCATTCACCCACCTTTTAAATGAGTATAATTTTATGAAAATTCAAGTGCATTATTTAATTTAGAGTCCTTTGGCTTACATATGCACATAGATTCATATGGATGCTAAAGTGGTGGCTAAATGTGTCACCAAAAATTGTATACCTTTGAAGAAAAGGACAATTTTGTACATGTTTTGGTCCTACATTAGGTCCTATTTCACCAATTTTCACCTTAAAATATCATTTATAGGCCCCTAAGGTTGTTAATTTTGACTTGGAGGCCTGTTATACCCAAGGGATCATTCAAATTCTAACATATCATATCAAAAATATTCAAAAAGTACCATTCCCACTTAAAAATACTTTAGTGGGACTAGGTCACCCAAGTTGGTGACCTAGTCCTTTATGAGGATTTTTCAAGTTTCAAGCGAGAAAATCAATCATTAACCAAAAATCCTTGATAGATGTTAGTTTCTTAGGTCAAAATTATCGACAATTAGTTCATGTTGCTTATATATACTTGTTTTTAGGTCATTTTTCCACTCTCTCTTGCTCATTTTTCACACAGCTACAAAATCAACTACAAAACATCTTCCTCAAGAAGATTCATCTATCACACAACAAAAATTTGAAGCTTTTAGAACAAAAAATAGGATTTTTTTAGGTCTTGAAGCTCACTTTATATCTAAGATCACACATAGACAAGGTTGAAGATAGATGCCTATGGTGATTCATGGAGAAATCTAGGTTGAGTTGGTGCAACTAGCCACTAAATCATTCCTAAAGACTGGTTTCAAAGTGCCTCCATCTTCTACCTTCAACCCACTTGTAGATATGAGGTTGACATCCTATTTGCATTCCTTGTTTTCATTTACAATGTTGTAGGATTTATAGGGTTTACAATCTTGCATCATTTCAAATCTCTTACATACATATTATTCTAGCACAATAAAATAGGGCTTTGCTGTGTTTCAAGTTTTCCTAGTTCTAGACACATTTATGGCTAGGGTTTATGCAGATTCCTATTTCATTTCAAGTTTAAATAAAAACTAGGGGTTTGACCAAGCCAAAACCCACATTAGAAACACAAATACATTATGTTTTGGAGGTTTTGGATAGGATTCATGTGGAGAAGAAAAATTTAGATCTAAGGTACCCAAGTCCATTTTTGATTTCTCTAAAAAGTAGAAAGGGACTATGTTTCCCATAATGGCGATCTAGTCCCATTGAGGCTTTTCGACAATGAAAGTTAGAGCTCAGGGGACCTAGTTTGCAGAAATGACTCCCTAAGCAGATTTCCCAAAAAGGGATCACCGCACCAGGCGTAAGTCTTCCAGACAACTCAAAACCTTGATTTTCCAGTTTTCCAATGACTTCCACAATCCTAGTTCTAGTCTTCTTAAGTTTCTAGGTGCACTTCTTTGTTCTATTAGGTTAATTTACTCTTATTTGTTTCATTTCTATTGTATTGGATCATGTGGTTTCTAGTAGCATAAGTTAGATTAGTTTAGGTTAAGTATTTACATTTCTATAGCATATTTCAACACTTTTGCACATATCTCACTTCCCTTAGGGTCTCAACCCCGAAACATTTAACTGAATCAAAATATTAGGTACCCTTTGAGGTGAAAGGAAACCCTCTTCCTTCTAGGTGAAATTTTAAAACGTTGTAGAGGATCTAATCTTTTACCCCCACATAAAGTACCTTCATATTTTGTGGTTCACTCTCTCTCTCTCTCCCCTTCTTCCCCTCTCCCTTTCCCCTCCTAATTCTCTCCCCCTCTCTCTCCCCTTCTTCCCCTCCTCCCCTCTCCTTTCCCCCTCCTAATTCTATCACCCCCTCTCTCTCTCCCCTTCCCCTCTTCTCCTCTCCTTTCTCTCCTAATTCTCTCTCCCCTTCTTCCCATCTTCGATCTCCCATCTCCCCCTCTCTCTCTATCTCTCTCCCCCCTCCTAATTATCTCTCTCTCTCTCGCACTCTTCCCCTCTCCCTTCCCCCTCCCAATTCTCTCTCTCCCTCTCCCCCTTTCCTCTTCCCCTCTCCTTCCCCCTCCTAATTCTCTCTCTCTCCCTTCTTCCCCTCTTCCACTCTCCCTCCTCTCTCTCTCTCTCTCTCTCCCCCTTCTTCCCCTCTTCCCCTCTCCCTTCCCCCTCCTAATTCTCTCTCCCCTTCTTTCCCTCCTCCCATCTAACTTCTTTTCCTCCTCTATTTCCCTTCCTCCTCTCTCTCTCGTTCTCTCTCTATCTCTCTCTCTCTCTCTCCCTCTCTCCCTCTCTCTCCCCTTCCCCTCTTCCCCTCTTCCCCTCTCCTTCCCCCTCATAATTCTATCTCCCCTTCTTCTCTCCTCTCCCCTTCCAATTATCTCTCTCTCTCTCTCTCTCTCTCTCTCTCTCTCTCTCTCTCTCTCTCTCTCTCTCTCCTTCCCCTCTTCCCCCTCTCCTTCCCCTCGTGATTATTTTCCCTCTCTCCCTTCTTCCCTCCCTCCCTTTCCTTTTCCCCTCCGATTTCTCTCTATCCCTCTCTCTCTCTCTCTACCCTTCCCCTCTTCCCCTCTTCCCCTCTCCTTTCCCCTCCGGATTCTCCATATCTCCCCTTCTTCCCCTCTTCCCCTCTCCCTCTCCCTTCCCCTTCCTAACTCTCTCTCTCTCTCCCTCATCCCTTTTCCATAGAGGCAACATGGAAATCTCCACCAAATATCTTTTCCACAACTAGATATCTATTCCTACACCTAATCTTATTCTATCCAAGCCCATTCCATCAAATCCCAACATGAACAGTAGGTGGAATGGCCTCTTAATACATTCCTACCCTAACATCCTTAACCACAACCTTAAACAAGCAACTACAAAGAATGCTCTCAACTTTCCTTCAAAGGCAATGTCTACTGAAAATATGATATCAAGTGATATGGTTAGTTTAAAGTCTGAAAATACTCTGACAATAGGTGTGAAGGTTGACATAGGTTTGAATATTGATTTGGTAGTAAATTGGTATGATAATGCCATGATAGGGTCCATTATGTGTCCATTGGTTGGGAAGAATGTTGCAAAGCATGAAGGTTCTATAGGTAGAGTAGGTACAAAGGTACTTGTTGCTGGTAAGATAGGACGATTGATGATTTTTTGTAGGTCTTTGTATGGCCTTCTCCAAAAGAAATCTTCAAAATTTTTGTTTTGAGGCTACAAGCCTTTAGGGTGTGTTTCGAGGATAATTTTAATTTGTAAGAGCATTTTATCTTGTTAGATTCCTCTTAAAGTCCATGTGAAAGGTCCTAATCTCTGTAGACATATTTGAAGGTGTTGGAGGTCCTAATCTTAATCTTGTTAGATGCCCCTTAAAGTACATGTGAAAACTCCTAATCTTGCCTCCATTAGGGAAAAACTTTTCAAGAGTTAATTAAGAAAGGTCAGACATATTTGAAGGTGTTGGATGCATTGAAACAATGAGGAAAGGTCTTAAGGTGAGGTTTTCAATAAACCCTCCCTGAAACTTTTCAAAAGTGAGGGTTTTGAGTTTTTAGTGTTGTTGAGTGTTTCCAATAGCAACCTAGGTTGAAAAACCCCTCACTTTATCAAATAAAAAGGTTACAAATAACCTTTCTACTTACAAACTCAATCTTGGCTTAGTTTCCCTTTCTCACCTAGACACCCTTGTAGGTCTGCAGACCCAATTTTCCAAACTTAACTCTCATTTTTCCTTAACAACCTCTGCAAGTGACCATTATTATAGGCACCCATTAAATACTTCTATAACATACATCAACCCCACATATGACTCTTTTGGAACAACTTCCATAAATCATTCAAACTACACTGCTCAACCTAAGCCAAATAGGCATAATTTACAAAGCAACCACCCTTGAATCATTTCACAAACCCAAAACTCAATGGGAAAACAATCACAAGGTGACAAAACAACAAATTTTCCAAATTATCTTTAGGAAATCACCCTCTAAGACCATATTCAATAAAACCCTCAAATTGCTTAATTTAGGCAAGGGTTTATTGAAAAACCTACTTGAAAACTTCACCAGACCATCCCAATGCATCCAACACCTTCAAAAAACCCTTCCAAAACTGAAAAGGACATGAAAAGTGACTTCCCTCAAGTATTTCTCACATTTAACCGCTCTAACCTCTCCTTTTCATGCAAAAACACCCAAAATTCATCTAGGGCACCATCAAACTCATGATCCTGAATTCCCCTACACATGAAACATTGAAAACATGTATATTAACCCTAATTAAGCCTATATACAAAGTTACAGATGCATACAATGGGTGGAAGGCTTAATATTCGATTTTAGATGCACTCAAAACCCTTAAACAGGGTATACAAACCGACCCTTAGTAAATTGCCTCTCAAATGCACAAAAACAAATGAAAATGCTTCAAACAAAGTTTGCGGTCAGGTTAACCCTACTGCCCATAGAATTCAATCCATTCAAGTGTATTTAAACTTTAAAGTTAAAATTTACTATTGTTCTTGTCTTCAAAGTTGTTTAAACTATATAATATATCCATAATATAACTAAGCAATATATGGGTATGTGTAGGATCATGATGGGCCAAAATGTGGCAATATGTAAGTGATATGATGACCCATGTGGCTGGTGACTTTTTTCACCCAAAATTGATGAAATGAAAATTATTTTTAAAGGAGATTCTTAGCTTTCCACTAGTATAAATTATTCTTTACTTTGAATTTAACAAATAATTATTATTCATTTTCTATTTGAATTATGACTAAAGTCCTGATTGATAGGCTGATTGAAAACATCTATATCTTTCAAAGAGTATCACATTCTATGCTTTGCATAGTATAGGATTAAAAAAAGAAAAAATGAATTTCATGAAGTTTTGACCAAGTTATGGTGGTCGGACATACAAGTTTTTATATTTTTTAAAATTCGTAATAAAAATTTGATAATTAATTATTTACTTTGAAAAAAAAAATAAAAAAATGAATCACATTGGGACATGAGTCCTCTAATTATATCTAAAATATTATAGAAAAATATTATCATTTTATTGTTGTTAGGGTGGTCAGACAGACACCTACTTCTTATTTTTTCCCTAAAATTTAAGTACTATTGCATTGAAATTTCAAATTTTCACCAAATAGATTTAAAAAATAAAAAATAAAGCTACTAGTTTAGAAACTACATTCAATTTTCTGTATATTCTATTCTTACATATTTTTGAAATAATATAGAGAACTCATTCAAAGTTTTACGTCAAGTTTTCTAACTCTAATCTTCTGAATTTTCATCGCCACTTAAGGGCTTATTTTTTCCATGATGATCCTGCACATACACATATGATATAATTTAACCATTATTTTTTATTTTTTATTGTGAACTATATAATATAACCATTATTTTTTATGCTATTGTACATTGATATTTAACCATTGCTCAAGATTGAATTTTTGAATAGTTTACACATGCACATGAGGAACAAATATTTTTGATTCCCAACTTCTATATATCAAATTATTCAATAATCATCTATTCAAATTATATATTCCAAAATTTCTATCTCATCCTAAACTACTGGTGGATCATCAAAATTGAGCATCTCAATATCTATTCAAAATATACGTGCCAAAATGTCTATCTCATCCTAAACTAGTGGTGGATACTCAAAATGGAGCCTCTTCAAAGCACTTTTTGGCTCTGAAGGAAACTACACAAGAAAAAATTAAAATTGAATAATTAACATAAAAATCAATATACATTGAATTATAATTGAACTCTAAAATTGAAATCTTGATAACCTCATTTATGCATCTCTTCAAACAATTAGGAGTCCTACAATATACCCCTCTCAAAGCACTACTCATATCAACCTTTACAATGCCAATCTATATATGTGAACAAAAAAATAAAATTGATACAAGTTAGCATACAATTGTCAGTAATAGGAAGTTATTTAACAAACAAAAAATAAAATAAACACATACCTCTTGAGGAATCTCCTTTTCTTTATCTCCTTCAAGTGTTTCGAAAACTCCTCCTTGAGGTGTTTCAACACCTACTCCTTCAAGTGTTCCAAAACCTACTCCTTCAAAAATTGTGACACTTGTCAACAAGTATGTGTAGCTCATAACCTCCTGTACATATAAAAATGACAAGTATATGAAACTACCCATCTATGTCGATGTATGTATAATCACTATACAAGATCTTAAAAAACTTAATTCAATCGAATTTGAGTTTAATTACCTTTCCCTTATCTACCATTCCACCTCCAAAGTCAGGAGAGTGTTGCACCTCGCTCACTCTAGGTGTTTCCTACAAGAGGAGAATAAGATAAACACATAAGTTAATATATATAATTTCATTAATGACAATTCAAATGACAAGCAAGTATATAATAAAAAATGTAAACGAGTGAGTGTGAAAATATATACCACATGCATGTTGAGGCCAAATGAAATGGCCCTAAGGGTGCTATCAGTAACCTATGTAAGCTCCTCCTCAGACATCAACTATTAAATAGACCATGCAAATAAATATTAGTAGTTGATACTATCTCTTATCAATATTCATTTAAAAAAATGCAAGTTATGAATTTATAACTTAAATATTACCTATGTAACTATTTCAATGTCCTCCTAACTAGCAGTAGAGGACTTTGTAGGATGTTTTCCAATATGCTGCATCTAATCTCTTATAACATCCACATCATGGATGTCATAATCAAAAGTGTCCAAGCGATGCTCAACAGGTTGTACAAGAGGACCCAAGTATATCTAGTGGCACATAGTGCAAGTATGTGGCACACAGATATGTGGACCTGAGGATGATGATGCAACAACACTTGATCCATCACCAACATCACCAACATGTGGCTGAGCTATTGTAGTAGTATGGGAAATGAAAATATCACTCAAAGAGTGAATAGCCTAAATATTTTGTGTGGTTGCATCCTCAATAATATTTGGATGTTGTACTAGAGGTGGCTGAGGAAGGGGAGGAAGCGGAACATATGGGCCCTGGACTACTCTAACTGCCCCTGGTCTATCCTGGTGCATACATCCACCTATGGCCTGGAAGGGTTTAATGTCAAAGTAATTGACATGATGCCCTAACACAAACTCAGCATATAATTTTTTAATAAAGTAAAATGGTACATCACTATTGTTGTTGGGTGGTTCATAAAAAATTATGCACCAACGATCCCAAAATTTATCTTCAATGTCCTTATTCGTGCACCATTTTATAGATTTTTTTTGTTTATTAACATTAACTGGAAAACTGGTGTAGGGGCCAACAAACAAAGAGGCTATTTGGGCTTTTGTTATTCCGAGATCTTTCACATCTTCATAAGACAATCCACAAGAGTAATATTCCCTCATGATTTCTCACCATGAAAGAAAGGCATTATGTTGGGTGGAGATGGTTTCTATATTTTTAATTATTTCTTTCAATGTGTTTTTCATCTTCCTTAATCGAGGGATTGTCTTATAAAAATCACAAATTCCCCTCAATTGCTCCAATTTTCACCAATTAAATCTTCATTTGATGGACGCGGAACTGGTGGAGGGTTTGGCATTTGTGGGTTTTGATTCTCAACTATAATAGTTGATTGAAGTTCAAAACTAATTAATCTAATTGAAATTACAAAATATAAATGAAATTATTGTAAAAACCCCTAGTTTTTAATAAAAAATTGTAAAACACCCTAATTTTTAATAAAAATCTATTAAAAACTAGTTAAAATTATACAAAACTCAAACAAAAATTGATTAAAAGAAAAAAATAAAAAAACCAAAGACTTACCTTCAAAATCGGATATCAACTAAAAATGAATATCGAATTCACATTCACTATCCCTATTTGAGTCGTTGGATGTTTGAAAGTGTTAAAATGAATTTGAAATGACCTTTTTTTCATTTATATTGCCCAACCCCAAATCGGATATCTAATTTTTTTACTTTTAAAAATTCGGATATCAAATTTGTAAAAGTTAGGCTTGGGCATTGCTATGGAGCAATGTACTGACACACAACCCAAAAAAAAGGTCAACTTGGAATTTTCGCATTTTTTGGCGAGTGCAAAATGCTACTTTTTTCATATTGCAACTTTTTGGGCCATCATGATCCTTCACATGCCCTATAGTGTTTATAATTCCATGAACAAGCTCTAAGTCCCTTAGATCTTTAGTCAACAAACTCCTTATATTTTCAAGGCTAGGAGTTGCTTGGGAAAAGGTATCATATCTTGCCAAGAACCCCACAATCTTATCGAGTCTTAGTTACAACGAGTAAATTTTGTCTACAGGGACCTTGCGAGCAACCTAATCCTCCAAGGAAGAGGTTGAGTTTGAGGGTGATGCTAAAGGGGTAGAAACATGGGTTGGAACTTCATTAAAACAAGGGGAATACCCAATCGAGAGTTCTATAGGGAGCTCTTCAAAATTAAATCTATATTAGATAAGACTGAACCATCTAGATACCATATCCAAGTTCTAATAACTTATTATTATGTGGTTGGAGGTAGTAGACTAGGTCATCAAGATCATAAAGAGTATCACAAAACACTATCAACTATGCATCCTAGCATGAGAGAATAATATTTTCGAAAGAAAGAAAAAGAGAGGAAATTTCACATTAGGTTCACCAAGATGTAATGGAGAGGATCTACTAGTTCCAAGTCTCTAAGATAGGGAAGAGTAAATGTAAGGTATGGATTTCTCTAGGTTACCTCAAAGATAAAAGCTCAAGTGACAAGGTGATAGATAAAGGAAATACTAAACTATGTTTTTATGATTTCTAGTTGTTTATGATAGAGGACTTAAAAAATCAAGTGAACAAATCTGAGAGGTCTCAAGAAATAGACTGATAGTCTCTCATCTAGAGGACAATAGTGCAGGCCAAGGATGACAATGCGATGCACTAGAATTTCAATGGTGCACTAGCATCTCGTATGAACTAGAAGAAGAGTCTATTACTAGAAACATTTGAGGCCTACTCACAACTCGAATGCTAAATTTTGATGGTTTAAAGTAACTAAATAGAATATTGAAAATGCATAAAATGTAAAGAGATACAACAAGAAGAATATTAAAATGATAAGTAAAATAACTACTAAATGAAATAGCAAGATAGTGGAAGAAAAGGGATTCAACTTATGATAGGTCCAACCTCCTACAAGCTCCTCATGGAAAAATATTGCACACAAGGAAGAGTAAAAGTGTTGGGTCTATTTTTTGGGGCTTTACTTAGTCAAACCCCTGCTTTGGTGTTTTCGCCTCCACATATAGCTAAATAGATAATGATACAAAAATATTGATAAAGAAATTACAAGACAAGACATGAAATTTTCAAGATAATACATATCCTAACAATAAGAACCATAATGCAATCAAATACAAGATTACTTCCCCTCCAACAATCTTGGTGAAGTTGAGAGGAAGATTAAGAGCTTCAGTGATGTAGGATGAACATGCAAGAGCATTGTGTAGAGAGCTTGAAACCTACAAGAAGAGATGTAGAATAGAAAGGTGAGAATGCAAGTGCCAAGAAGTGAAAATGAGAGAGTGATAGAGTAGAATTGAAAGATGAAATTGGAAGTGAAAGAATGAATTAGAATCAAGAAATGAGAAAAAAAAATGGTCAAATTGTACGCCAAATAGTCATTTTTGGGTGCACGTGTGATTGAAAAGGCATTACACTTCACATGCATGAGATAGTGTAATTTCCCAATAGTCATAGGATCAAGAATATTGTAAATATGTTCACCAACACGTAAACATGTATGTAGCATCAAAGCATCCATAACAAAATTCCCCCACTAATGGAAAATGACGTGGCAAGGATGGAAATGAAGGCTTAGGACAATGGATTTTGGCATTATTTACTTATTAAGCTAAAGTAAAGGGTGATGTTATGGAAAATTGCATAAGGGTGCAATTTTATACCATAATAATGTTTACTATTATTACATTTTAAATGTTTCACACTACCACTATGTGAAGGATAATTAATAATATTGAAATAAAGTACAATGTATTTTACATTTCCACTAATTTATCTGTCTTGACTATTATACATAATATCAAATACATGTTCAATTCTATCTATATTTTCAATATATGGATACAAAAAATTAGTATGGATGGTAGTAGTAGGAACATGAGACACAAAATTTTAGGTAAAGATGGGTCAATAAGAGAGAGGATAACAAGGTATGATGATGGTCAAAGGTGTGGGATGTGGTTAAGAATAATGTATGAAATAAGATAAAAAAATATTTATGGAAGAATGTATTAAATGAGTTGATGAACTAGGGGTAAGTGCATGGATTTGTGACACAATTTTGGCTCTTAAGGTGCCATTTTTTATTTGAAATCAGAAAAGTTTGATTTGCATGAGAAAATGAAGATAGTTACGCTAAAAAATTCAAGATGCAACAACAACAAGAGCTGAAGTGCTTTGATTCTAGTTTCTAAGCTACTAATTATTTTTTAAATTAATGAAGATTAAGGGTCTCAAAAAGGTGGGGCCCAAAATAGGTATTTTTTTTATTAAAAAAATAGCATACCATCTGAGGGCCCCCTTCTTGATTAACTTTGTTTTAGAATCTCAAAAATCCGAATAGTGAGAAATTAGCTAACACCATGTAGTTTATCCTCATTCTTTCATATAATTTTTTAAATGAATATATAATATTTTATGAATTTCAAAGTGGACACATCTTGAAAAGATGAAATTTGAGTGTGCTCCCCCCTATATTTTTTGAAAACTAATCGAAAATTGATTTTTTTTCATCACGTGTAGAATGAAGTCTAGATTTAAAAAATCGAATTTGTTTCACATCTTTATGAATGAGTAAAAATCTTTCCTAAAACTAGCACATGTTGGTTTTTTACCAAAAATAGAGGAATTTACAAGAGAATTTATGTATCAAAATCTTAATTGAATCAAAACAATTTTTTTATATATATTTAGATAGCTAAGAGAGAGGTTAATTCCATCATGTTTTTTTTTTATAAAGTTGCATTAAAATACGTGCAAACGTGCTAGTGAGCATGACTAAAAATATGTGAAATTTTGTTACCCTTTCAAAAAGTCATGTCTTTTGCATGAAATGGTTGTCTAAACCTTTGGGTTGGATGCCCAATGCAAAATCCAACCCATTGGGTTGGTATTTCCCAATGCAACCCATTTTGTGAGCACCAAATTTGGTGCTCGCCAAATGGGTTGCTTCACTCGTCAAATGTCATTTGTGACTTTTGAAATGCATTTTTCTAAACTCTTTCATTTTCTCTTTCTCTACCAGGGAAACTATATACATGGAATATATGGAAATTTAGTTTATTATACTTTAATTTATATTTCATGTATATATTTTTAGGATCTTTGAGAGTGGTTGTAGATCTCTAAGAGTTATAATGCAAATTCTAGTTTTTGGAAGATTTAAAAAAAAAATAGATAGTCAAATTTCAGTAATCAAGACTTGGTCAAATTTCATCTTTCTCTCTCTATTTCACGCATTTTCATCTTATTCTCTAGACCTCTCTCACTCTCACTATCTCCATGCCTTTATCTAACACTCTCTTTCTTGAGCTCATGAACTACATCTCTACATGCCCATTTATCTCTTGTTCCCTCTCTAATATCTTTATCTCTCCCTCCCTCCCTCCTTCCCTCTCTACATTTCTCTATCTACCATCCCTTTCCTTATATCTCTAAATATATATCTCTACTCTTTATGTCACCTCTCTCTATCCCTACCTATACATCCCTCCCTCTCTCTCCCCTCTTTCTATCACTCTCTCCTTCCCTCTCTACTCTCTATCCTTCCATTCTCTATCCCCTTCCCTATCTAGTTCTCTCTATCTAACCTCTCTCTCCTTCCCTCCATCCCTCTCTAATTTTCTCTATCTCAGTTTTCTCTCCTTGCCTTTCTACTTATCTCGTTAACTTATCCCTCCCTTCCCCTCTCTCCTTCCCTCACTAAGATGTCTATATCTAAACTCTCTCTACCTGCATATCCATCCATACCTCATATTTCTATGTCTCATCTCGCTATCTCTCCCCTCTCCCTTTCTACCTACCTATTCTCCCTCCTCTACCCTTTATCTTTCTCCCTCTCTCTCAATATCTCTCTATCTATCCTACCCCCTCTCCCTTTTTTCAATCTCTCTCCATCTCTTTCACTCACCCCCTCTATCTCTCTCCCCTCTACCCTAAACCCTAAACAACAAACCCTAAACCCTAAATTCTTAAACCCTAAACCCTTAAACCCTCTACCCCTTAACATTAACACTCTACCCTATATCTTTCTCACTCTCTCATGTATCTCCCTTCTAACCCCTCTCCCTCTCTCAAGTCTCTTTCTCACTCACTCACTCTTATGACTCTCCCCTCTACCATTAACCCTCTATCATTAACCCTTAGACCCTCTACACTCTACCCTTAACCCTCTACCATCTATCTCTCTCCAATACCTCCCTATCTTTGTATCAAGACTCTCCCTCCTACCCCTCTCCCTCTCTTAGGTCTCTCTCTCTCACACTCACTCCCTCTACCTCTCTCCCATCTACCCTTAACCCTAAAGCCTAAACTCTTAACCCTTAAACCCTCTACCATCTACCATCAATCTCTCTTCCACTCCCTCTCTCTCTCTCAAATCTCTCCCTCCTAACCCCTCTCCCTCTCTCACATCTCTCTCTCTCACTCACTCCTTCTATCTCTCACCTCTACCCTTAACCCTCTATCTCTCTCCCACTCCCTCTCTCTCACTCACTCTCTATATCTCTCTTTCCTCAATCTCCAACTCCCTCTTTCTCTCTCATTGTCTCTATCTCTCTCCCCTCTACCATTAACACTTAACCCTAAAACCCTCTACCCTCTACCTATATCCCTCTACACTCTATCTCTCCCATTCCCTGCCTCACTCCCTCTCACTCTCCCTCCTTAATGATTAATCTCTAATGTGATCTAGGTATCTTAGAATGATTCTTTCATTCTTCTATTTTCATTTATGCATCTTATTCTCGCACATTAGAATAGGTTTGCATCATACTTTAGATTTCCTAATCTTATACACACTTAGGGCTAGGGATTTATGCATATTTCTTATCTCTCTCAAAGTTTAATTACTGACTACGGATTTGACCAAGAAAAACCCGACATTAGAAACCAAAATATATTCTATTTTGCAAGTGGTTTTGTGGATCTGGACCAAAATTTTAGTGAGAAAGCAAATTGCAAACTATAGGCTTCCATTTCCACTTTTCAATTTTTAGAAAAGCTGAAATGGACTAAGTCACCAATAGTGAAAACTTAGTCCCACTACATGATTCTATAAGGTATTTTTGAAGCTTTGGACACCTAGTTGGCTAGAACGGAGCCCATATAATTATTCCAAAACTAGGACTAAGTCACCCAACTTGTCATAAGTTTCCTAATTAGCCTAAAAAGTAGATTTTCCAGAATTTCAGAGGATTCTACAATTTTAGAGGCTTCTAAATTTTTATTATATGTTCCCTTATCTTGTCTTGTATAGTCTCCACTCTCTCCTTTTGTATATCATCATGTGTTTTCAAATAACATAAGTTTCATTAGCTTGCATTCAATAGTTATATTATTTCTATTTTCAGTTTATTGCATTTAGGGCCTTCTTATATATATACTTCAAATCAAATTTAGCAATCAATATTGAATGGAACCTCAAGTTTTAGAGCATGAAATATTTCTCTCTCCCTCTTTTTAGGTGAAAACCATAGAATCCATTGGAGAACCCGTCTTCCCCAAAAATTTGTGGTTTAAACCCTCTACCCTCTACCCTTAACCCTCCCTCCCTCTTTCTCTCTCCCAATGCCTCCCTCCCTCCCTCCCTCTCTCTCACTCACTCACTCCTATCCCTCTCCCCTCTACCCTTCAACCTCTACCCTCTACCCTTAACCCTTAAACCCTAAACCCTTAACCCTCTACCCTAAGCCCTCTTCCATAAACCCTTAATCATCTACCCTTAACCCTCTACCCTTAAATCCTCTACCCTCTACCCTCAAACCAATATCCTCTACCCTCAACCCAATACCCTCTACCCTCTACCCTCTACCCTCAACCCTAATCTCTCAACCCTTAAACCCTTAAACCCAATTAAACTCTCTACCCTAATCCCTCAGCCTTTAAACCCTCAACCCTCAACCCTCTACCTTCAACCCTAAACCCTTAAACCCTAAACCCTCAAAACCTATAATCTCTACCCTATATATTAAACCCTCAAACCTAATCCATAAAACTTATACCCTCAACCTTCTACCCTCAACCTTAAAATCTCAACCATGAACCCTTAAACTCTCTACCCTCTACCCAACACATTAAACCCTCAACTCTCAATTATCAACCCTTAACCCTTAATCCCTCAACCCTCAACCCTTAAACTCTAAACCCTTGAACCTTATACCCTCTACCCTATACATTGGACCCTCAACCCTAATCCTTCAACCATATACCCTAAAACCTATACCCTAGAACCTCTAGCCTAAACCCTAAACCCTAAACCCTAAACCCTAAAACCTAAACCCTAAACCCTAAACCCTAAACCCTAAACCCTAAACCCTAAAACCTAAAATATTAACCCTAGACCCTAAACCCTTAAACCTTCTACCCACTACCCTCAACCCAATACCTTAAACCATAAACCCTATATGTCCTCAATCCTATACCATTTATTGTCAACCCTTAGCCCTATACATCACATCCTCAAAACTCATCTATCTTTGTCCCTCCTTCCTCTTCTCTCATTCTATCTATCTCACTTCTCCTTTCATCTCTCCCTCCACCCTTCCATCCATCTCTAACCTATTCTATCCACCCTATACCCTCAACCTTAAACCCTTAAACACTCAACCCTAAACCCTAAACCCTCAACCCTTAACCCTTAAAAACTAAACCATTAAACCCTCTCCTCTCTACCCTTAACTATTAAACCTTGGTAAAATCTCTACCCTAATCCCTAAACACTTAAACCCTCAAGCCTCTACCCTCTACCCTAAACCCTCTATGTTTAAACCCTAATCCCTCAACCCTATACCCTCAACCCTCTACCCTCAACCTTGAACCCTTAAATCCTCCCCCCTCTACCCTATACATTAAACCCTCAACCCTCAATTATCAACCATCAATCCTTAATCCCTCAACCATAGTTAGGTAGGGAAAGATACATTAGATATATTGTGATAAAGGGAGATGTAGTTAAATATAGGGAGAGGGGACATTAATATATTTAGAGAGGGAAGGAGACACAAAGAGAGGAGAGATAGAGAGAAGTAGAGAGGGGAGGGATGGATAAATGGGGAGGAGATAGAGGTGAGTGAGTGTGTGTGTGTGTGTGAAAGAGAGAGAGGTAGAGGTAGGGAGATTTTATAGAGAGAGTATAAAGGGAAAGAGGTAGGGAGGAGACATAATTGAGATATAGAGTGATGGAGGGAGAGGTGGGTAAAGAGAGGGAAGTAGAGAAAGAGAAGTAGAGTGGAGGGATGGAGGGAGAGGAAAGGAGGAGATAGAGGTGAGTGTGTGAGAGAGGGAGAGAGAGTGAGTGGAGAGAAAATTAGGGAATAGAGGAAGGGGGTAGAGAGAAAAAGAGAGTAGAGAGAGAAGGGAGAGATATAGAGAGTAGAGAGGGAAAGAGAGAGTAAGAGAGAAAGAGGGGGGAGGGAGAGAGAGAGGTAGAGATAGTGGTAGGTAGCAAAGGGAGACGTAGGTAGAGATGGAAGGAGAGAGTGATGGATACGAGGGAAAGAGGGAAGAAGGGAGAGTGAGATGGAGAGAGAGTGGTGAGATAGAGGGTAGAGAGGTAAGGAGAGAATGATAAAGAGAGATAAAGAGAGAGATGTATGTTCGAGGGAGGGAGAGGCAAAAAGTGGTAGGTGAGACAAAGAGAGGGAGGGAGGGAAAGTGGGATAGAGAGAGAATGGTGATTTAGAAAGGAGGGAGTGAGAGGGAAGGAGGGAAAGTGAGAGACAGGGAGAATGGTTATTAAGAGAGGAGGGAGTGAGAGGTAGGGATAGAGAGAAGCAGTGAGTGGGAGATAAAGAGAGGGATGGAGATACAAAGATATGTAGGTAGAGGAAGGGAGAGGAGAGATAAAGAGTAGAGAGGAAAAGAGGTAGGGAAGGAGACATAGGTGAGATAGAGAGGGATAGAGAGAGATATTTATGGAGGGAGAGGTAGGTATAAAGAGGGAAAGAGAGAGGAGATATAGAGAGTAGAGAGAGGATGGAGTAGGGAGAGTTAGGGAGGGTGATATAGGTGTGTGTGTGTGTGTGTGTGTGACTAAGAAAAAGAATTGTGAGATAGAGAAAAGGATAAATTGAGAGAGAAAGAGGGGGGAGGGAGGGAGGGAGAGAAAATAGTGAGAGAGATTTGGAGGAAAGAAAAAAATAAGGGGAGGGAGGGTGAGGTTGAGAGAGGGAGGGAGAGGAGAGATAAGGAGAAGTATAGAGGGAAGGAGGGAGGGATTGTTAGGTATGGAGATAGAGGTTTGTGTGAGAAAGAGAGAGATAGAGAGAGTGGTGAGATAGAGAGGAGAGAGTGAGAGGGAGGGAGAGATAATTATGAGATAGAGAGGAGATATTTAGAGAGAAAGATGGGGAAGAGAGGGATAGAGAGTGAGAGAGATATGTAGGTTTAACATCAAAGAATTGCACCTAGGGGAAATTCCACATATTTGCATCTTACCTAGCATGTATGAAACCTAAGAAATATTAATGATAAAATCCCATGAGTAAGAAATTTTTGATTCTAACTTCATGCAGACACAATGAAATGAAAGAATATTGACAAGGTGTTTCCCAAAAATCCAAGCTTTGGATGCTTGTGCGACACATGGATGTTTGCGCGACACAGTAGCATCTTGGAAGTTTTTTGGGTTTGAAACGACTAATCTAGAATCCTGACCTTTGTGACATGTGTCCTGGTGGTTAGGTTTAATATGTAATGGCTCTATGCCACCCTTGCATGCATGAAAACCCATTTTTGGCTCTAACTTTTGGGTTTGGAACTCATCATTTGAAGCATCACTACTACTTTCTCTAGTCTTAGGTAAGCTCCATCCTTGAATAGAAACACTTCTATAGGAAAAGATCTGTCGAACTAAGGTCCCTCCAAGTAGATACAACTATCAAGCAAGCACATAGTAGTGTGCATGTGTGCTCTAGAGAAGGTCTTGAATCATGGGTAATGTGTTGTCTCCCTATCACTCTTTCTAACTTGTCCATTTACTACTTTGTGGTGTGGGCTCTACACTAAAGTGGGTTTTTATTTCACCAAGTACTTCGTTTATTTCATTTATATTCTTTTCCAAACCTAGCTATCCATGGAGGTGGGAATACCAAAATAGGGGTCTGATTGAGGTAGACCCCTATACAATCCCAACCTTTTCCCCTTGATGTTTTATGTGTATGTTGTGAAGTGAAGCTTGGAGGAAAGATTTGAATGCATGGTAAAAGGTAATCTCTCTCTAGGCTCCTTTTTGTGGTTCTCAAATTCTAACTTTCTATTCGTTTACATGGCATAGCATGCCTTTATCCAATTTTATAGGTGAGATTCAATTTTACTTGCTTGAGCTCTTGACCCTATCACAACTTAGGATGTCAACATGTCTTTCAGATGATAGTGTGTTGCACCAGTGTCATAAAATTGCATTGATGTATTTTGGTCGAGAGCTCTCTAGCCAAAGGTAAAAATTTTGAAATATTTCTCTCTCAGAGTTTGAGATGAATTTCCTATCTTTCTTTGTAGCTTTATCGATTCATTCAAGTTGAGGTGTATAAGGGAAGTTCATTCCCTGGTTCTCTCTTGAGGATAAAGAGACCTGTGTGTAGAAAATCCCTCTTATATCATATTTTGGTGAACTCGACGTGAAGTGTCAGATCCATTTTCATAATGTCACATGTTTATAATGATCCCTTTTCCAAGAAATATTTTGATATGTTGGAACATTCTCTAGATGATTTCCTAGAAGCACTCTCCCTTATCTTAAAATCTTATAAAAAGGTCCTCTCCTTGCCAGTAGAGGAGTCAGTAAATGTCATTGTAGTTTTTGTGGCTCCTCCAAGATCTAAGAAACCCGTCATCTACACAAACCCAACTGAGCCATCCCCTAGAGAGGACTATTCTATCTAAGGGATTTCATGTCATAGTGATCCATTAGACTTATATTCAAGGTTCGTGAAAGCTACTGACTCTACTTCTTATAGTGTTGTAAGGCATATGTATACAACAAGAAGAAACAAAAAAATCTTAGAACAACAAGCTTTTGTTCCTACATCGCAACCAATTCAAAATCCTACTTCTTTACCACCGTCTCAACCTAGCCTTCCTTTAGCTCCTAAACCCACGATCAAAGCACCAAGTGATTATGATTTGGTTGAGAAAATTTTTGTTACTCCAACTAATATCTCACTTTGGTATTTTCTTTAGACCGCTTTGGTTTATCAAAATATGTTGTAGCAAGCCTTACAAAATATTCTCTTGCTTTCCTTTGTTAGGCCTATATATGTCAGTGTGTTTCTAGCACATATTCAATTAGATTCATCGAATATTACATTCCACCTATAAGAAATCCCACCTTTGGATGTACAGAGGCAAGAAAATCCCTTGATGATTATAGTGAATGTTAACAACATCGGTATTAGGTGTACCCTCATTGACACTAGTTGACACTAGTTGATTTGTCTTCTTTGGCAGCTTCTTTCTTTTATATTCATGGGTTTGATAGCACTGGCCACCATGCCCTAGGTGCGAAAATACTACCTTTATAGCTATGCCTCATTACCTTTCCTACATTGGTCTATGTGAGGGCATGTGCACAATCATGATAGGCCAAAAAGTGGTGATATGAAAAAGTAGCATTTTGCACTTGCCAAAAAATGCAAAAATCCTGATTTGACCTTTTTTTGGGTTGGGTGTTAGTACAATGCTCCATAGCAATTACCAAGCCTAAGTTTTACAAATCGGATATCCGATTTGAATTGGATATCCAATTTGGGGTTGGGAAATATAAATGAAAAAAGGTCATTTCAAATTCATTTTAAAACTTTCAAATGTTCAACAACTCAAATAGCGATAGTGGACGCAAATTCGATATCCGATTTTAGTTGATATTTAATTTTTAAGGTAAGTCTTTGGTTTTTTTTTGTTTTAATCAATTTTTGTTTGAGTTTTATATAATTTTAACTAGTTTGTAACAATTTTTTATTTAAAATTAGGGTGTTCTATAATTTTTTTTTAAAAACTAGGGTTTTTAACAATATTTTCATTTATATTGTGTAATTTCAATTAGATTAATTAGTTTTGAACTTCAATCAGGTATTATGGCTAAGAATAAAAAACCCACAAATTCCATACCCTCCACCACCTTTGTACCCATCAATTGAAGAGTTAATTGGTGAAAAATTGGAGCAATTGAGGGGCATTTGTGATGTTTATAAGACAATTCCTCGATTAAGGAAGATGACAAACACATTGAAAGAAATAATTAAAAATATAGAAACCCTCTCCACCCAACATAATGCATTTCTTTCATGGCGAGAAAGCATGAGGGATAATTACTCTTGTGGATTGTCCTACGAAGATGTGAAACACATCGAAATAAAAAAGCCCAAATAGCCTCTTTAATTGTTAACCCGTGCATTGGTCTGCCAATTAATTTTAATAAACCAAAACTTTCTATAAAATGGTGCACGAATAAGGACATTGCAGATAACTTTTGGGATCATTGGTGCATGGTTTTTTATAAACTGCCCAATAACAATAGTGATGTACAATTTTAGTTTATTAAAAAGTTATACATTGATTTTTTTTTAGGTCATCAAGTCAGTTACTTTGACATTAAACCCTTCTAGGGCGTAGCTAGAGGTATGCACCAGGATAGATCAGGGCAGTTGGAGTAGTCGAGGGCCCATATGTTCCCCCTCCTCCCCTTCCTTAGCCACCTCCAATACATCATTGAGATATTATCGAGGATACAACCACATAGACTATTCAGGCTATTCACTCTTTGAGTGATCTTTTCATTTCCCATAATGCTACAGTAGCTCAGCCACATGTTGGTGATGTTGGTGATGGATTGAGTATTGATGCATCACCCTCCTTAGGTCCACATATCTATGTGCCACATACTTGCACTGTGTGCTACCAGATATGCTTGGGTCCTCTTGTATAGCCTGTTGAGCATCCCTTAGACACATATTATTATGACCTCCATAATTTGGATGTTATAGGACATCAGACACAGGAGATTGGAGCACACCCTATAGAGTCCTCTACTACTAGAGAGGAGGACGTTGGAATAGTTACACAAGTAAGATTTAATTTGTAAATTTATAACTTGCATTTTTTTTAAAATGAATATTAATAAGAGGTAGTATCAAGTACTAATATTTATTTACATGGTCTATTTAGCAGTTGATGTCTAAGGAGGAGCTTACATAGGTTACTGATAGCACACTCAAGGTCATTTCATTTGGCCTTGACATGCATGTGGTATATATTTTTGCACTCACTCGTTTAAATTTTTTTACTATATACTTGTTTTTCATTTGAATTATCATTAATGAAATTATATATATTAACTTATATGTTTATCTTATTTTCCTCTTGTAGGAAATACCTAGAGCAAGCGAGGTGCAATGCTCTCCAAACCTTGGAGGCAAAATGGTAGATAAGGGAAAGGTAATTGAACTCAAATTTGATCAAATTATGTTTTTTAAGATCTTGTATAGTGATTATACATAAATTGACATATATTGATAGTTTCATATACTTCTGATTTTTATATATATAGGTGGTTATGAGCTACACATCCTTGTTGACAATTTTCACAACACCTGAAGGAGTAGGTGTTGGAACACTTGAAGGAATAGGTTTCGAAACACCTGAAGGAGATAAAGAAAAAGAGTTTCCTAAAGAGGTATGTGTTTATTTTATTTTGTGTTTGGTAAATATGTTCCTATTAGCGAAAATTTTATGCTAACTTGTTTAAATTTTATGTTTTTGTTCACATATATAGATTGGCATTGCAAAAGTTGATATGACTGGTTCTTTGAGAGGGGTATATTCTAGGACTCCTAACGGTTTGAAGATACATATATATGAGGTAATCAAGATTTAAATTTTAGAGTTGAATTATAATTCAATGTATATTTATTTTGATTTTAAATTATATAATATAATTAATCTCAATTATGGTTTGAATTTTTCTTGTGCAGTTTCCTTTAAATCCAACGAGTTCTTAAAAGAGGCTCCATTTTGATGATCCATTAGTAGTTTAGGATGAGATAGACATTTTTGCATGTATATCTTGAATAGATATCGATATTGCATATGCCACATTTTGTAGAACTTTGTTTGAGTTGGCGTTGATGCCAATTTTGTATATGGACATGCATTTGATTATTGGATAACTTGATATATAGAAGTTGAGAATCGAAATAACTTGTTCCTCATGTGCATGTTTAAACTATTCAAAAATTTAATATTGAGCAATGGTTAAATATCAATGTACAATAGCATAAAAATTAATGGTTATATTATATATTTCACAATAAAAAATAATGAATAATGGTTAAATTATATCATATATTGCTTAGTTATATTATGGCTATATTATATAGTTTAAACAACTTTGAAGACAAGAACAATGGTAAAGTTTAAAATTTTAACTTTAAAGTTTAAATACACTCCAATGGATTGAATTCATTGGGCAGCACGGTTAACCTCACCACAAACTTGGTTTGAAGCATTTTCATTTGAGAGGCAATTTACTAAGGGTTCGTTTGTATACCCTATTTAAGGGTTTTGAGTGCATCTAAAATTGCTATTTAATCCTTCCAACCAATTTATGATTGTTTAACTCAGTGGATAGGCTTAGTTAGGGTTAATAAACATATTTGCATTGGTTCATGTGTAGGGGAAGTCAGGAGCATGATTTTGATGGTGCCCTAGATGGTATTTTGGGTGTTTTTGCATGAAAAGGAGAGGTTAGAGAGGGTAAATGTGAGAAATATTTGAGGGAAATCACTTTTTATGTCCTTTTAAGTTTGCAAAGGTTTTGGATGCACTGGGATGGCCTGGTGAAGTCTACAAGTAGGTTTTTCAATAAACCCTTGCCTAAATTGAACAATTTGAGGGTTTTATTGAATAGGATCTTAGAGGGTGAGTTCCTGAAGATAATTTAGAAAATTTGTGGTTTTTTCACTTGCTCGAGTGCTTCTCCATTGAGTTTTATGGTTTGTGAAGTGTTTCAAGGGTGGTTTCTTTGGAAATTAGGCCTATTTTCCTAGGTTGAGCAACATAGTTTGAATGATTTATAATTTTTTTTCCAAAAGAGACATATGTGGGTTTGATGTATGTTGTAGAAGTATTTAATGGGTACCTAGAATGATGGTCACTTGCAAAGGTTGCTAAGGAAAATTGGGAGTTAAGTTAGGAAAATTGGGTCTATAGACCTACAAGGGTGTTTAGGTGAGAAAGGGAAAATAAGCCAAGATTGAGTTTGTAAGTAGAAAGGTGATTTGCAACCTTTCGAGTTGATAAAGGGAGGGTTTTTTCAACCTAGATTGCTATCAGAAACACTCAGAAACACAAAAGCTGAAAACTCACTTTTGACATGTTTCAAGGAGGGTTTATTGAAAATCTCACCTCCAAACCTTTCCTCATTGTTTCAATGCCTCCAACACCTTCAAATATGTCTTCCCTTGCTTAATTAACTCTTACAAAGTTTTTCTCTGATGTAAGCAAGATTAGGACCTTTCAGATGGACTTTAAGAAGCATCTAACAAGATTAAGATTATGACCTCCAACACTTTCAAATATGTCTACAAAGATTAGCACCTTTCACATGGAATTTAAGAGGCATCTAACAATATTAAGATGCTCTTAAAAATTTAGCTTGTCCCCAAAACACCCTAAAGGCTTGTAGCCTCAAAACACAACTTTTGAAGATTTCTTTTGGAGAAGGTCATACAAAGACCTACAAAACATCATCAATCCTCTTATCTTACCAGCAACAAGTACCTTTGTACCTATTGTAACTGTAAAACCTTCATGATTTGCAACATTCTTCCCAACCTATGGACACACAATGGACCCTATCATTACATTAACATACCAATTTACTACCAACTCAGTCTTCAAACCTTTGTCAACCTTCACACCTATTGTCAAAGTATTTTTAGACTTCAAACTAATCATCTCACTTGATACCATATTTTTTGTGCACATTGCCTTTGAAGGAAGGTTGAGTTCATTCTTTTAAGTTGCTTGTTTAAGGTTGTAGTTAAGGGTTTGAGGGTCAAAATATATTAAGAGGCCATTCCACCTATTGTTCATGTTGTGATTTGGCAGAATGGGCCTGGTTAGAATAGGATTAGGTGTAGGAATAGATATCTAGTTGTGGCAAAGACATTTGGTGGAGATTTCCATGCCGACCTTGTGGAAAAAGCATGAGGGAGAGAGGGATGGAGGGAGAGAGAGAGAGAATTAGGAGGAAGAAGGTAGAGGGAGGAGGGGAAGAAGGGAGAGGGGAGGAGGGGAAGAAGGGGAGAGAAATGGAGAGAGAATTAGGAGGGGGAAGGAAGGGGGGAAGAAGGAGAGAGAGATAATAAGGAGTTACAAGGATACGGGAAGAGGGGATGTGAAGAGAGAGAGAGGGGAGAGAGATAATTAGGAGGGGGAAGGGAGAGGGGAGGAAGGGAAGAAGGGGAGAGATAGGGAGATATAATTATGAGGGGGAAGGGAGAGGGGGAGAGAGGAAAGAGAGAGAGAGAGAGAGAGAGAGAGAAGGGCTGGAGGAGGGAGGAGAGGAGAGAGAGGGGGGAAGGGAGAGTGAAAGAGCGAAAGAAGGGGAGAGAGAGAATTAGGATGGGGAAGGAGAGGGGAAGAGGGTAAGGGGAGAGAGAGGGAGAGAGAGAATTAGGAGGGAGAATGGAGATGGGAAGAGGGGAGGAAGTTGAGAGAGAGATAGAAGGGAGAGGGGAAGAAGGGGAGAGAGAGAATTATGAGGGGGAAGGATATGGGAAGAGGGGAAAGGGTGAGAGAGAGAATTAGGAGGGGAAAAGGAGAGGGGGAAAGGGAAGGGGAAGAATGGTGAGAGAGGAAGAGAGAATTCAAATGGGGAAGGGGGAGAGAGAGATATATATAGAGAGAGAGGAGGAGGAGGATGAGGACGAGGAGGATGAGGAGGAGGAGGATGAGGAGGAGGAAGACAAGGAGGGGGAGAAGGGGGAAGGGAGATTTGAAGAGGGGAAGAATGGGAGAGAGAGAGAGAGGAGGGGGAAGGAGAGGGAGAGTGATAATTAGGAGGGGGAGGGGAGAGGGAGAGAAGGGGAGAGAGAGAGATAATTAAGAGTGGGAAGGGAGAGGGGAAGAGGGGAAGAAGAGAGAGAGAACCAGGAGGGGGAAGGGATATGGGAAGAGGGGAATAAGGGGAGAGAGAGAGAGAAAGAGAGAGAGAGAGAGAGAGAGAGAGAGAGAATTAGGAGGGGTAAAGGAGAGGGTAAGAGAGAGAGAGAGAGGAAGCAAGTTCAGAGAGAGGGGAAAAATTGGTATTTAAATATTTTATATATTATCTTAATATATATATAATTTATACATTAACTAAAATATTTAAATATTATACATAATAATATAATATATTATATATTATACATAGTTTCATAAGAGATTATCATAAATTATATATTATATATTATATAATAAACTATATTGTATATTCTCAAATAGATATATTAAAATAAACTATAAACTATTTATTACATTTTTTAAATTATATATTAGAAACTATATTACTTTTTTTATATAAAATAAAAATTATATAAAGTGATAAATAAAATTTATATAAAATAATATATTAAAATTATATATAATTCAAATCAGATATCCAATTTAGACCAGCTATCTGATTTGAATCGGATATCCGATATGTCTGACACAAACCCTATTACCTAGGGATAAGGCTCAAGTTTGCTTCAGAATTTGGCTAGGACATGCCAACCCTAGGAAGTCAACACAAAAAATGTGTTTAAGAGCTTACCTTACTTTTCTAGACTTCACTCATGTGGTTAACGACCTTTTTTTACCCTAAATTGATGAAAGGAAAATGGTTTTTAAAGGATATTCTCAACTTCCCACCAATATAAATTATGTATTACTTTGGATTTAATAAATAATTACTATTCATTTTCTATTTGAATTATGACTTAAGTCCTAATTGATAGGCTGATTAAAAAACATCTATAAACGTAGGATATTTTTTGAATCTAAAACATGCATCACATACTATAGGATTAAAAATAATAATTGAATGTATTGAAGTTTTGATCAAGTTAAGGTGATCAAACATATGATTTTCTATATTTTTCAAAATTTGTAATAAAAATTCATAATTAATTATTTACTTGGAAAAAAATTAGAAAAAAATGTGCATCACATCGGGAAATGAGTCCTCTACTTATATCTAAATCTTATAAAAAAATATTATCAGTTTATTGTGGTAAGGGTGGTCAGACAAACACGTACTTATTTTTTCCTTGAAATTAAAGTACTATTGCATTGGAATTTAAAATAATATTAGATAATTTATTCAAATTTTTACGTCAAGTTGCCTAACTCCGATTTTTTTGAATTTTCATTGCCACTTAAGGGCCTAGTTTTTCCATGATGATCCTACACATCCTGTGATGCTTGGCCTAATACCATACAATCTTCTTTTATGGAGTCCTTGGATTCACACTATGGGAGCAGTAACCTCTACTCTACATTGTTATTTGAAGGTTTTCATGAACAATCAGGTGGTTATGGTTAAAATATATCTAGAGGTTGTGAACCTTTTTTGGCTAGCCATTTTTGGTCATGCTTCGGCTGCATCCACTGTCAAGTATTGCATTACATCCTTAACCACTAATGCTATTGCATGTTCCTCATTGATACCCTCGTTGGAATTTCTACCTCAAGAAATTATCGACAAAGATGAACCACCTAAAGCAGAAGATCCTAAGTCTCCCCTATCTTCTCCATTACCTTCTCAATAGAACACTCTCCTGGGAAATGATTGGGGCTCCTTGAATTTCTCTAAGTTCTTCATAGTGGATTACAAGTCAGGCCCCTATGGTATTGAATTTCCAGGTTCCGCTGACATAAGGATAGGTGACCCTCCCATTGGGGAAGAGAAGTGTGATCCTATCTAGGAGACCGCTCCTCCCCCTACCCAAGAGAGTGACCCTGCTCCTACAAAGCAGGTCAATGTTTATGAACTGAGTAGAGGAAGTGGGACCACTCCCATAGAAACTTTTGACATCCATCAGTAGAATGAGACACTCTAAGTGGAGCTTCCCCGTCCCAAAGTTCTACAAAATTTCTATGTGTTTGGGTATGAACTCGGTTCTTGGTATGGATATGGGAAGAAAGGACTAGGACATATCAAGCAAGGAATCCAAGTCCCTATCCAGTTTAAGAAACTACAACTCTATCTAGGTCTAGGTTGCTTTGTTGAATAGTCTAAAAAAGAAACTTGGTGGAGTGTTAATATGATTAGAACTGAGCCATTGGGTTCGGTCCACCCTGAGTTGATAGAAGAAAGGGGACGAGTTGAGAAGGTTTCTTTGGATGTATCCTCATTAGATAAAACATTAAGGTAATTTCTATGTGCTTACTCTATGTTCCCTCCTTATCATCACAAGAAATGATTCTTGTATCGCCTACATAGACAAGCCTACTTTGGAGAATATGTTCTAAGCGTCAATGAGGAAGACCCTCTATCTAATGTCAGTAATGATTTCTTGATATCTCACCCCAATGACCATAGTCCCCTCTTTAAAGGGGATACTATCGAGATCCCTATGGATCCTAAGTCTTTAGAAAAGGTAATCATTATTGGGAAGTGTCTCTCTTCCAAAGAATTCGATGAGCACTCTGATCTTTTGTGTACTCACCCTAATATCTTATCTTGTACATATGAGGATATTCCCAGTATTGATGAATTTGTAGTGGTCCATAATATTGTCTTATGTCCCAGAATTAAGCTGATTAAGTAGAAAATTCAAAAGATCAATCCTAGGGTAGCTTTGATGGTCAAGACTGATATAGAAAATATATTGAAAGCAAGATTTATTTGTCCAATTGACTACTCTCTTTGGATTTCAAATACAGTTTTTGTTAGCAATCTTGACAGTCGTATTCGTATATGTATTGAATTTTGACAACTTAATAAGGCTTCTCTTAAAGATGATTTCCCATTACCTATTATACATATGATTGTGGACTCGGCCGTAGGCCATGAATTGTTATCTTTTATGGATGGATTCTCAAGTTATAATCAAATCCATATTAACCCAAATGATGAGTACAAGACAACCTATACTACCCCTTGGGGTACTTTCTATTATGTGGGCACACCCTTTGGTTTAAACAATGTAGGAGTGACTTACCAATGAGCAATGAACCTAATATTTCATGATTTAATTCATAAAATCTTAGAGGATTATGATGATGAAATCTATAAATCATCAAGATCATGTCAAGAACCTTCATTATATCTTTGAAAGGATTCGGCTCTACAAGATGAGACTCAATCCCCTTGAGTGTATCTTTGGTGTAGATATTGGCAAGTAGCTAGATTTTGTAGTCTCTTATCATGGGATCAAGGTTGGCACGAATAAAATTCATGATATTGTTAACATGTCTCCACTAAGGAATATCACTGAGTTGTAAAGTTTACAAGGGAAGATTTAGGAAATTCATAGATTTATATCTCAATTGGTTGATCGTACCCTCCCTTTCACTTGTTTATTAAAAAAGGATGTTGGATTCATAAAGGATGAAGAGTGTCAGAAAGCCTTTGAATCAATCAAAGATTATTTGACCAATCCTACTGTATTGATGTTGGCTATGCAAGATAGAGCTTTCCTTGTTTACCTTGCTACATCACCATATGCTTTGGCAGATTTTTTGGCTCAGTATGATGACATAGGGGGAGAGTGATCTACTACATTAGCTGCGTCCTTGTTGATTATGAAATTTTTTATTTATCCATGGAAAGGAAATGCCTAATTCTTGTATTCGCTACACAGAAGTTGAGGCACTACCTTCTCCAAAGTGAAACATGTATGTCATAGTAAAACCAAATATTTTGAAATATTTTTTCTCTAGTATTGACCTTGCTAGGAGATTAACGAAGTGGGTTATGGTACTTTTTGAGTTCGAAATAAAATTCATCACTCAAAACTCAATAAAGGATCAAGCAGTTGTTGATCAATTAGGAGATGCTCCGTCGCCTCACTCCTTCCCTGGGTTGGATCTATTTCCTGATGAGAACATTTTCACAATTAACTATGACCTCGAATGGAAGATGTATTTTGATGGGTCGAGGTGTCAAACTAGTTCTATAGTGGGTGTGGTCTTCATATCTTCTGAAGGAAAAATGGCCCCTCTATCCTTTCAATTAGATTTTCCTTGCACCAATAATATCGTTGAGTACCAAGCTCTTATTATTGGCTTATGTGTTGTGATTCCATTAAAAATCAAGCATCTTTGTATACTTGGTGAATCTGAGCTTATTGTCAATAAGATTATAGGAACTTATTAGGCTAAACAAAGTAGATTTTCTCGATATTGAGACCTCTCTTTGTCCCTACTTAATCATTTTTCCTCCTTCACAAAAAATAGTGTCCCTAGGAGAGAAAATAGACATGTTGACACCGTGGAAAGCGTTGCTTCCTTCGTACATTCAGAAGAGGATAAAAAATAATATCACTTTGTGGTTCAGGTCATGTCAACCTCGGTGGTTCCGATCACCCCAAACCCAAGTCTCTGGCTTGTTTTCATGTAGAATCGAGAGAGTGGTTCTCTAGTATCTATAGTTATTTAAAGACTAGAAACTTTCCCAATGATGTGACAAAGAATGATTGCACTCGTATACTAAAGCTTTCAATATGTTATGTCATTTTATCCAATGTTCCTTATCAGAAGGCCTATAACGGTTTGTTGCTAAGGTGTCTCACTAAGAAGAAAGTACCCCTTGCCCTTAGAGAAGCTCATTCGGGCTTTGGTGTTGGACATTTCAGCCGTAAATCCTTGGTGAGAAAATTGATACACATGGGTTACTACTAGTAAAAAAATGGAACAAGATTCCTTCAATTTTGTCAAGAAATGCCTTCAATGTCAACAACATAGTTGTATTATTCATTCTCTTGCTTAGGAGTTACAAAATCAAACCTCTCCTTGGCCATTTACAAAATGGGGGTTGGATATCATAGCAAAAATATCACCTCCTTCTTCCAAGGGACATACCTTTATCATTACCACTACATATTATTTCACGAAATGGGTTGAAGCTATCCCTTTCTTATACAAAAATGCTGAAACTATTTGTAGCTTTCTCTTGAACAATATTATTTCTCATTTTGGATTTCTGACCACGGTTTTTTTTTATAATGGTAGAAAATTCAAGAACAAGGAAGTAAAGTAGTTCTTGGAGAAATTTCATATTCAACATAGGTTTTCTACATCATATTATCCACAATCCAATGGCGAAGAAAAAGCATCTAATAAAAATATTCAACTCATTCTTGGTAAAATGGTTAATAAAAATGATAAGGATTGGCATATTCAATTAATGTACGCTTTGTGGGCTAATCACATGAGTCTTTGTACAATGACAAGAATGACACCTTATAACCTTGTGTATGGCACCGAAGCTATTGTGCATTTAGAGTTGGAAATTGTGTCCTTGTGGGTTTCCCTTAGAGGGTTAATTGATGATGAAACCTATCGTATAAACCACTTGGATCAGCTAGGTATGCTCGATGAGCACCATCTACAAACCCTTGATCACCTTAAATCTTATCAACGGTTGTTATCAAGACAATATAATCAAGTTGTGCTTCATAGAATGTTTAAGTTAGGAGATCTTGTTCTATGTGAAAACCAGTAAAAAGTAAATGTGCCACCTGATCAAAAAGGGAAATTTAGTCCTAATTGGTTAGGCCCTTACATTGTGATTTTTGTGTATGGTTTGGGTGCCTATGGATTATCATCTATGGATGGAACACCTTTAAAAGAGCCTGTTAATGCGATGCATCTTCATCGATACTATACGTAGCATTCCAATGTGGAACATGTGTGGTGTTCTCCCAAGAAGGCAACAATAATACATATGTTGACATTTCTCATTCTCAGCTAATGAAATTTTTAGTGTTAATGATATGACCATGTTTGTGTGCATGACATAAAAAACATACGTACATGTGTTCGACCATGCTATGTATCCATACATCATGTTACATCCTTTAAATGAATTAGATCATCAGTTTATTCAATTAACATTTAACCAAACATGTTTATTAAATCATGATTAACATCTAATGAAAACATACATCCATATAAATAGATAACATCCATAAGCATGAACATACATCAAAATATTAAACATACACATAGGAAAAGCCATGATACTGAAACCGATGTATATATATATGTCCATGTATGAATCAAATGTCATGTACATGTATAAGGAAACTGCTATAAAAAATGAGTGACTACTAAATATATGTCTATAAAAAATATCTACAAAAATGTATATATAAGTATTTTGACTACAAAAATGATATACAACTAGATGGGCTCCTATCCTTATGGTTCATGGCTCCCTAATCCCTCTGGCTCTGGTGGTTTCTATGGTTCTCTTGGAGGAGGTTGGATGGTGGTAGAAGAATGAGATTGGTGTGAATGTGATACACACATGTCTACTTGCATCCCTCTAACCTCCCCTTACAATGAACATATATCCATCTTCACCTACACCAGCTCCTGCTGTAGCTACAGGACGTCTGTTGGGATCATGGTTTTTGGCTACAAGTTGAGGTCATTAATGCAGCTTTGAAGGGTGTCACATGCCTACTTAGAAAACTCAACCCTCATCACTACCACATCTCACTTGGTGAGCATTTATTGTAGCTCCCCCGACAACTAGTAGCATTGTCCTCGAAGAGTCGTCAACTCTATAGTCAGTTGGATGATCTTTGTGCCCCACTCCTCATAGGTGTTCCTCAAGTGTGCTACCGACTCAAAAGTGGGGGCATGCCTCCATACTAATATCGGCTAATAGGCCTCAAGAACTATCACCTAGATAGGCACGACAGGGGCCACCTATCAAATACACTGAGCTATGAGCCCATTCGATCCCTTTACATCCTTTGCAACTAGAGAGAGAAATAGGAATTAGTATCACATGGCAAATGTATATATATCATAAAATGAAAGAATCAAAAGAATGGAAATATAAATAATACAAGTTATGTACACCTAGATCCCCTGGCTGCTATGAGGGATCAGGGTGTCGATCGATGTTGGGTCCTATGCCGGTACCATCGATGGTCAACCCTGATGATGCTAGGGTTGCTACTGCTGGGAAGTGGAAACTAGTGGTGTTAATGAGATAGTAGCTGTGGGGGATCTGATCTCCTCTACCACCTCAGCCTCATGAGAACCATCTCCTCCTCCTAGTTCCCTCTCCTCATATCCTACAGGGATTAGTGGGGCAAGTCCTCATATGGACTAGGGTCCCCTTCTGGGGCACCCTCACCAAACACTCGAGCTGGTCGATGCCTCTCCCACCACCATGAAAAATATACAACCACCCTAACATTATCTACCACTCCCATGGCTGGTACATCATGGTCAAGATCATAATTGTCCAAAGGAACAATGTTTTTAATAGTAGGGCGGGAGTGATCTCCTACCCTCGCTACACTCTGGTGCACCCTGGTGTAGGTGGGCATGTCTGGTGGGATGGTTTGAATATGACCATGTTGCCTTATGACCAGACTCTAGTAGTAAGGAACTAACAAAATTGTGGTGACCTATCAAAAATGGTCCCACTATAGGTTCCTCAAGAACTTAGCATCGTCGACCCACCAACAATATTTGTAGGGTCTCCACCAAACCTTTCCCAAAACAACCGTGTCAAACTGTAGCTACCAAAATTTTAAATCTCTTCAATTCCATTGGCCTATCATGTTATACCAATGGACAATGGGAACCTGATATGGTCATCGCTAAGGAAAATTGGCTGGTTGGGTGCACATGATGTGGGTGAAAGTGCACACCTGCAAAAGTGTGCACGGTGTAAGACTACAATACACATAATGTACATACCACTCGAGCTCCTAGTAAACATGTGCTAGCATGTTGTGCCACCAAGGAAAAATAGTTTGATGCTCTACCATCTCTCTAATGGTATGGACAAGATCCCGTGAAGGTGCAAGCCTTGCCCATCTAGAGTGATGAGAAAATAAAATGTAACAACCATCAGCCAACGTAGAAACAACATCGTGGTCCTCATCTAGTCATACAAGTGCATGTAAATGTATCCTATGTCGTCATCACCTTTTCTCCTCCCTGTTTAGTAGACGACTCACTCAATTCACTCCCACATCGATCAGGTGTCATCTATGGCCACCTGTTGTCCATGGATGCGTATACCGGGGATATAATAGACATCCTTGAGTGTGATGGTCATCTCCCTAAAGGGTAGATGGAAAGATGACGTAGTGGCATCCCACTACTCCATCAACGTGGTGAGCATCCTCTTGTGGTACCTTATCTCTGGCATGGTGAACACATGCCGGAGACCGATCTGCTCCAAATGTATGATCTCATCCTCTGTGAGGTGATCCTTATTATCATGAATGATACATAAATTCACCCTCTTGGATTCTCTTGAATCTTAAGATACTCCTAAAAAGAGTAAAATATTCTAATTTAGAAACATCTAAGTGCATCAACAAAATAAGAAAAAATTATTAAAGATAGATGTGTGTCACATAGACGTCCACATGTCATGTATTTGTTCCGAATCACCATGTTCTCCTGAGGATGCCAGTGCATCCTCAAGAAGATAGTGTGGACATGGGATGATAGTGCATGTCATAGATGACAAGGTGTATGGTGGACACACATGCTAAATTTGGATGCTGACGTAGCTTGCTGAGTGGAAATATACCAAAAATAACTAAATTACATGAAAAACAAGGCTTAGAGGCCTACGTGATCTACCTCGCATAACTAATCCAACCTCAAGGCTTCATACTCTCTCATGCTTGACATTTTTTTGACTTTTATCTCACAAAAGTCAAACATTTTCTCATAGTGAATAGTGAAAATGACCATTCTGGGGGCCCACCTAGGTATTTATAGGCTCTTGGTGGCCCATTTGCCTAGACATTGTGCCCCCACAATTTCTCTCGGCTTTAGCCCACCAAGCTAGGGGGAAAATTAGGAGGGGTCATATAGTCACCTATTGATCATATTTTTCCTCCAAATCAATAAGTTTTCTTGATCATTCTTCTCTCCATAGTAGTTTCTTTTGATTTTTCGAAGCTGACTCAAAATTTTAGGTTTTATAGGATACAGTTTTGGACAATCTTTCATGACCATTGTTTTGTTGTTTTTTCATCTCAAAATCTAGGGGCATCATCAGTACTAGTCAGCTCGACCTCAATGACCCCTATGGTCCCTCCATGGTACACAATTCTGTAAAATTTGAAATTTTGGTGAAATTTGTCTTCTCTACTTTAGTGAGACTGATTCCTTCCAAAATTGAGCCCACTAAAGTGGGTGCAAAATGTAATGTTGCATTATTGCACCTAGGGAGAAATTCCACATTTTTGTATCCTTCCTAGTATTTATGACACCTTAGAAACATTAATGGCCAAATCCCATAAGCCAATTTTTTTTTATTCTTACTTCATGCAGACACATGCAAAAATGATGTAATCTTGACAAGGTGTTTGTATAAAATCAAGGCTTTGGATGCCTACACAGCATGCGATCGTCTTCATGACACAGTAGCATCCTTATGGTTTTTTGAGTTTGAAATGATGAATCTAGAATCCTGACCCTTACATCATGTGTCCTAGAAGTTAGGTTATGGATATGACGGCTCTCTGTCACCCTTGCATGTATGCAAAACCCTTTATAGCTCTCATTTTTGGGGTTGGAAGTCATCATTTGAAGCATCACTACTACTTTCTCTAGTCTTGGGTAAGCTCCATCCTTGAATATTAGCACTTCTACAGGTGAAGCCATGTCAGACTAAGGTCCCTCAAGGCATCTACAACTCTCAAGCAAGCACATAACAGTGCGCCATTGTGCTCCATAGAGGGTCTTGACCCATGGGTAATTCTCTCTCTCCCTATCACTCTTTCTTACTTATCCATTTACTGCTTTGTGGTGTGGGCTCTACTCCGAAGCGGGTTTTTCTTTCACCACACACTTCATTTATTTTTTTTACACTATTTTCAAAACCTATCTATTCATGGAGGTGAGAACACCAAAATGAGGGTCTAGCTGAGGTAGACCCCTATACAACTCTAACATTTTCCCCTTGATCTTTTATGTGCAGGTTGTGAAGTGAATCATGGAGGAAAGATTCAAATGCATGGTAAAAGGTAATCTCTCTCTAGGATCCTTTTTACATTTTTCCTTAGATTCTAACTTTCTATTCGATTACTCAGCCTAGCATTCCTTGACTTGAGTCTAGAGGTGAGACTTAGTTTTACTTGCTTGATCTCCTAAGGCTCTCACAACTTAGGATGCCATCGTGTATTTTAGACAATAGCGCATCATAGTGCCATCCTAAAACCGTGCTGATGTCCTTTGGTTGAGAGCTCTCTAGCTAGAGGTAAAAATCTCGAAGTCTTTCTCTCTTAGAGTCCGAGATAACTTTCTTGTCTTTCTTTGTAGCTTTATCAATTTGTTCAAGTTGGGGTGTACAAGGGCAATTCATTCCCTAGTGCTCTCTTGAGGATAGAGAGAATTTTGTGTAGTGAATCCCTCTTATATCATAGTCGGTAGACGGAGGGAGAGGAGAGATAAAGAGTAGAGATGGAAATAGCTAAGGAAGGAGACATAGGTGAGATACAAGGTGATGGAGGGAGAGGTAGGTAAAGAGAGATAGGGGAGATAAAGGTAATTAGAGAGGGAGGGAGATGTAGAGAGAGAATGATAGAGAGATGTAGAAAGGGGAGGGAGGGAAGCAAATTTAGGGAGGAGATAGAGGGGTGTGTGAGAGCGAGAGAGGGGAGAGAGGGAGGAAGGGAGAGAGAGAGAGGGAGAGGGAGCGAGTGGAGAGAGTGAGAGTAGAGAGGAGAGAGTGAGAGAGAAAGATGATACAACTTGCTAACTACTAAAATTTGACCTCCTAATTACTAAAATTTGACATGCTAATTACTAACATTTAACTTAGTCTGAAATTTTCAAGATCTTCCAAAAGATAGAATTTGCAATATAGATCCTAGAGATCAAAAACCACTCTAAAAAATCTTGAAACTATATACATTAAATATAACTTAAAGTATTATAAAGTAATTTTCCATGTGTAAATGTCAGCTTATATGTGCATTAAATGTTTATTTCATGTATATAGTCTCCCTAATAGAGAAAGAGAAGAAGAAATAGCTCACAAAAATTCATTGCAAATTCAGTCAATTTGGTGAGCGCAAAATTTGGCATTTGTCAAATGGTAAAGCCATTTAGAGAGCTTCAAATTTGGCAAGCACAATATGGCTTGTTATGGGATTTTTTGGAATTTGACACTAAAATAATGTCACAGATCAATGCACTTACCCAAGACTAGAAAATGAATTCAAATATTGCACTTCAAAAGTTATATCGATTGGTGGGAAAACTAATGATAGTAATATGTAATGGTCTTTTAATGTTAAATTTCTCAAATGGGCATGGCAATAAAATGCTTATCAATGTATAAAGAGTTTTATAGCAAGTGGATTACTTTCAAAAGGAGGGTTTCCACTAGCAATGGAGGCTCTTGAACTAGTCATGAAATTTTTAAACTACTAAAACCCAAAAAAAAGAGTCATTGAGAATGAGGGAAGAACTTATGTAGATATCTCCAAGACTAGAATTATATATACATTTGGGCTTCCTACATTTACTCATATGTACCCTATAAATATGAGGGAAAAAGCGAAGAGAACCTGAGTGCCGAAGAATATAATATAAAAATTATGAGTACCAAATGGTGCCAAGAGGAAATTACAAAACAAATAAATCTAATTCTAAGTTCTATGTTCAACCCAAATGTTAAAGATATTATAAATATTCTAAGAAGGATAGCTAGACTGTGAGATGCTAGTAAATTTGAACCATGGATGTTTGTAATCATAGCCTAATTAATGGTAGGTCTTGTGCCAATGCATTGGGGAAGATTTATTAGCGACAAATTGAATGATTAGATAAAGGAATTTCCAAAGTCAAGATGTTTTTCTATGTTGTCAAACATTATTGACACCTACACTTTAAGGGAAAATAAGAAACAATTGAAAAGAACTAGTACACTTGGTAGAGAAGTAGGAAACAGTCTGATATATGCATATTTACTCCAAATTACTATTCATGAATATAGGAAGAATTATCAAAGAATTAATGATGTGTTTTCCATGAATTTATTTAAAATATCTTTTGATTAGCCAAAAACTCCAAAAGATTATCTTTGGAAGCATAAAGTTTTGTTGGACAAGTTGGAGGCTGGTACATTGAGTTTCTCACTTTCACCTACATTAGAGTGGAAGATTTTTAAGGATATCCTTTCATGTTGCTAAGGTACCCTACAAACAAAATAGTGTTATTAGAATTTCTAAGATAGTTGAAGCCATCCCAAGCTCTTTATAGTGTGGCTCATAAGAAATCTTCTCTCAAATTTACTATTGTAATAGGGAACTATAAATACAATGCATTTAGAGTAGCCACTTTGTGTGAAGAGGAGTTGCAAATGTATAATTTGGAACTTTCCACTCTGAAGAAAGTGTTATGGCTTAATTGTGATGATGATCGAAAAGTACGAAAAATAAAATATGAAAGATTGTCATTAGAATATGCGAAAATTCTCAGGATTCGTGATGTTCTAGATCAATTAGAAGAAGATGATGCTTAATGTTGGAATAAAATTTATAATTAAAATACTATCTACGAATAACCTATTCTAGATACATATTATGAAAGTAAAGAAATAACATCTGTTGTGGAATTCTTTTAACAAAGAACCTATTACAGACCCAACATTAGATAGATGATTTTTGTAAAGCTTTAACAAAGGGATGAATAAGGCCCACATACTCACTAGATACAAGAAATAAAAAAAGAGAAGAAAATGAGCCGAAGCATGGGGAAGATGCTAATAAAAAGAGAAAATTTATTAAAGTAGCTAATCGTATAGATATTGAAGAAGGAGCCCCTAAGGATCTAAGCCAAGGAGTTTGATTAAAATCAACTGGTTAGAGGAAAATAAAACTAAAAGTGGCATATTCTTCCACAACTAAACCCAAGATGAGGCCTATAACTGATGAATAGGTAGGGATAGCATAAAATATCAGTATATAGACAAGGCCTGCATCTTAGAGAGTTGGAACATTATTCACTTCTCCCCCTTCAGTTAATATGGCTACTATAAAATAGGAACTAGGAAAAACTCATGTGGTTTTTTAGATGAAGTTTTTGGGCTCGGTGAAGCTCAAATTAAAGAAAAAATGGATAAATTGGGTGACATGTGGGAGCAAGTAAAAGAAAAAAAGCTAAAGAGAAACCTATGACATAGCCATTGGTGGAAGAGACTCCAAATATAGGGTAAATTATTATAAATGTTGAAGAAGAAGAATTCATAAGAGGAACACTTGCTTCAGAGGTGAGAACCATAAAGTTCTTGAAATAGAAAAAGGGGAGACTATAGGATAGGCTCCTACTGATGGTATTATTTTTGAAGATACCTTTGATTCCCAACCTTTGATGATGTTATAGTTTTTAAAAAATGTAATAAAAAAATCATAATTAATTATTTACTTGGAAAAAAATTACAAAAAAATATGCATCACATTGAGACATGATTCCTCTACTTATATCTAAAATATTATCATTTTATTGTGGTTAGGGTGGTCATATAGAAACCTAATTCTTATATTTTTCTTCAAATTTAATTACTACTCCATTGAAATTTTAAATTTTCACCAAATAAATTTAAAAAATAAAAAATAAACCTAGTATTTTAGAAACTACATTCAAATTTCTATAGATTATATTGTTACATATTTTTGAAATGATATAGACAACTTATTCAATTTTTTATGTCAAGTTGCCTAACTCCGATTTTCTGAATTTTCATCACCACTTAAGGGCTTGTTTTTTCCATGATGATCCTACACATACCCTATTGCTAGGGTACATAAAATTAAACAAAAGAAAAGAGAGTTTAAGGAATGGGTTGCTAGCCTATAATTTTTTGTAAAGTCATTAACCCAATCTGGTCAAGCACATACTGAATTTCCCTAGAATATACTACTCATCTCACAAGAATAGGTGGATGCCATTAAAATTTTTTTCCAAAACATGAATGCATTTGAAGAATGGATTGAGTATTGGGTAAGGCAAGGAGAAAAAATAATTAAAAATGAAATTGGAAAATATATGGAAGCACACCATTGGTTTGAAAAATATAGAAGATTGGAAGGAGAATGTAGACTTTGCCAAGAATAGGTTGATGTTGAGAGGTGAAAAATGGAAGAAACAATTAAGTTGGGATGGTGACACTTTAGTAGTAATGTATAGAAGGATTTGAAAAGGTCACTGAGAATTGCAATAAACTGATTGATAAAGATCAAGATTTCATTGAAGTGTTAGCACCACAAGATTGTGATCCCCAGACACTAGGACATGAGAATAAAGAAGAAAAATATTTTAAGTAATGTATTGAGAGAATAAATAAAACCCAATTCAATTGTTTACCCAGGAAGTCATTGATGAAATCATACAATGCAAAAAAACTATAGTCAGGTATGAAATAGAGAAAATGGAGAGGAACAAAAATATCCTCCAAGTATCAGAAGACTACACCAGGCTAAAGTTTAGTTGGAAGGTAGTATAAGGAATTTTAAAAGAGTGCATGCATTAGGTACTAAATTCTTTCTGATAGTATCAACTAAAGAAAGGTGAAAAAGGGTTCCCAAAACCGAAACTCGAAGTGATATAATGAAGTACCTAGCTATCATATACTAGAAAAGTCATGAGGAGATATTGTTGAAGCTAGTTTTGTAGGTTTTCCAAAGCTTGATAAAGGTTTCTCATCTGGTATTTTAAATAACGTTCATAGCCCTATTGTGTGTGGAGCATTGTGTACCAAAATTTGGAGTTGAAGGCTATTGTTGTTGAAGAAGTCAAAGTTTTCAATTTTTCGAGAAGATTCTAATGACAACTGGAATATGCCATGTGCTACATTTTGATTTCTTATTTTTGATTCTCTTGATAGGATTTAAGTTTAAAATCTTGAGGCCTTGTTCCTATAAAAGGTCATTTTTTGCTTTACTTTTATTTTAAGTTCAAAATTTGTGGATGTCAGAAGATCCAAAACTCATCTAAGTTTTGTTCTTTTTTCTTGTTTCCTAAATCATTCTAGATTAAAAACTTGGATCCACATAGAGCTTAATCAATATTGAAGCCAATTTGACAGCTACCTATCTCATGCATCTTCGTAGTTATTTTGTTAGTTCATCTAGATAAGACTATGTGCTGCGTCATTTGAAGGTGCATACTATTAGGACTCAAAAATGAAGGTTTAAACCAAGAGAGGTTGCCAAGCTGTAATGACATTTTTGGCTAATGTACAAGGACAAATAGTGAATTTGAACCTTCTGCTCTTCTAGATCTGCAAGGCCTAGGCGGCTGAAACTATATACATGAAGCAGATTTGAACTATATGTTACATCTACAAAATCTATCCACAATGGCAATTGGGAGTGGAAAGATATAATCCTAATTAGGTATAAATTATATAAGCAATATGTTTAGTTAACAAATGTGGAATTCTGAAAAAATGATTTAATGAAACTAAGAGAATTAAACTGGGTGAGACTAGTGCCCTATTGGGTATATGGAGTCAAATGAAGACTTAGAAAATGTGACTCATAATGGAAATAACTCAAACTATTTTGCACACTAATATAAGCTTATAACTTGTATAAACATATAAGTAAATAGTTGAAAAACCCTACTTGAGACAAATTGACAACCCTAGTTATATGGTTCTACTCAATGATGCAATTGACACTTCTAAACTACCGTGACTAACTAAAACAATTTAAAATTTATTGGAAAGAATCAATCAACCATATCACACAAATACAACAAATGTGCATTGATAAACTACATATACACTTCATATACAAGTTTAAATAATAGAGAAGCATTAAAATATAGACAACCAAATAATTAAATAATTATGACAAATAGTTGATACCAAAATTAGGCAGAAAAATAAGACATCTTCATTGAATTCTTCAAAATTTATAAATGCATCATGGTCATCACAGCATAAAAAATTCTGAAAATTTACTCTACTCTAACTATTCTAACTTCCAACCCTTATTTTATCTCGAATTCATGCTTTTATACATTTTACAAAACCTTTTTTGTGCCTTTTGGTTTCTGTCTATTCATATTTTCATGAGAGGCCAAAAGTCACATTGTTTGAGAAAATATAACTAAAATATGATAAGAATAAAAAATGCAGCAGCAATGGTCACTTTACTGCATTACCTCGCACCTACGTTTCTTCTACTATAGTGCCATGATGTTTTGATTAGTTTATATCAACATACCACCTTACCATGGTCTATTTTTAACTTCCACACGGTACCATGGTGACATTTCATGTTACTCCACCATCTACCACTCTATCGGGGTCTGCTTGCATGCTCTTTGCAGTTCTGTGGTGACCCCTTGCTAAACTCTTCCTACTGCTCTACCGTGGGCTCTGTTTTGACCCTTAGCAGTATAGGGATTTATTTTTATTGTCACTCCTCTGCATACCACTCTACCACGAGCTTCATTTCTCCCTACAGTCATATCATGGTATGATCATATTTTACCTTCTACTGCTCTATCGTGGGATCCTCATCGAACCTTCATGGTATGGTGGTTATCTTCTTGTACACCGTTCAACCACAGGTCACACTCTATGCCTCTACAATATTGTGGTATCTCCCTTGACTTCACTGTTGAAGCGTGGGCTTTGTCCCAACTCCCTATGGAGTGGTAGTAAGGGTATAATATGATTGCTCTTGACCGCAATACCACAAGCTACTTTGTGAGAGGCCATGGTAAATGAGTATAAGGTGAATAATATGGCAGTGGTATGGTGGTAAAACGCATTTTAAGCATTATGGATGGCAACAAAATGATTTTTCATGAAAAAGATAGCAAAATATTGGGTTCAAATAGGTAAAAGGCCTTAGATTTTTTATGAAAATTCTTGTTCTAATAGTGGCTCCTATTGGGGATGAGTGATTTTCCAATCAATGCAAGAAACCAAAATATCATTGAGAGAGTAGACCAAAACACCAAAGAATATAAAAAATGAAGGAGATGGAAAATGGAGGATGGATATGACCCTACACTACTATACATGGAAAGAAAACATTATTTTCAATGAGGGAATTCTAGGATTGTCCATGTACTAGCAAGTCCCAAATGCTTTAAAATTCCTAAACTACTGTGGATGGAAAAATAATGTTTAATGAGGTTTGTTAAGAATTGTCCATTCATTAGAAATCCTTAATCCTCTGGTACTCCTCAAGAGAATAAATACTTTAGGAACTTCCCATGTACATGCAAATCCTACTCCTCTCTAGACATGTTTTGTAAGACATAAGAATCCTCCCCTCCTTTGCCAATGATCAAAAAAGAACCCAAACACAAAGCTTGAAAATTTCCATGCTTTCCCTTCTCACATCAAGCATTCCACATCAACACTAAATAATTTTCTTCAAATTTTCATTCTCTGGCCTTTTTATCAAAAATATACTTCATTTGCGACTCCAACTTCACATTCTACTTCTAGGCCATTCTCCTTATTTCATCAAGTTTTGCAAGATTATCCATTCTTTCCTCCATTGGTTCAGAAATATCCAAATCCTCTTGCAGAATAAATTTATAAACTAGTTAAAAGCTTTTGTAGTGGCATCTTGGCTTATGTCCCATATACCAGTTCAAATGGAGACTTTCCAATTGCCTTTTTTACTGTGATCCTATCTACCCACACAGCCATTCTCAACTTCAAGTTCCATGCCTTTTTATTTGTATCTAACAACATCCTTATTATGTTTAAAAGAATTTTATTACTTTATTATGCCTGAACATTTGCTTGTGGATGATAAGGGGTAGAATAGGAAACATTAATGCCATATGTGCTATAGAAATATCCAAACTCATCAGACCTAAAACACACCCCATTATATGTGATCAATCTTACCAGTGTGCCAAATCTAGTTATAATTTTTTGCATTATAAAGTTCACCACCACCTTGCTTGTTTCTTGTTTAGTTGGGATAGCCTCCACCCACTTAGTAAAATAATCAGTGGCCACTAGTATCAATTTATGTCCTCCACTTAATTTCTCCTATATTTCTCCAATGAATTCAATTCCCCATTGGTGGAAATGGACTTCTACCTGCAAATGTCTAAGTGGTAAGGCTCCTTGATACTTCAATTTCCTTGAAAACTTCTGACAAGCCTCAAATTTCCTTACATGTGCAAAAGATTCATTAAAAAATTTAGGCCAATAATAACCAGATTTGAGAATCTTATGTGTAGTAATCTTGGCAGAATAATGGCCTCCACACACCCTTTCATGCATCTCCCTCAAGACATGTTTTTCTTGTGATTCATCTAGACACAACAACAAAATTCCATCCATATTCTTCCAAACTAGATCCACTTCTATACAAACATACTTAGATGCTTGCAACTTAAAAGTTCTCTTTTGATTATCATTCAACCCCTCAGGGAATTTCATGTGCATGAGATAATAAATTATGTTTGAATACCAAGAATTATGTTCAATACTTGCAAATGCATTCTCCTCACCTTCAATATTTCAGATTTGATTTACTTCAATGTTCGTTTATGCAATTAGCCTGGCCAAACCCTGTCCTCTTACCAACTTGGTAACCTAAATTTCCATATTGAACTCTTGGATTTTACTAATCCATCTGCATCGTTTCCCTATCACCTCTGTATGTACCAGGATATCTTTCATAGCTCCATGTGGGACATGTGTGGTGTTCTCCCTAAAAGGAAATAATACTACATATGTAGACATTTCTCATTCTCACATTATGAAATTTTTAGTGTTTATGATGTGACCATGTGTGTTTGCATGAAATAAAAAACATACGTACATGTGTCCGACCATGCTATGTATCCATATATCATATTACATCCTTTAAAGGAATTTGATCATCAGTTTATTTAATTAAAATTTAAGCAAACATGTTTATTAAATCATGATTAGCATCTAACGAAAACATACATCCATAAGCATGAACATACACAAAAATAGAAAACATACACATAAGAAAAGCCATGATACTGAAACCGATGTATATATATATATGTCCATGTATGAATCAAATTTCATGTACATGTATCAGGAAAATACTATAAACAATGAGTGACTAGTGAATATATGTCTATAAAAAATATCTACAAACATGTATATATGAGTATGTGACTACAAAAATGATATAAAACTAGATGGGCTCCTATCCTTGTGGTGCATGGGTCCCTAATCCCTCTGGCTCTGGCGGTCACTCTGGTACTCTTGGAGGAGGTTGGACGGTGTTAGAAGAATGAGATTGGTGTGAACATGATACATACATGGCTACTTGCATCCCTCTAACCTCCCCTTATAGTGAACATATATCCATCTTTGCTTGCACCAGCTCCTCTTGTAGCTACTGGACATCTGTCAGGATCATGGTTGTTGGCTGCAAGTTGAGGTCATTAATGTAGCTTTGAAGGGTGTCACATGCCTACTCAGAAAACTAAACCATCATCACTACCACATCTCACTCGGTGAGCGTTGTCTATAGCCCCCTCGACAACTGGTAGCATTGTCCTCCAAAATTCATCAACTCTATATTCAATTGGATGATCTTTGTGCCCCACTCCTCATAGGTGTTCCTCAAGTGTGCTACTAACTCAAAAGTGGGGGCATTCCTCCCTACTAACATCAGCTAATAGGCCTCAATAACTATTGCTTGGATAGACATGACAGGGGACACCTCTAAAATACACTGAGCTATGAGCCCATTCTATCCCTTTACATTCTCTACAACTAGAGAGAGAAATAAGAATCAATATCACATGGCATATGTATATATCATAAAATAAAAGAATCAAAAGAATTAAAATATAAATAATGCACTATGTATACCTGGATCCCCGGGCTTCCATGAGGGATTAGGGTGTCAGCTGGTGCTGGGTCCTATGCCGCTACCATCGATGGTCAACCCTAACGATGCTAGGGTTGCTACTGCTGGGGTAGTGGAAACTAGTGGTGTTGATGAGATAGTAGTTGTGGGGGATCTGATCTCCTCTACCACCTCGAGCTCACAGGAACCACCTCCTCCTCCTAGTTCCCTCTCCTCCTATCCTGCAGGGGCGAGTGGGGAAAGTCCTTCTATGGACTAGGGTTCCCTTATGGGAAACCCTCACCAAACACTCGAGCTAGTCGATGCCTCTCCCACCACCATGAAAAATATACAACCACCCCAACATTTTCTACCACTTCCCTGGTTGGAAAATCATGATCAAGATCATCGTCGTCGAAAGGAACAATGTTTGTGATAGTAGGGTGAGGGTGATCTCCTACCCTCGCTACACTCTGGTGCACCCTGGTGTAGGTGGGAATGTCTAGTGGGATGGTTTGAATATGACCATGCTTCCATATGACTGGACTCTAGTAGTAAGGAACAATAACAAAATCATGGTGAGCTATCAAAAAATGGTCCCACTCTAGGTTCCTCAGGAACCTATCATCGTCGACCCACCTAAAATATCTATAGGGTCTCCACCAAACCTTTCCCACAACAATAGTGTTGAACTGTAGCTACCAAAATTGTAAATCTCTAAAATTCCATTGGCCTATCATGTTGTACCAATGGACCATGGGAACCTGATATGGTCATCGGTAAGGAAAATTGGATGGCTGGGTGCAAATGAAGTGGGTGAAAGCCCACACTTGCAAAAGTGTGCATGGTGTAAGACTACAATACTCATAATGTACATACCACTCAAGCTCCTAGTAGAGGTGCACTAGCATGTTGTGCCCATAGGGAAAAATAGCCTGATGCTCTACTATCTCTATAATGGTATGGACAAGGTCCCCATGAAGGTGCAAGCCTTGCCCATCTATAGTGATGTGAAAATAAAATGTAACAACCATCACCCAACGTAGCAACAACATCATGGTCCTCATCAAGTCATACCAGTGCATGTAAATGTAGCCTATATCGCCATCACCATTCATCCTCCTTGTGTAGTAGAGGACTCACTCACTTCACTCCCACACTGATCAGGTGTCATCTATGGCCACCTATTGTTCATGGATGGGTAGACTGAGGATATAATAGACATCCTTGAGTGTGATGACCATCTCCCTAAAGGGTAGCTATAAAGATGACATAGTTGTATCCCACTACTCCATCAGGGTGGTGAGCATCCTCTCATGGTACCTTATCTCTCGGATGGTGAACACATGCCAGAGAACGACCTTCTCCAAATATGTGATCTCATCCTCTATGAGGTGATACTTATTCCCATGAATGAGTCAGAAAGCTCACCCTCTTGGATGCTCCCGAATCTTCGAGTACTCCTACACAGAGTAAATAATTCTAATTCAAAAACATCTAAGTGCATCAACAAAAAATAAATAAATCTTAAAGACAAATCTATATCACACAAATGTCCACATGTCATGTATTTGTCCCCAATCACCATGGTCTCTCGAGGATTCTAGTGCATCCTCGAGAAGGTAGTGCAGATGCGGGATGATAGTGCATGTCATGGATGACAACGTGTATGTTGGACACAGACACTAAATTTTGATTCTCACACACCTCGTTGAGTGGAAATATGCAAAAAAATAACTAATTTACATGAAAAACGAGGCTTAGAGGCCTACCTAGTCTACCTCACATAGATACTCCTCAGGGCCTCACACTCTCTCCTACTCGATATTTTTCTGAATTTTCTCTCACAAAAGTCAACAATTTTCTCATAGTGAATAGTGAAAATGACCATTTTGGGGGCCCACCTAGCTATATATAGGCCCTTAGGGGCCCATTTTTCCTAGACATTGTTTCCCCCTAGTTTCTCCTAGCTTTAGCCCACTAAGTTGGGTGAAAAATAAGGAGGAGTCATATAGCCACCTATTGATCATATTTTTCCTCCAAATCAATAACTTTTCTTGATCATTCTTCTCTCCATAGTAGTTTCTTTCGATTTTTTGAAGCTAACTCAAAATTTTAGGTTTTACAGGATATAATTTTGGACAATCTTTCATGACCATTGTTTTGTTGTTTTTTGAGCTCATAAGCTAGGGGCATTGTCAGTACTAGTTAGCTCGACCTCAATGACCCCTACGACCCCTCCATGGCACACAATTTTGTAAAATTTGAAATTCAGATGAAATTTTTCTTCTCTACTTTAGTGAGGATATTTTCTTCCAAAATTGAGCCCACTAAAGTGGGTGCAAAATGTAATGTTTCATAATTGCACCTAGGGGTAAATTCCACATTTTTGTATCTTTCATATTATCTATGACACCTTAGAAACATTAATGGAAAAATACCATGAGCCAAAATTTCGCGATTCTTACTTCATGTAGACACATGGAATAATGACATAATCTTGACAAGATATTTCTTGAAATTCAGAGCTTTGGATGCCTACATAGTACACAAACGTCTGCACGACACACTAGCATCCTAGTGGTTTTCCAAGTTTGAAATGATGAATCTAGAATCTTGACCCTTGCAACATGTGTCCTGGTAGTTAGGTTATGGATATAACGGCTTCGTGTCACCCTTGCATGCATGAAAATCCCTTTATAGCTCTCATTTTTGGGGTTGGAAGTCATTAGTTGAAGCATCACTACTACTTTCTCTAGTCTTGGGTAAGCTCCATCCTTGAATATTATCACTTCTACAGGTGAAGCCATGTTAGACTAAGGCCCCTCCAAGAAGCTACACCTCTCAAGCATGCATATAGCAGTGTGCCCTTGTGCTCTAGAGAGGGTCTTGACCCATGCGTAATTCTCTCTCTCCCTATCACTCTTTCTTACTTATCCATTTACTGCTTTGTGGAGTGGGCTCTACTCTGAAGCGAGTTTTTCTTTCACCACACACTTCATTTATTTTGTTTACACTCTTTTCCAAACCTGTCTATTCATGGAGATGTGAAAAACAAAATGAGGGTCTGGCTGAGGCAGACCCCTATAAAACCCCAACCTTTTCACCTTGATATTTTATGTGTAGGTTGTGAAGTGAATGTTGGAGGAAAGATTCGAATACATGGTAAAAGGTAATCTCTCTCTAGGCTTCTTTTTGCATTTTTCCTTAGATTCTAACTTTTTATTCGATTACTCAGCCTAGCATGCCTTGACTTGAGTTTAGAGGTGAGACTTAGTTTTCCCTACTTGAGATCCTAAGCCTCTCACAGCTTAGGATTCCATTGTGTCTTTTAAACAATATCACATCACATTGGCATCCTGAAACCGTGTTGATGTCCTTTGATCAAGAGATATCTAGCCAGAGGTAAAAATCTCTAAGTATTTCTCTCTCAGATTATGAGATAACTTTCTCGTCTTTCTTCGTAGCTTTATCAATTTTTTCAAGTTGGGGTGTATAAGGGCAGCTCGTTCCCTAGTGCTCTCTTGAGGATAGATAGACTTGTGTGCTGTAGATCCCTCTTATATCATAGTAGGTAGAGGGAGGGAGATTTGAGATAGAGAGTAGAGATGGAAAGAGGTAAGGAAGGAGACATAGGTGAGATACAAGGTGATGGAGGGAGAGGTAGGTAAAGAGAGAGATAGGGGAGATAAAGGTAAGTAGAGAGGGAAGGAGATGTAGAGAGAGAATGATAGAGAGAATTAGATAGGGGAGGGAGGGAAGAAGATGTACGGAGGAGATAGAGGGGTGTGTGAGTGCAAGAGAGGGGAGAGAGGGAGGAAGGGAGAGAGAGAGAGGGAGTGGAGAGATAGAGAGTATAGAGGATAGTGAGAGAGAAAGATGATACAACTTGCTAACTACTAAAATTTGACCTCCTAATTACTAAAATTTGACATGCTAATTACTAACATTTAACTTAGTCTAAATTTTTTAAGATCTTCCAAAAGATAGAATTTGCATTATAACTCCTAGAGATGAAAAACGACTCTAAAAAATCTCAAAAATATATACATGGAATCTAACTTAAAGTATAATAAAGTAAATTTCCATATGTAAATGTCAGCTTAAATGTGCATTAAATTTTTATTTCATGTATATAGTCTCCCTGGTAGAGAAAGAGAAGAAGAAATAGCTCACAAACATTCATTGCAAATTCAAGCCATTTGGTGAGCGCAAAATTTGGCACTTGTCAAATGGTAAGGCAATTTAGAGAGCTTCAAATTTGGTAAGCACAATATGGATTGTTATGGGATTTTTTGCGATTTGACACTAAAATAATATCACAGATCAATGCACTTACCCAAGACTAGAAAATTAATTCAAGTATTGCACTTCAAAAGTTATACCGATTGGTGGGAAAGCTAATGATAGTAATATGGAATGGTCTTCTGATGTTAAATCCCTCACATGGGCATGACAAGAAAATGCTTCTCAATGTATAGAGAATGTTATAGCAAGTGGGTTACTTTTAGAAGGAGGGTTTCCACCAGCAATGGAGGCTCTTGAACTAGCTATGGAATGTTTAAACTACTACAACCCAAAAAAAAGCGTCATTGAGAATGAGGGAAGAACTTATGTAGATATCTCCAAGAAAGGAATTATATATACATTTGGGCTTCCTAAATTTACTCATATGTACCCTATACATATGAGGGCGAAAGCTAAGACCTACTTGAGTGCCGAAGAATAGAATATGAAAATTATGAGTACCAAATGGTGCCAAGAGGAAATTACAAAACAAATAAAGCCAATTCTAAGGTCTATGTTCAACCCAAATGTTCAAGATATTATAAATATTCTAAGAAGGATAGCTGGACTACGAGATTCTAGTAAATTTGAACCATGGATGTTTGTAATCATAGCCTAATTAAATGAAGGTCTTGTGCCAATGCATTGGGGAAGATTTATTAGCGACATATTGCATGATTATATAAAGAAATTTCCAAAGTCAAGATGTTTTTCTATGTTGTCAAAAATTATTTACACCTACACCTTAAGGGAAAAAAAGTAAGGGTTGAAAAGCACTAGAAATCTGGGTAGAGAAGTAGGAAATAGTCTGATATATGCTCATTTACTCCAAATTACTATTCATGAATATAGGGAGAATTGCCAAAGATTTAATGATGTGTTTTCCACGAACCTAGTTAGAATATCTTTGGATTAGCCAAAAAATCCAGAAGATTATCTTTGGAAGCATAAAGTCTTATTGGAAAAGCTAGAGGCTAGTACATTCAGTTTCTCTCTTTCACCTACATTAGGGTGGAAGGGTTTTAAGGATATCATTTCATGTTGCTAAGGTACCCTACAAAAAAAATCATGTTATTAGAATTTCTAAAACATTTGAAGCCATCCCAAGCTCTTTATAGTGTGGCTCATAAGAAAGCTTCTCTCAAATTTCCTATTAATAGGGAACTACAAATACAGTGCAATTAGAGTAGCTAGTTTGTGTTAAGAGGAGTTGCAGATGTATAATTTGGAATAATTTCCACTCTGAAGAAAGTGTTATGATACAAAAGGGAATATTTCCAAGAATATAGTTGGTCATTGTGCTCATGTTCAACGTCTAGAAGACTATTGGCTTAATTGTGATGATGAGCAGAAAGTAAGAAAAATAAAATATGAAAGATTGTCATTAGAATATACGAAAATTATAAGGATTCATTATGTTCTGGATCAATTGGAAGAAGATGATGGTTAATTTTTGAATAAAATTTATAATTAAAATAGTGTCTACAAAGAACCTATTCCAGATCCAGATTATGAAAGTAAAGAAATAACATTTTTTGATGAATTATTTTAACGAAGAACCTATTACAAACCCAACATTAGATAGATGATTTTTGTAAAGCTTTAACATAGGGATGAATAAGGCCCACATACTCACTAGATGCAAGAAATAAACAAAGAGAATAAAATGAGCTTGAGCATGGAGAAGATGCTAAGAAAAAGAGAAAATTTGGGAAAGTAGCTACTCATATACATATTGAAGAAAGATCCCCTAAGGCTCCAAGCCAAGGAGTTTGATTAAAACCAGTTGGTCAGAGGAAAATAAAACTAAAAGTGGCACCTTTTTCCACAACAAAACCCAAGATGAGGCTTATGATTGGTGAAGAGGTAGGGATATCAAAACATATCAGTATATAGATAAGGTCTGCATCTCAGAGAGTTGAAACATTATTGACTTCTCCCCCTTCAGTTAATATGGCTACTATAAAATAGGAACTAGGAAAAACTCTTGTGGTTTTAGATGAAGTTTTTGGGCTCAATGAAGCTCAAATTAAACAATAAATGGATAAATTCGGTGCCATGTGGGAGCGAGTAAAAGAAAAAAAACTAAAGATAAACCTATGATATAGCCATTGGTGGAAGAGACTCGAAATATAGGGTAAATTCTTATAAATTTTGAAGAAGAATAATTCATAAGAGGAACACTTGCTTCAGAGGAGAGAACCCTAAAGTTCTTGAAATAGAAATAGGGGAGACTGCAAGATAGGCTCCTATTGATGATATTATTTTTGAATATACCTTTGATTCCCAACCTTCACTAGTGAATGATCAAAATAATAAAGAGCAACATCAAGTTTCTGAAAAATCAAAGGAGGACTGGAGGTTGAAATTAAAATGAACTTTCACAAAATTCAGGTGATAGGGTTAGAGATGAAGATAATATTGATGTGATAGGATATGAAGAAGGTGATAAATGCCTAGTTGGATAGGAAAATAAAAGTCTTGAAATCGAAGAGACAGTGTCAAATTTTTGTAATCCAAAATCTATTTTATAGAGTAATAAAGATGTTTCCATTTTAGGGGATGTAACAAATATATTTGAAAACAGGTTAGAATAAGTTCTTCAGCATACTGAATACTAAGAACATAGAAATGTTACAAAGGTAGATCATAATGAAGACTCACCTGATTGGTTAATTAGAGAATTAGCTTCCCCATTGGAAATGGAATTGGAACATGTGGATCTTAAAAGATTTATGCAAGAAATAGGTACTCCTAAGCCTAGGCGAAGATCTAAAATGAAACATGTCACACACAAGATTGAAGATGGTGGTAGAAAAATCCATATAGCTACTCTGGTAGTAGATAAAAATAGACATGAAATAACACCTGAATATAGAATAACAAGTATCAATGTTGGAATCTCATCCTAGACACAATAATGATAAGAAATGAAGATAAATTTTGATACAACTATTGGGTATGTGCAGGATCATGATGGGCCAAAAAGTTGTGATATGTAAGTGATATGATGGCCCATGTGGCTGACAACTTTTTGTTTACCCAAAATTGATGAAACAAAAAGGGTTTTTAGAGGATATTCTCAACTTCCCACCGATATAAATTATGCTTTACTTTGAATTTAATAAATAATAATTATTTATTTTCTATTTGAATTATGACTAAAGTCCTAATTGATAGGTTGTTTGAAAAAAATCTATAGCTTTCAAACAGTATCACATTTTTTGAAACCAAAACATGTGTCACATTTTATGCTTTGCATACTATGGGATTTTGAAAAAAAAAAAATTATGAAGTTTTGACTAACTTAAGGTGGTCAGACATACGAGTTTTTATAGTTTTAAAATTTGTAATAAAAAAATCATAATTAATTATTTACTTGGAAAATTTTTTTAAAAAAATATGCATCACATTGGGACATGAGTCCTCTACTTATATCTAAAATATTATAATTTTATTGTGGTTAGGGTGGTCATATAGAAACTTACTTATTTTTTTTCCTTAAATTTAAGGACTACTGCATTGAAATTTCAAATTTTCACCAAATAAATTTAAAAAATAAAAAATAAACCTACTAGTTTAGAAACTACATTCAATTTTATATAGATTCTATTGTTACATATTTTTGAAATAATATAAAAAACTTATTCATTTTTTTACATCAAGTTGCCTAACTCTTATTTTCTTAATTTTCATCACCACTTAAGTTCTTGTTTTTTCCATGATGATCCTGCACATACCCTATTGCTAGGGTACATAAAAGTAAACAAAAGAAAAGAGAGTTTAAGGAATGGGTTGCTAGCCTGTAAATTTTTTATAAGTCATTAGCCCAGTCTGGTCACACACATACTGAATTGCCTTAGAATATACTACTCATGTCACAAGAATAGGTGGATGCCATTGAAACAATTTTCCATAAGATGAATGCATTTGAAGAATGGATTGAGTATTGGGTAAGGCAAGGCAAAAAATTAATTACAAATGCAATTGGGAAATATAAGGAAGCACACCATTGGTTTGAAAAATATAGAAGATTGGAAGGAGAATGTAGACTTTGCCAAGAATAGGTTGATGTTGAGAGGTGAAATGTAGAACCTCACATTCAAAAAAATGTCCAAGAATTGATAAGATAAAAGATAATTTTAGAACAAGAAGACCCATTGTGTGAAAATGGAAGAAAAAATTAAGTTGGCTAAGGTGACACTCTAGTAGTAATGTATAAAAGGATTTGAAAAGATCACTGAGAATTGCAATAAATTGATTGATAAAGATCAAGATTTCATTGAAGTGTTAGCACCACAAGATTGTGATCCCCGGACACTAGGATATGAGAGTAAAGAAGAAAAATATTTTAAGTAATCTATTGAGAGAATAAATAAAACCCAATTAAATTGTTTACCTAGGAAGTCATTGATGAGATCATACAATGCAAAAACACTATAGTTAGGTATGAAATAGAGAAAATGGAGAGGAACACAAATATCCTCCAGATATTAGAAGACTACACCAGGCTAAATTTTAGTTGGAAGGCAATACAAGGAATTAAAAAGGAGTGCATGCATTAGGTACTAAATGCTTGCTGATAGTATCAGCTAAAGAAAGGTGAAAAAGGGTTCCCAAAACCGAAACTCGAAGTGATATAAGGAAGTACCTAGCTATCATATACTAGAAGTGTCATGAGGACATATTGTTGAAGCTAGTTTTGTAGGTTTTCCAAGGCTTGATTAAGATTTCTCATCTGTTATTTTAAAGAACATTGATAGGCGTAGTTTGTGTGGAGCATTGTGTACCAAAATTTGGAGTTGAAGGCTATTGTTGTTGAAGAAGTCAAAGTTCTAGAAGATTCTAATGACAACTGGAATATGCCATGTGCTATATTTTGATTTGTTATTTTTTATTCTCTTGATAGGCTTTAATTTTAAACTCTTGAGGCCTTGTTCCTATAAAAGGTCATTTTCTGCTTTACTTTTATTTTAAGTTCAAAATTTGTGGATGTTAGAAGATCTAAAAGTCATCGAAGTTTTGTTCTTTTTTCTTGTTTTCTAAATCATTCCAGATTAAAAACTTGTATCCACATAGAGCTTAATCAATATTGAAGCCAATTTGATAGCTACCTATCTCATGTATCTTTGTGGTTAGTTTTTCAGTTCATCCAGACAAGACTATGTGCTGCATCATTTGAGGGTGCATACTGTTAGGACTTAAAAATAAAGGTTTAAACCATGAGAGGTTGCCAAGCTCTAATGATGTTTTTAGCTAATGTAAAAGGACAAATAGTGAATTTGAACCTTCTGCTCTTCAAGATCTGCAAGACCTAGGTGGGTGAAACTATATACATGAAGTAGATTTGAATTATATGTCACCTCTAAACAATCTATCCACAATGGAAATTGGGAGTGGAAAGATATAATCCTAATTAGGTATAAATTGTATAAGCAATATGTTCAATTAACAAATGTGGAATTTTGAAAAATGATTTAATGAAACTAAGTGAATTAAAATGGGTGAGACCAGTGCCCTATTGGGTATATGGAGTCCAATGAAGACTTATAAGATGTGACCCGTAATGGAAATAACTGAAACTGTTTGGCACACTAATATAAGCTTATAACTTCTATAAACATACAAGTAAATAGTTGAAAAACTCTACTTAAGATAGATTGACAACCCTAATTATATGGTTCTACTTAATGATCCAATTAACACTTCCAAATTACTATGACTAACTAAGAGGATTTAAACTTTACTGGAAAGAACCAATTAACCATATCACACAAATACAAAAAATGCGCATAGATAAACTGCATATACAAGTTTAAATAACTGAGACGCATTAAAATGGAGACAACCAAATAATTGAATAATTATGAAAAATAGTTGATACCAAAATTAGGTAGAAAAATCAGACATCTTCATTGAATTCTTCAAAATTTATACATGCATCATGGTCATCATAGCATAAAAAATTATGAATATTTACTCTAATCTAACTATTCTAAATACCAACCCTTATTTTTTCTCGAACTCATGCTTTTATACATTTTACAAAACCTTTCCCATGCCTTTTGGTTTCTGTCTATTCATATTTTCATGAGAGGCCAAAAGTCATGTCATTTGAGAAAATATAACTAAAATATGATAAGAATAACAAATGTAGCAGCAATGGTCACTTTACCATGTTACCTCACACCTACGTTTCTTCTACTATAGTGTCACAGTGTTTTGATTAGTTTATATCGAGATACCACCTTACTATGGTCTATTTTTTGCTTCTCCACGGTACCACGGTGACATTTCATGTTACTCCACCATCTACCACTCTACCATGGTTTGCTTGCATGCTCTCTACGGTTCCATGGTGACCTCTGGCTCAGCTCTTTCTACAACTCTACCGTGGGCTCTGTTTTGACCCCTTGCAGTATAGCGATTTATTTTTATTGTCGCTCCTCTGCATACCACTCTACCACAAGCTTCATTTCTCCCTACAGTGGTATCACGGTATGATCTTCTTTGACCTTCTACCGCTCTACCATGGGCTCCTCATCGACCCTTTGTGGTATGGTGGCTATCTTCTTGTACACCGTGCAACCATAGATCACAATTTGTGCCTCCATAATATAGTGGTGTCTCCCTTGACTTCACCGTTGAAGCATGAGCTTTGTCGCAACTCCCTGCAATGCAGCGGTAAGGGTATAAGATGACTGCTCTTGATTGCAATACCACAAGCTACTTTGTGAGAGGCCACGGTAAATGAGTATAAGGTGAAGGCTATTAAAGGTGAATAATATGGGAGTGGTATGGTGGTAAAAGGCATTTTTAGCATTATGGATGGTGACAAAATGATTTTTCATGAAAAAGATAGCAAAATATTGGGTTCAAATAGGTAAAAGCCATTAGAATTTTTATGAAAATTCTAGTTCTATTAGCAGCTCCTATTGTGGATGAGTGATTTTCCAATCAATGCAAGAAAACAAAATATCACTGAGAGAGTCGACCAAAACACCAAAGAATATGAAAAATGAAGGAGATGGAAAATGGAGGATGGATATGACCCTACACTACTGTACATGGAAAGAAAACATTATTTTCAATGAGGGAATTATGGGATTTTCTATGTACTAGCAAGTCCCAACCGCTTTAAAATTCCTAAGCTAATCTGGATGGAAAAAGAATGTTTGAAGAGGTTTGTTAAGAATTGTCCATGCACTAGAAATCCTTAATCCTTTGGTACTCCTCAAGAGAAGAAATTCTTTAGGAACTGCACATGTATTTGGAAATCTTGTTCCTCTCTAGACATGTTTTGGAAGAAATAAGAATCCTCCCCTGCTTTTCCAATGATCACAAAAGGACCCAACCACAAAGCTTCAAACTTGCCATGCTTTCCCTTCTCCTGACATCGAGCATTCCACATCAACACTAAATAATTTTCTTCAAGTTTTCGTTCTTTGGCCTTTTTATCAAAAAGATACTTTATCTACGAGTCCAACTTCACATTCTACTTCTAGGCCATTCTCCTTATTTCATCAAGTTCTGCAAGTTGCTCCATTTTTCCTCCCTTGGTTCAGAAATATCCAAATCCTCTTGCAGAATTAAATTATAAACTGGTTAAAGGTTCTGTAGTAGCAGCCTAGCTTGTGTCTCATATACCAATTCAAATGGAGACTTTCCAATTTCCTTTCTAACTATGATCCTATCTGCCCACACAATCATTCTCAACTTTGAGTTCCATGCCTTTTTATTTGTATCTAACAACCTCCTTATTATCTTTAAAAGACTTTTATTACTTGACTATGCCTGACCATTTGCTTGTGGATGATAAGGGGTAGAATAGGAAACATTAATGCCATATGTCTTATATAAATTGTTGAAATCATTAGGTCTCAAACACATCCCATTATATGTGATCAATCTTACCGGTGTGCCAAATCTAGTTATAATGTTCTCCATTAGAAAGTTCACCACCACCTTGCTTGTTGCTTGTTTAGTTGGGATAGCCTCCACCCACTTAGTAAAATAATCAGTGGCCATGAGTATCCATTTATGTCCTCCACTTAATTTTTCATGTATTTCTCCAATGAATTTAATTCCCCATTGGTGGAAAGGGGCTTCTACCTGCAAAGGTCTAAGTGGTAAGACTCCTTGATACTTTAATTTCCTTGAAAAATACTAACAAGCCTCAAATTTCCTTACATGTGCAAAAGATTCATTAAAAAATTTAGGCCAATAATAACTAGCTTTGAGAATCTTATGTACAGTAGTCTTGGCAGAATAATGGCCTCCACACACCCATTCATGCATCTCCCTCAAGACATGTTTTTCTTGTGATTCATGTAGACACAACAACAACATTCCATCCCTATTCTTCCAAAATAGATCCACTTCTATACAAGCATACTTAGATGGTTGTAGCTTCAAAGTTCTCTTTTGATTATCATTCAACCCCTTAGGAAATTTCATGTGCTTGAGATAATACTTTATGTTTTTATACCAAGAAGTATGTTCTATACTTGCAAATGCACTCTCCTCACCTTCAATATTGCAGATTTGATTTACTTCAACATCCGTTTGTGCAATTAGCCTGGCCAATCCCTATCCTCTCACCAACTTGGTAACCTGAATTTCCATATTGAACTCTTGGATTTTACTAATACCATATTTCAAACCCTTGATGAATACCTTCTCCAAGTGCCCCACATGATCCTCTTCCCTTTTGGAATAAGCAGTAAGATCATCCTAGTACACCACCATTATAGCATTAATTAGATCTACAAATGCCACATCCATGGCCCTTTGAAAAGTGGCCCCTGCATTTGTGAGACTGAATGACATTCTAATATAGACATATGTCCCCCATGGTATAGTAAATGTTGTCTTTTATTGCGCAGACTCTTTGAATTTAACCTAGTTATATCGAGAAAACCCATCCATCATTGAAAGTAGCTCACACCCTGTTACTTTGTGCAATATTTCCTCCATATTTGGGAGAGGATAATTATCTTTAAGGGAAGCAACATTCAAATTTCTGAAATCTACACATAATATAATGTCCCCATTTTTATTTCTTGCTAGAACTAGGTTTGAGACCCATGTTTAATGTCTGATGGGTTTAATAATAACTCCATCTTTGAGTTTTCCTAGTTCCTCCTGTATCTTAGGTTCCAAAGTTGGGTTAATAGGCCTTTTCCTTTGTCTGAATCACTTTGTATCTAGTTTAAGTGGAATATCATGCTAGAAAATATTTTCTTTGTATGCCTTGAGATCCTCATAAGACCAAGCAAACAAATGTTTATTTTTTCTCAATAATGCAATCAACATTCCCCTGATGTATGGAATTATCTTCTTTCCAATGTAGACCCTTTTTGGTGCTAACTTTGTTCCTAGATTTACTTCTTCAATATCTTCTCTCTTGAATGGTCTCTACTTCATGAGAGAGCAATCATTCCCATCATACACTCTTTCCAATGCCACAAACCCTTTGGGGAGCTTGTTGGTTTTAAGCTACAAGAATTCCTTCCCAAATACATTTTGTTTCCCATCCACTTCTCCCACAAAAGCATTGAATTCAATCTCCTATGCCTCATATTGATCTAAACCATGAAGAAACTTTAAAAGGTCAGTATTATCATTGAAAACCTGCCAGCTGTATATGTTGTGAGGGATAGTAGGTCTTGTTTTGAATTCAACCTGAGATACTCCAGCCAAAGTGATATCATCTCTTTTAAAGGCTACATTAGCCAGAAATTCTACCATCAAATTTTTTGATCCATCTATCTAATCAATTGAGAAAGCATCAGATAACTCAATTGTATCCCACACAAAATTTATATATTGTTTCATTCTCTTGTTTTTTGTAGCATATCTTGATCTGATTTGTGAGACAACCAGCTTAGAATCTCCTAGGATAGTTAGCAATTTGATCTTGTGCTTGACAACCATATTTAAACCAATCAATAAGGCCTTATATTCTGCCACATTGTTTGTACACTCAAAGGTTAGTAAAAATGAATATTTGAATGTTACACCTTTAGGTGATATAGAAACTACTCCAGTTTCATTGCTTCCTTGGCTGCATGCCCCATAAAAATACATTTTCCAAACATCCTGTTGATCTTTAGAAACATGCTTATCAATTGTGTCAGTATTTTCTAAGTCAGGCTGAAACAGTTCCACTTTGAAACTCCCTAACTCCACATCACAAAAGCAATTGATTTGTTCTCGAGGAACATACTCAACAATCTGATTCATCCTTGGTTCTCTATACAACTTGACTTCTTCACCATTGACTGGTATTGTGACATATGATAAATCAAACTGTACATTGCCTCCAACTGCTACAGCCCATTGTCTGGACAAAATCATTCCAAACTGAGGTGTGTCAATCATAGTTATATCAAGATTATAAGTCACTTGTGGGTAAGTAGCCAATTTCACTTCCACATCTTTCATAATTCCCACAACCGGGACAAACCTACCATCTATGGAATAAAACTTACCACTTTCAACATCTACTAACATATTGAGTTGTTTCATCACCCCTACTGGCATAATGTTCATAGAGGCACCTGAATCTATCATAAAATTTCTTACCAGCTTGCCATTTATGAGTAAGGTAGTACAGAATGGATCAATTTGTGGTGGATTCATCAATGTATCACTTAAACAAACCTCTAGAACTTTAATCTTTTCCTTCCTATTAGTAGTTTCAGGAATCTTCTTATGTTCAAGGTTTATATTTTGATTACTCCCATTAGACATTAATTGAATAGAACTTTCCCTATACTCTTTAATCTTCATCATTTCAAGTAATGGTACAAAAAAATTTACCTGGGAAAAAGCTTGCATGAAATCAAAAGAGGCACCTTTTGTTTTGATCATCCTCTTTTGCTCTGTTGATTCTCCTTTGTTCTCCTCTTTCTCCTTTTTGTTTATTTGATCTAAATTTTTTTTGTCCTTTGGAAATTATTTATTTTCTTCCTTATGGACATACTTCTATTCTTTTCTATCAGACTGCTTATCATTTGTCCTTTTTGAAGCTTCCTGGGGAATTTTCCTATCCTTTAAAAATATTCCTCTTGGAACACCTTCATTCTCATTCACTATTCTATTCCTCAACCAGTATCTACTTTTGGCCTGCTCAACTACTGCAATGGTTAATATTCTAATTTCTTCCTCAATTAGTCTACTCACATTGCACCCATTTGTCTGGTATGACGTACTAGGAGGACATTGTTCATTATCACTTTCTTCATGACTAGAAAAAGCTCGTTCTTCTACCATATGGACATTGTACTTTTGGTGATCAACATCATACTCATACCCTCCTTCTTTTGAAGATGAATACCCCTACTCAAAAGAGTGAAGAGTGTGAGAAGTTAAATATATATTATGGTCCTCTTCATTGTTGTCTTTTGGTATGTATTTTCCTAGTATCGACTGAGCTACAATACAATGATCTAGGGAATGTGGCAAGTCACAAATTGAGCACCAAGGAATTTTATCTACCATATGCACCCCTCTTTTCTTTAAAGGATCAGGTGTCTCTTTATTCCTTGGCCTATCCATCACTGGATTTCCATCCTTCCAATTTGTATTATATGGAATGTCATGCAACCTTGGCCTTTCATTTATGTATGTTTTTTCCTACCTATTTGGAGGAGTATATTGAGGAACACTAGGATTATCCCTCTTGAAAATATTTCTTGAAACTTTCCTATTAATAGTTAGTGCTATCTTTTGAGCTTCATCTAAATTCCTAGGAAACCTATTAGTGAGCTCATATCCTATCTTCGGATCAAAATATTTTAAATAGATACTCAATGCAGTACGATTAGCTAATTTGGATCCAAGAGGTATGTTATTATGTAATTTAGAGAACCTCTAGTTGAAATCATAAGCTGACTCATTCTGATGCTTTTGGATATTTACCAATTCATGCAGTTAAAATTCTGGAGCACATTGATTCCCATACTGCTCAAGGAATTGTTCATAAAACTCCTGAATGGAGTCAATAGAATTTGCTGACAAATTGTTAAACCAACCTCTTGCATCTTCAATCAATGACATCATAAAAAATATCATTTGCATATCCACATATTGCATATCCAAGTCTTTAATAAATGAATTAAAAATCCTTAAGTGTTCTTCAACTATGATTGCACTACTCCCTGCGAATTTTGGAACAAGGCTTCTCCAACTATTATCCATGGGATAAGGCCATATTTGAAATCTATCCAAATTAAACTGCCTAATCATGGTCGTATATGGTGGAGGACATGGATTTTGAGGATGTTGATATTGATACAATGGATTGTTGTGAGGTAGTGGCACATATTGCTAACCTTGTGGGGCCTGTGATGTTGACCATGTGGAGGCATGTATTGCTGGTGAGGGGGTGGCTAAGCATTTTGATATTGTGGTGGAGCATTTGGGGTCTATATTGATTCCTTGGTTGATATTGTTGTGCTCATGGGGGATTTGAAGGTCATGCATTAATATTCCCTTGCCTATGAGGTGGCATATATTTAGGCAAGTTAGCCATCTGCGCATTAATCTGATATTTTTGTAACTTCAATTCTTCAAGCTCTTTTATTACTTGGAGCCTCTTCTCATACTCTATTCTTTCCCTTTCCACTTCTTGTCTCTCATGTTCCAATCGTGCATTTATCTCATCCTGAGCCATATGTTCATAGTTTTCTTTAGGGACTACTTCATAGCCAAGTCCATCCTTATTCTCTTCAAGTAATTCCATTTTCTGATCATATTCATGTTGTCTCCATTACCTTTCAGCCTCAAATCTAGCCATGAACTCCTCAACTTTCTTGGAGTCTAGTTAATAGAAGGGATTCCTCTTTTCCTCAGGAGTGAGGTTCTCTAGATGGGTTTTTTTTAGTTGCTAGTGTACCATAGGAATAATGTGTCTCCAAGTGTGCTTTTGATGTTTTGTCTTTATTTGTTGGGCCCATGTCATCAAACACCTTCTTTCCCTTATCATTCTTTTGAGTCCATTCACTTTTGTCAATATTAAGGTCCTCCTTATACAAAGATTATTTTCCATGTATGTTGTGATTAATTTTGATAGTATGAAATCTAGGATGGTTCCTTTTTGATGTATATTTAACTTTATCAGTTTCAATGCATTTTTTCATTCAGAGTCACCACTCACTTTCCAAAAGTGAGAAAATTTTATTGTTCGTTGTTCCCAGCGGAGTCTTCTACAAGATACAAACTCTATAATGAAGGCTTGGATTCAATTTAATGATCCCCAACAAAGTCTCCAAATTGTTAGGACTCAAAAACATAGGTTTAAACCATGAGAGGTTACCAAGCTCTCACAACATTTTTGGCTAATGTATAATGCCAAATAGTGAATTTGAACCTTTTGCTCTTCAGGATCTGCCACACCTAGGTGGGTGAACCTATATACATGAATAATATTTGAACTTTATGTCACCTCTAAACAATCTATCCACAATGGAAATTGGGAATGGAAATATATAATCCTAATTAGGTATAAATTTTATAAGCAATATGTTCGATTAACAATGTGGAATTCTACAAAATGATTTAATGAAACAAAGTGAGTTAAAATGGGTAAGACCAATGCCCTATTGGGTATATGGATTCTAATGAAGACTTAGAAAATGTGACCCATAATGGCAATAACTCAAAAGATTTGGCACACTGATATAATTTTATAACTTGTATAAATATGCAAGTAAATAGTTGACAAACTCTACTTGAGATAGATTGACAACCCTAATTATACAGTTCTACTTAATGATCCAATTAAAAATTCCAAATTACTGTGACTGACTAAAAGGATTTAATATTTACTGGAAAGAACCAATCAACCATATCACACGAATACAAAAAATGTGCATCGATAAACTACATATACACTTGATATACCAGTTTAAATAATAGAGAAGCATTAAAATGGAGACAACCAAATAATTGAATAATTCTAACAAACAGTTGATACCAAAATTAGGCAGAAAAATCAGAAATCTTCATTGACTTCTTCAAAATTTATACATGCATCATGGTCATCATAGCATGAAAATTGTAAAAATTTACTCTACTCTAACTATTCTAACTTCCAACCCTTATTCTATCTCAAACTCATGCTTTTATACATTTTAGAGATCCTTTCTGGTGCCTTTTGGTTTTTGTCTATTAGTATTTTCACAAGAGGCCAAAATTCACAACGTTTGAGAAAATATAACTAAAATATGACAACAATAACAAACGCTGCAACAATGGTCACTTTACTGTGTTACCTTGCACCTACGTTTCTTCTATTGCGGTGTTGTGGTGTTCTGATTAGTTTATATCAAGATACCACCTTACTGAGGTGTAATCTTCTCTTCCCCATGATACCATGGTGAAATTTCATGTTACTCTACCATCTATTGCTCTACTATGGTCTGCTTGCATGCTCTCTGTGGTTTGGTGGTGATGCCTGGCTCAACTCTTCCTACCGCTCTACTGCGGGCTCTATTTTGACCCCTCGCAGTATAGCAGTTTCTTTTTATTGTTGGTCCTCTTCATACCGCTCTACCACCAGCTTCATTTATCCCTACAATAGTATCATGACATTATCTTCTTTGACCTTCTACCACTTTACCACAATCTCCTCGTCGACCCTTTGTGGTATGGCAGTTATCTTCTTGTACACCGTGCAACCATAGGTCACACTCTGTGCCTCCACAGTATTTCAGTGTCTCCCTTCACTTCACCATTGAACCATGAGCTCTATCCCAACTCCCTCTAGTGTAATAGTAAGGGTATAATATGACTACTCTTGACCGCAATACCGCAAGCTACTTTGTGAGAGGCCGCAGTAAAGCGGTATAATGTGAAGGCTATGAAAGGTGAATAATATGGCAGCAGTATGGTGATAAAATGCATTTTTAGCATTATGGATGGCAGGAGAATGATTTTTCATGAAAAAAATAGCAAAATATTGGGTTCAAATGGGTAAAATCCCTTAGAATTTTTATGAAAATTCTGGTTCTAACACATAAAAAACCTACTTGGTGTCCAAACTAAACCCACTTCTTTAAAATCTTGCACCATTTTATGCCTATCTATGAAGCAATTTGGTGAATTATAGAGTGGTTTTCTTTTCTTTGATTAATTCTTGGGGTATGCATGGACAATAACCAAGAGAATTTTTTTTTTTTAATGCTTTATGTTAGATTAGATGTTAAATTTCAGAAAATGTTCTAAAAAAGAGATGAATGAATGGAAATATTATTGAAAATATTTCATTTCTATGAAATTGTTGAATGCTTAAAGATAAATCTACTTGAGTGATAGACAGATTGCTTGATTTTCATGAAATATTATTACAAATCTATTGATTCATGAGATTATTTTATGATCGAACTAAAAATATTTTATTTGATGATTATGACTTGTAATGAGACTGGAGATAACCATATGCCACTTGAGATTAACAAAAGAATCACAACATACCTTGAAGCAAACCTAGTATGGTCAAGACCTGACTATCAGAGCCTTGGGATTAAGCTAAGTTGACCTTTTCTTATTACTCAGAGACTTAGTTTTCCTTGGTTTAGTATTTCAAGTAAAGATAGGTTCTTTACAATTTTCCTGTGAGGATTTTATCTACATTGTTGCTATGAGAAACATTGTCGTCAATAGGAGCTAGTGCTAGGAGGGCCTTTTTATTGTTCTTTTTCTTTCATTAGGTTTGAAACTAGATTTCTATCAAGTCACTAGATATCGGTCTTGTGATCCTCATGTGACTTTAGTTGATCTTAGTGGTCGAACATCATCTAGACCTCAAAAATTCTAGAAGTGTAAGTGCAAATTTGCAAAATATGACTACTAATATACCACCACTACCTCCCATATAGTGATGGATTTCTTTAACATAGTGTCACCAATCAAATTTTCCATATACAATGATCTCCTAAAAAATCTCGACAAGTTGTGTCGTAGGTATTATTCCACAAAGATGGAGAACATATCAGTATCTTTAAGAATACATGTTTTAGAGCAAGGATCCAACATGAAGACATTGTGTATAGCCTCATAACTCAGTTACATCATGGCAAGATATGGAAAGTCAATTTTTGGCTAGATTTGGAACACTGGTTGAGCCTACCTTATTATATCACCAGTTTGCTCAAATCAAAAGGTTCAATGGTGAACCTATAAATTCTTTTATTGATAGGTTCCAAAAGGATTATTCTAGGTTACAATAACCTTATGTAGTCGATAATTTGTCCACTATTACAGTTTATTATACGACAGTAGATCCTTTAACTACTATGTTTGTGAATAAAGAGAAATCCTCCAACTAGTTTATGAGAAGCCTATGTTGAAGCTGTAAGTGTAAATTTAGAAATGAAACACCTTAGAAGATGATTGTCTACAAATGGTGGAAATGGATTAAACAATTAGCCTACCACGAGTATGAATGGAGTCCCTTTAAATCATCCAATGACTCTCAATAATTCTTCTTTAGTGGTCCTGAATGGGGTTTTTCCTTAGAATACTTTCTTTCAACTAGGAAATAGTCAAGCTTTAGTCCCTCATCCTAGTCCAACTATCATAGAGCTAAATCCTAATGGAAATTATTTCTTCTCACAAAATTAAGAGATTAAAAATGTTCAAATTCTAGATGATAAGGAAGAAATTAAAGAAATCACATCTCAGCTCAAAAGGGGGTGATCCCAAAATACTGGTTTATAATTTTTGGCCAAACTAGACATTGAACTGATTTTTTTAACTAAATCTTCATTTTTGAGCACCTATAGTGGCTAAAGCATAAGGAATTTGAAGATGATGCAAAATAGTGGTTTTTGACATTTTGCCTGTATATTCTAATATATATTTTTCAACATTTTTGGAATCAAATTGCACTTCTTGTTTTATTTCCTTTGAAAACTAGTTTTTAATAGTAAAAACCATTTTTAAAGAGTGGTTTTATTGGCTAACAAAACTTTTTTTTTATGAAGGATAAATTATATTTTTTTCAAATTTAGATTCGTAACTATGATATCTAGTGCATGAAATTGGTTTCATAACATTTCATTGAATATTTGTTTCTCAATTAAGTTTCAATGTCAAACCAGTTATTACTTAGACATGATTTACTCGCTAAAACATAACTTATTTTATATATATCAAAATTCAGTTTTGTTTTTGTTGGATCAGGGACATCAATATCTAGTTCATAGATATTATTCATTTTTTTATTTATAATTTTATACTTTTCCACATGTGAAGAATAGAGAGCTTGATTTTCTGTGAAAAACCTACATTCACTAGAAATAAAAAATAAATATAATAATTAATTTAAATTTATTTAAAATTATAGTTTTTGGGAAGCTTATAATATGGAATACATACTTACAAAAAATAAATTTTAAATGAATTCATTTGAACCCCAAAAAGGTAAATTAGAAGTGGTTTTTATCAGCATTTTGATATGTGTAAAGGAGACTTCGTTTTAGGAATTGTTTAAAAATGGTGGGGTTCTATCCAAAGGGGTTTGATCTAAAGCGATTTGATCAGACACTCTTCAATTGGAATCTTTAAATGGAAAATTTGAAGGCTTAAATAATTATATTTTCTAAAAATATGTGACTTCAGCAAAAATCAGGATCTCCTAGAAAGTGTAAACTACTATTGTGAGATCACCCAAGGTTAACCACAGAGGTTAAAAAATTGGGAAATCAAAAATTTTATTCTCAAAATAATAATAAGAATTTGCAAATTCAAGCATACAAAGCTCCTAGACCACCTAAACCTTGGAACACATGATCAAATAATGGAGGAATATGCACATCTTTAGATAATATTAATCCTCCTAATGATAGATCGATGTCAAAGGTGAATTTAGCTGACCTTGCAATGAATAATTGGTATATAATTCATAATACAAATACCCATTTTGAAGTGGACTTTGCATAGTTTAAAACCACTTTAGATATTTGTTTGGTTGCTACACATTACAATGAACAGTGCGACTCTCATCCTCCTAAGGGAAATGAATTAGTTCCACTAGGCTATGATTCTACTTTGGTCCTTGAAAGTTATGAATGTATTGGGTCACCTGCTATTGTCAGGATTCATACTCATGAATATGAAGGAGATAGTTCAACCATGAATTTAGAAACATATACGTTTCCTTATAAATATGAAAATGAACCTCAAGGAAAAGTTGACACAATTCATTATTTTAAACAATATTAGAAAGGATATAGTCATAACTTGAGGAGTAAAACAAGTGGTGGAAATGAATTGAACGATTCATTAACCACGTTAGTTCCACCTAGTAGCTTTAACACTCCACTAGATGATAAATCAAGCAATACTCTAGGGTTACCTAAGGGTACCACTCAATATAATTCATCAAATGTTTCATGAAGCGAAAAGGTATATTATGTTGATCAAAACAACTTAAATAATTATTTAGCAAAAGAAATCAAAAAGGTAAAAATTAGCCTTTCTTTATCAGAATTCCTCAAAACACCTATGATCAAGAAAGCTTTCTTGAATAATTTAGAAGATCTTCCAAAAGATAATTCCATTAAGGAAAAATACAAGAGCATTATTCTGATGGAAGATGCACAAGTAGACTTTTACAAAAGAAAACTAGAATCCGTGCCATTTTTACTCACATTGAGAATATTTGGTAAAAATCTTCATATTTTTTTAGTAGACTCTAGAGAATGTACTAATGTGATACCTTTGTACATATGTCAAATGCTAGGGTTAACTTCGACAGGTTTTCTAAATAAAGTTACTTAACTTTACAAAACTAAAGTAAATGTAGTTGAAGAGTTAACAAATATTCATATGTAGCTAGCATCAAATCCCAAGATTTAATACCATATAGAAATTTAGGTCATTGAGATACCTGATACTTATGGTATGTTATTGAGTAGGGATAGGTCAAAGACTTTGAATGGATACATGGCCATGGATTTCTCACATATTTGGTTACCATGGAAAGGATTTCCTAATAAAATTAGAATTGTGAGGGAACCACATATGAAATACATGATTATCGACTATGATAAATAAAACAAAATTCTACATATTGATGTAGAACCAGAGGTTTATAAAATATGAATTTCAAGAGTTAAAGTTGAAGACGTATTCACATGCAATGCTAGAGTGAATAATCAGATAACTCTTGGAACTAATGTTTTAATTGAATTAGATTATGACTATTTCAAAGAAGAAAATAATGATTATGATAAATTTTGAGAGAACATTGTTACAGAAGCTCAAAAGAGTGGTAAAATTAATATTTCACTAAAAAATATTTTGTTGCAAGATTGTTGAAGGTTACACAATTCTACGCATTCAGAAGACAATTGGATGATGTGCTTGGAAATAATTCACCAAATTAAGGATCAATACTATCTAGAACATCAAAAGATCAACAAGTTTGAACAAAACATGGACAAAAAGTCTAGGGTATGTAAACTATAATTTTTAATTCAACAATGCTTATGAATGGTAAGTTTAAAGTTAGTGATGATCAATCTTGGATCCTTAATTTTGATGGATCCAAATCAAAACAAGGAATTGGAATTGGAGTTGAACTCATCACACTAAAAGGTAAATCTTTTCTTGTTATTTATCGATTACACTTTCAATGTACTAATAATGTGAAAGAATATGAAGTCCTTATTCATGGTTTGATGTTCACAATCAAGAAGAAAGTTAAAATTCTTAAGGTGTTTGGTGATTCTGATTTGGTAGTCAGAAAAGTTAGAAAAAAATATTTTTTTCATTAGAAGAGATTGTCCAGTTACTAACATAGAGTATGGGATTTAATAGAATATTTTGATGATTTCAACATCACTCACATTCCACAAAGATTCGATCAAAGATTCAGTACTTTAGAACCTTTAGAGGCTTCAGACTTAAGAATATTTATAGTTGAATTGCTGCAATTATCCTTGGTTCCCGATAATATTATAAATTTTTAGGTGTTTGAAGATGATTGATACATATTGGAATTCATTAATAACTTCAACATCTTTGAAGCACAAATAATTGAAGAAATAGATAATCTCAATGGTGAAATTCAAGAGGAAGAATTAGATCTAGCTAAAGATAAAAATATTACAAAAGGGATAATTGAGTTGGAATGGTTGTTTGACATAGATCATTTAATAGTTTGACAAAAATATTTTCCCCAAAGTGATGGAGGGCAATCTGAATTATAAAATTTGCATACTAAAGAAGATCCTAATAATGTTCTTATAGGAAAGATGTGTACTAAAGAAAAAAGAAAAATATCACTAAAGAACTCAAATATTATTCGAAGGTTATAGCATGGAAATATGAAGATTTGAAAACCTATGATACTTCTATCATTACTCATACAATATTGCTAAAGCCTGATGTAAAGCCTTTCTAATAGAAACAATGACCATTAAATGCACTCTTAGAACCTCCGAGCCAAAAGGAAGTCCAAAATATTCTCTCAACCCAAATAATATTTCCTATCAGAGATTCTACCTAGGTGGAAAAATGGGTACCCATCATGAAGAAGAATGGAGACATACAACTGTGTGTAGACTTCCAGAATCTTAACAAGGCATCTAAGAAAGATAATTATTCACTAACTTCACTGGAAGAAGTATTACAGATAGTCAATGGTGCGCAAATGATGCCCTTTTTGAATGGATTCTCTAGATACAATCAAGTAATGGTAGAAAAGGAAGATTGGATGAAGACACCATTCACCAAGAAGTGGGGAATTTTTGTTAATAGAATGATGTCATTTGGATTGATAAATGTGAGCTACATTTTAGAGAGCTATGGATTATTATTTTTGAGATTTGATAGGTAAATTTATTATCATCTACATGGATGACCTCATAGTATTTTCAAATAATAGAGGAGATCATGTCCAAGATCTCAGAGCAATATTGCAAAAGTGTGAAACTTATAGAGTTTCACTAAATCCTAAGAAATAGATTTTTGGGGGGACTGAAGGTAAACTGTTGGGACATATTATTTCTAAAATATTTATTTAAATAGAACTATAAAAAGTGAGTGTGGTGCTTAGATTACAACCCCCAAGAAGTAAAAAAAAATTGAAATCATATTTTGGTAAGATCAATTTCATGCAGAAATTTATCATCAGATTTTTTGAGATAGTAAAACCACTCAATTATATGTTAAAGAAATATGAAAAAATAGAGTGGGAAAATGAAGGTAAGATCATATTTGAGAATATAAAAGGCACAATTATAGAAGAATTAGTACTAGTAATTCTAGATTATGTTAAACCTTTTTAGATTTACTCTTTTTCTTCTGGTCATACTTGTGTAATAGTACTAACACAAAAAGGTGAGAACAAAGAGGAAAAGTCAATTTCTTTTATGAGTGCCCCATTTAAAGAAGCGGAGCTAAGATACACATATTTTGAGAAACAATCCTTTTCTTTAGTTAAATGAATACCAAAAATTTAGACATTACATTCTTAGGAGTATAGTCAAGGCTATTATCCCAGATGTGGTAGTTAAAATGTTAACATAGAGCAAGCTCGAAGAAAAGAGAGCTACATAAGTTACAATTTTGCAAGAGTTTGATTCATAAATTATACCAATGAAATTTGATTAGGGACAAGCTTTGGTCAAATATATTGTAGAGATAGATCCAAAAATCTATAGCCAAGAATATACTTTGGATGTAAAAGATCAAGATTATTGGTATTTAGATATATGGCATTATTTAGTCAACCATACTTGTCCTGATCATATGCAAAGGAATAAAAGAAGATCCCTTAAGATAAAATAATAGTTACATGATTAAAGGAGGATCTCTATTCAAAATAAATCATTAAGGAATCTATTTAAGATGTTTGAATATGATGGAAGAAAATGAAGTGTTGCAGAAATTACATGATAAGTTTGGAACAACTCATGGAGCATCTTTAGCTACTACAAACCTCATCTTGAGAGCTAGTTATTATTGGCCAATTATTTTTAATGATACATATGAAAATGTAAACACTATTATGCATGTCAAACTATGGAAGATAAAAGAGGATTTAATGCTCACCCATTAAATCCAGTGATGGGAATGCACCCCTTAAATTAACAATAGGGACTAGATTTCATTGGTACTATTAATCCTCTATCATTCGTAGGTCATAGATTTATATTGATTACTATAGATTATTGTACTAGATGGACCAAAGCATGTCCTAGGAAAAAATGAACCACAAAGGTGTTAATCAATTATTTGGAGGAAAACATTATTACTAGGTTTGGATTATCATACACGCTGGTATGTGATAACGGCCCTACTTTTTATTCATTAAAGTTTTCCAATTGGGCATTTGAATATGGTATAACATTGAAATTCTCATCTAACTATTATTCGCAGGAAAATGGATTAGCAGGGTCATCAAACAAAAATATGCTAGATACAATTAAAAAATTGGTTGACAAGAATCCTATGGAATGACATTATTTATTGAAAATTTCCCTTTGGGTAGATCATACAAGGATGAAAGCCATGTTAGGGAATTCTCCTTGCCACATAGTTTATGGAGTAGATCCTATATTGCCTATAAATTTGAAAATCCCCACTTAGCAATTTTCTCAAGAATATATTGGATTAGATTATCTAACTGAAGCTGAATTGTTGCAATTAATTCATTTAGATGAAAAGTGTACCCAAGCTATAGATTTTTTTCTAGGCACTAATAAATGGTAAAATGATGGTTTGAAAAAAGGGAGAGATTAAAACTTTCAAAATATCTGACTTAGTCTTGTACTGGGACAAAGCCCCCGAACATAAAGGTGAGCATGATAAATTTGAAAATTTGTGAATCGGTCCTTATCAAGTATTTGAAATTTTAGGTGATAACACCTATAGACTCAAAAATTTGACTAGAGAAGATATCCAATTGCCTGTCAATGCAAAATTTCTACAACATTATTTCCAGCCATAGTTTTTGTAATTTTTTTTTTTGTAAATAGTTTTTGTAAATGGTTTTTTGTATATATATATATTTTTGGTTTTGTGTATAGTCGTTTGTTTCCTTTTTTCTTTCTTTCTTTTGGGGTGTTACATCGTTAGGCTATACAACAGTTAGCAACCTTTGAAGTTGAACAGGGTAATAGAATGTCAATTCTAGAGATTTGATCTATGTTTTCATTAGAAGTAGTCCTTTAATTATAGATGATTAAGGAATTGTTTGGTTATTTTTATCCCAGTTAGCATAAATCATTTAGTTGATGTTGAGCCACAAATGCACATATTTTAAATCATTCTACTAAAATTTGGTATAGTAGTTCTTTGCATTGAGTAAAAAATCAAATGGCTACCTTTGCTACCATTGTAATTCCCAACCTAATAGCGGGCTTGATTTCTTGCAAGTTGAAATGAGCTATCATTGAAATATTTTTAAAAAAGTAAATTTGAAATGAGCTATAAAATAAATATCAAAAAGAAAAGAAATAAACTCTTTAGGCTATCCAAATATATCTATCAGGGCTATAGATGCTTGAATGGCAGTAGAGCTATGCTTGAAGAATTATAGAGATAGCCTTGTCAGAGCTATAGATGATTGAATAGAAGCAAGGCTCTATCCATGGTTAGCTTAAAAGGGAATTGCTAAATTATGTAGGTCAATGAAAACAATTGCTATGCTCTAAGTTTGTTATAATGTAAATAACCAATTGCACACACGTGAGCTTAGTAATACTTAATCCTGAATGCTAGCTGAAGTGAAGTTGGAATGCCAGAATGAAGATCTAATTGTTTATAGTTAGAAGACTAAATAAAGTTGTAGTATAATTGTTAGATCAAAAATTTACTTTCTATTATTTTATTTTTCTTTTTTGGTTTCTATTTGTTATGTAGTCTCACAACATGCCCCATTTTGCTCATTGGAAAAATCTGGACCCCTTTTTTATTTTTTCTTATCGCTTTTGATTACTTTGGTGTTGTTTTGGGGGGTTGGTAGATTTAAAAGTCTCATTTCAATTTGTTTGGTATCTATTTAAGTCCTTGTTCTTTTTAAAATACGATGTTTTTGTCTTTTCACAAAGTTTTATTAATTTACTAAAAATCAGAATCCCAGAGTTGTTACGTTTGCATCAAATATGTTGTATCTTTGATTGGTTCTAGTCTCACCTAAACAAATCTGTCACCTAGAGGTTGTCAAACTCAATGGGACTTGTGTTCTTCCTGCATCGATTAGTCCAATGATTGCTTTTAATTTTTCTTTAGATAGAGGTTGGAAATTGAAGGTTTTGCTATGAAATGTTTAAATCACTTTTGATCTTGCTTGGACCTGGTTCCCGATTCCTCTCTCTATTCCTAGTTTTTTCTTTAATATTAGAGGTAAGTGTGTTGGTTCCTCGTAATATTTCCAATTTTTGGAACTAGAGATTGTAAATCCCAATGATCATAAATGATCACATATCTTAAATTCCTTTTCATCATAAAAAAAAAGTGACACAAGAGTTCTACATAAGTTTTTCATGCCATATTTTCCTCTAATAGTGAGCCCATACAAAAGCCTAGGTATTCATAATTTGAACCCTAATTCATTATGATTGCATATTTATTCGATAAATTAATATATTACAACAAGGAATTAATGAAGGTGATGAACTATCAACATACTTGGCACCACCTTGAGCATGTAATTGATTTTATAACACTCTACTACATGTCACATTGCAAATTTGTAAAGGAAATTGAGTAAACAAGATAGACTGGTACTATGACATGCAAGGAAAGGTGAATTTTGAGAAACCAAGAACACAGTTACTAAGGGTTTCAGGATTGTATTCTAAAAATAATTTCATCAATAGAAAAACCAATTATGTCTTGAATAACAACATTTTTTCGATCATTTTCATGCATGAAAGTCTCGAGAAAATGGTATTTCCCTTAATAACGAAAATGTTGATCATTTTGATATAAATTTAACTGAAAGGTGAATTGAAATTTTTATGAATTGTTAAAGATAACTGGTTAAATTTTACCCTAACTCACACACAAGGGACATATTTAAAATATAGAACACTCCAAAAAATAAGTAATATTAAAGCAAGACCAAAAAATGAATTCAAAATATTGCACTTCACAAGTTATACCGATTGGTGGGATAGCTAATAATTCTCATATGATATGGTCTTCTGATGTTGAATTCATCACACAAGAATAGAAATAAAATGCTTCTCAACATACAATGAAAGTTATAGAAAGTGGGTTACTTTTAGCATGAGGGTTTCCACCAGCAAAGAATGCTCCTGAACTAGTTATGGAATATTTAAATTACTACAAACTAGACAAAAGAGTCATTGCGAATGAGGGAATAATTTATGTAGATATCTCTACGAAAAATTATTATATCTACATTTGGGCTTCCAAAATTTACTTAGATGCACCCTATAGATAGGAGATCTAAAGATAATATATACTTGAGTGCTAAAGAATAGAACAGGAAAATTTTGAATACCAAATGGTGCTTGGAGGAAATTACAAAATAGAAAAACCCAATTATTAGGTCTATGTTCAACCGAGATGTTTAAGATATTATAACTATGGGAATTAGGATAGTTGGACTACTAGATTGTAGTAAATTTGAACCATGGATGTTTGTAATCATAGCCAAATTAATGGAAGGTCATGTGCCAATGCATTGGGGAATATTTATTAGTGATAGATTACATGACCATATAAAGCCATTTCTAAAGTCAAGATGATTTCTATGTCATCATACATGATTTACACCTATGCCTTAAGGGAAAAGAAGCAAGGGTTGAAAACAATTGGTATTGTGGGAAAATAAGTAGGAAACTATTTGATATATGCTCATTTACCCCAAATTACTATTCATGAAAAAAATGAGCATTATTGGAGAGTTAATGATGTGTTTTACATGAAGTTGGTTAGAGTAATGGAAGGTGACAAAGCCAAAATATTTTTTTTCGGAAGCACAAAGTATTGTTGGACAGTTTGGAGGCTGGTACAATTAGTTTCCCACTTTCACCTACATTAGGGTGGAAGGGTTTGAAGGATATCCTTTCATGTTGACCAGGTACCCTATAGATAAAATAGTGTTATTAAAATTAGTAAGACATTTGAAGCCATCCCAATCTCTTTATAGTGTGTCTCATAAGAAATATTCTCTCAAATTTCCTATTGTAATAGGGAACTATAAATGTAGTGCAATTAGAGAAAATAGTTTGTGTGAAGAGGAGTTGACGAATTTGGAATAATTTCCACTTTGAAATAATTATTAAGACCCAGATGATAATATTTCCAAAATGTATCTAGTTATTATGCTTGTGTTCAACATCTAGAAGAATATTGGCTTAGTTGTGATGATGCACACGAAGTAAGAAAAATAAAATATGAAAGATCGTTATTAAAATTTGCACAAACTCTAAAGATTCATGATGTTCTGGATCAATTGGAGCTAGATGATGGTAAAGTGTTGAATAATATTTATAATGACAATAGAGTCAACGATGAATCTATTCCAGATCCAGATTATGAAAGTAAAGAAATAACATCTATTTAAGTATTCTCTAAACTAGTTCTATTACAAACCCAGCATTGGATAGATGATTTTTTAAAGCTGTAAGCAAGGTAGTAGTGAGGCCCACATACTCGCTAGATACAAGAAAGAAAAAAAGAGAATAAAATTAGCCTGAGCATGGTGAACCTACTAAGAAAAAGAGAAAAGTTGGTAAACCAGCTGCTAGTATACATATTAAAGAAAGAATCCCTGAGGCTCTTAGCCAAGGATTTTCATTAAAACCAATTGGTCAGAGGAAAATAAAACCAAAAGTGACATCTTCTTCCACAACAAAACCCAGGATCAAGCCTATGATTGATGAAGAGGTAGGGATAGAAAAAAATACTAGTACATGGACAAGGCTTGCATCTCAAAGAGCTACAACATTATTCACTTCTCCCCTTTCAATTAATATGGCTACTGTAAAACAAGAACCATGAAAAATTCATGTGGTTTTAGATGAAGTTTCTGGGGTAGATGAAGCTCAAATTAAAGAAAAAATAGATAAATTGGGTGCCATGTGGGAGCGAGTACAAGAAAATAAAGCTAAAGGTAAACCCATGGTACAATTATTCATGGAAGATATTCTAAATACAAGGTCAATTCCTATAAATGTTCAATTAGAATAATTCATAAGAGGAAAACTCGCTTTAGAGGTAGGGAACCTTGAAGTTCTTGAAATTGAAATAGGGTATATTGCAAGACAAACTTCTAGTGATGATACTATTATTGTAAATACATTTGATTCCAAGCCTTCACTAGGGAATGATCAAATAATAATGTGTAACCACATGTTGCTAAAAAATCAAAGGAGGACCAGGTTGAAATTGAAAATGAGAAACTTCACAAAATTTAGGTGATAGGGTCAAATATGAAGAGACTCTTGATGTGACATGATTTGAAGAAGGTGATGTCCTAGCAACTAATGTTGAACACCTGGTGGGATAGGAAAATACAAGTCTTGAAACTTAAGAGACAGTGTTGAATCTCGGTAATCCAAAATCTATTCTAGAGAATACTGAAGATGTTTAGTTTCAAGGGATGTAACAAATAAAGTTAAAAATGTGAGAGAATAAGTTACTAAGCATACTGAAAACTAGAAACATAAAAATTTTTAAGAGGTAGAGCACAATTAAGATGCACCTAATTGGTTAATAAAAGAATTAGCTTCCCCAATGGAAGTGGAATTGGTACCTTTGTATCTGAAAATATTTATGCAAGAAGTAGAGACTCCTAAGCCTATGCAAAGAGCTAAAATGAAACATGTTATGGAGAATAATGTAGATGGAGGTAGAAAAATCCATATAGCTACTTCGGTAGTAGATAAAACCATACCTAAAATAATGCCTAAGGAGTATAGAATAACAAGTATCAATGTTGGACACTCATATTGGATGCAAGAATTAGAAGAAATGAAGATGAATTTGGATAAAACTATTGCTAGGGTACAAAAATTAAACAAAAGAAAAGAGAGTTGAAAGAATGGGTAGCTAGCTTGGAAAATTTTGTAGAGTCATTAACCCAATCTAGTCAAGCACATACTGAATTGCCTCAGAATCCAATACTCATGTCACAAGAATTGGTGGATTCCATTCAAACAATTCACCACAAGATGAATGTATTTGATGAATGGATTGAGTCTTAGGTAAGCAAAGGAGAAGACTAATTATAGATGCAATTGGAAAATATAAGGAAGAACACTATTGGTTTTAAAAATCTAGAAGATGGGAAGGAGAATGAAAATTTCACTAGGAGTAGGTTGATACTGAGAGGAGAAATGTAGAAACACAAATTTAAAAAGATGACCAAGAATTGATAAGAGAAAAGACAATTTCACAATAATAAGTCCCATTGTTTGATAAATGGAAGAACCAATTAGTTGGGATGGTGAGAATTTAGTACAATGTATAGAAGGATTTGAAAATGTCACTAAGAAATATAGTAAATTGATTGATAAAGATGAATATTTCATTGAAGTGTTAGCATAACAAGATTATGATCCCCAGACACTAGGACAAGAGGTTAAAGAAGAAAAATATTTTAGGGAATGGATTGAGAGAATAAATAAAGACCTTGTTCAATTGTTAATTGGGGAAGTCATTGATGAGATCATACCTTGTAGAAATGCTATAGTCAAGTATAAAATAAAGAAAATGCAGAGGAATACAAACATCCTCCAAATATCAGAAGAATACACTAGGCTCAAGTTTAGTTGGAAGGTAATACAAGGAATTTTAAAAGAGCGCATGCATCAAATACTAAATTCTTTCTGAGAGTATTAACTAAAGAAGAGTGAACAAGGGTTCTCAAAAATGAAACTCGAAGTTCTATAAGGAAGTACTGAATATCGTATACCTAAAGTGTCATGAAGACATATTGTTGAAGTTAGTGTTGTAGGTTGTTCCTGATCGTGATAAAGGTTTCTCATCTGGTATTTTAAAGAATGTTGATAGACCTATTTTATGTGGAGCATTGAGTACTATAATTTGGAGTTGAAGGATATTTCTTGTGAAGAAGTCAAAACTTTGAATTTATCTAGAAGATTCTAATTAGAACTAGCATATGCCATGTGTTACATTTTGATTTGTTATTTCTAATTCTCTAGATAGAGTTTAAGTTAAAACTCTTTAGGCCTTGTTCCTATAAAAGGTCATTTACTACTTTACTTTTATTTTAGATTCAAAAAATTTAGATGTCAGAAGAGCCAAAACTTCTCTATTTTTTGTTCTTTTTTCCTATTTTTTGATCTTTCGGGATAAAAAACTTCTATTCGCATAGAGCTTAATCAATATAAAATCCAATTTTATAGCTATTTATCTCATGTATCTTTGTAGATGGTTTTTTATTTTAGCCGAACAAGACTGTATGTTGCATCATTTAAGGGTGCATACAAACCATACTCGGTGTCGAAATTGCACCCCCTTGTTTAAAAGATTGCACCATTTTATGCCTAAATTTGAAGCAATCTGGTGAAGTATAGAGTGGTTTTCTTTGATTTGATTCATTCTTGGGCATGCATGGAGAAAACCTAGGAGAAATTTTGGTTTTTAGTGTTTTTGATGCTTTATTTTATATTAGATGTTAAAGTTCAAAAAATGTTCTAAAAAAGAGATGAATGAAAGAAAATATTATTGAAATTTTTTCATTTCTATGAAATTGATAAATGCTTAAAGCTAGATCTACTTAAGTGATAACAAGATTGTATGATGTTCATGAAATATTATTACAATTTTTTTGATTTCATGAGATTATTTTATGATCGAACTAAAAATATTTTATCTGATTCTTAATGAAACCATAGACAACCATATGCCTCTTGAGATTAATATAAAAATCACTTCATAGGCCTAGGAAAACCTAGTATAGTCAAGACCTAACTATCAGAGCCTTGGGATTAAGCTAAGTAAACCTTTTCCTATTACTCAGACCCTTAGGTTTCCTTGTTTTAGTCTTTCAGATAAAGTTAGGTTCTTCATAGTTTTCCTATGAATATTTTATCAACACTGTTTCCATGAGTAGCATTTTCATCAACCCACATCACAAGGAAAAATAAAATTGCACCATGAAACATATAATTTTTTAAAAATATATTATCGATGTATGCCCCCAATTTAAAGAGGTTGATCACACCATTATTATGAGAAATTAGTATAAAGTAGCCAATTTCTACTCCTAAGACATGAGAGATTCCTTAGAAATCCCTATGTCAAGTCATATATTCCCAAAATAAAGATACATCATGAAAAAGGAGAGAGGTTGCCCCAAAAAATACATAAGGGATCAATGAATTTGGCATCAATATATCTTTGCTAGAATATTAATTATAGAGCTGAAAAATGTAATCATTCCCCAAATAGTCATAGAATTAGAAGAATGACAAATAAATATAAAAAACAAAGGAAAATACTTTGAGTCAACATGGAAGAGACCTAAATGTCTTGACATCTTGTGTCATCCCCAAAACGAAATCAGAAGAAAAATGCAAAAGATAAAATTTTTACAACATAAAGAATAATGTAGATACATATAGAGGTATGTACATCACAAGAGAGAGAGAGAGAGAGAGAGAGAGAGAGAGAGAGAGAGAGAGAGAGAGATCACACTATGCACATGCAATCACATAAAGAACATGCAAAGGAAATAATTCAAAATACTAGTATGACACATGCGAGTCAACCTATAGCAGGTCATTTGCATCCCAATCTTGATCAGTATATACAGAAGGTGGACAACTAGCCAAAGGGACAATCATCAAATGGAAAAACTAGGATAAGGCTATCTAACTCCTTAGCCTTACTAGGTGGAAGATAAGTATGAGCTAAGATAACTGATGATAATAAGCTACTTGAAATAAAGAGAATGATTTTCAATAAATTTATAACATGTAATAGTGAGCATATTAGGATGCTTCAACTATTACATGGCAAGGAGGGAAGTGAATATTATGCAATCATTTGATATCACTCATCATCATCAATAGAAAAATAACTCAATATGAATTTTAATTCATGACACTCATCAGTAAGATGCCAAAAAGTTCTATGATATGCAGAATAATTCATGGTTTTTTAGGTATGTTACTTTTACTAGGCGGTGGAAATTTAATCCAACCTTTTTTAAGGAGTTGGTCCATCCTTCATTCATTTTTTTTTTTGAGTATGTAGGAATGGATTTGTTTGAATTTATAATGTTTTGGTTTCTTTCTTGATTCACTGACTTGTTGAGGTAGATGTTGAGGAGGAGGACCTCAGATGATCCAATCATCCTTATGATGCATTGGTTATTCTTTAGGAACAAGGAAAATTATGTTGGGAGGAGGAACTTCATATTCTAATCCTTTGGTTTTTTCAATAGGAATTTGTTCTAAAATTTTATTAATTTCATGCTCATTAGTTATGTCACATCCTTGGTTGGTTAGTGTGGATCGTTTTTCTTTTGAATAGTTTTTTGGTTTTTGACCCTTGCTTCCTTTCCAGATGGATCTATGCCCAAAAGATGAATGTTTCTCTTGAATAAGGACACTCAACGCACCATGTGGTGGATGCAAAAATTTATATATCATTTCCTTTGGGCTTGGGCTAGAATAGGTGTTAGCTGGGTTGGGATTTTCTTTGAAAAAGTTCTCATAAAATTTGAAATTTCCTGCTCGCTTGACATTCCATCTATTCTATCAACTAGTCTATATCTTCAATGGAGGAATTCTTTTGGTCAAATTTTTTCAGTAAGCATGGTGGATGTCTTACTTTCGGGGTGGGACCTTCAAGTCAATTTCATCATTCTTCATAGATGATTGATCATATTTTGCTAGGTGTGTTAAAATCCAATTGTCTTCTGATAGTATATCTTCACAAAATATGTGGAACCATTAATGAATCAGTTGAGACTTTATGAGAAAAGATTGAGCTATGATGTAATCAATCTCTAACATCAGGGTTCAAGTTATTAGATTCAGTCATCTGGAACCTTCTTCTTCTCGATCATTTGTGGTAGTGTCTTCTTCTCTAGCTATAAATAAGAGTTGATAGTAGTAAAAAAGAGAGTTTGAGAGTTTCTTTGAAAAATCTTTTCAAAATATATAGATAATGTTCTACATAGCTCTATTTTCTTAGAAAAAGGAGGGTTTTAGAGAATACTACTTATTCTCTTTGGCATATTGTATTTAATTCAGACTATCATCATATTGGAATCTAACCTCTTCTTTCAATTAAATATATTATAAGAATTTGATCTATTAGAAAGAAATCTTTGGGATTGTGTATTTTATGGCCTTTATCCAAATTATTTTTCATATTTTCTTCATGTCAAAAGCAATGTGTTAAGGCCTTACATTGATATTCTAGTTAATTATTTTACATGTTGTTAAGCTTCTATGTGTAGACATATGAAATTAACATTATTGATTAAACATCACATTTGATCATTCTTTCCTCTTAATTAATTAAATCAAATTAATTAATTAAACCTCCTAAAGTATTGATTTAATTAAATAAGATATATTTAATTAAATATCTAATATCCTCTCACTTTGATTTATCTTAACCCACAAATTTAAATCAAAGTGTCAAAATCAACTAAGCACTAGCTTAATTAGTTAAATCCCTAATTAATTCTAAGACTAACACATGTCCCATTCACTTGCATAATAAATAATTTTAATTGATTTATTAAAACACCTATTTTCCCTCACAAGGGCATATTCCCAAAGAATATGCCCTCATTAACTGTCATGTTTGACTTTTTTGGCCAAACACAATTCCCCCCAAAAACCTTCAACCATACTCATTTATTGCCATTTTCAAATTTGAAATGGGCACATTAGCCAACACTTGCACAATCATGGGCCAATCCCATTGTGACAAGTGGCTCTCTCCTATTGGATGGGATTTAGTCCTATATATCTCAATCTTAGCTTCTTCTTTCTCAACTTCTCCTATAAATGCAATGCATTTTCTCTGATTTCATCATCTATAAATTTGAGCACTATCATTATAGGCAACTTGAGCTCACTTAGCATCTCATTGCCTATCATTGCATTAAGCTTATCAAGGATTTGGAAAGAGCTATCTTCTACATAAAGGATAGCACCCATCCACTATGGGATAGGTTTGCATCCATATTTTATATGCTTTATTTGGTTTTCCTTGTTGTTTCAAATTTAGCATGTTTAATTAGATGCAATATTTCATAGGGTTGTTCGATTTTTTTATGTTAGTTTTATTTATAGAAAAGAAATTTATTAGCATACTAACATGTTGCGTAATTTAGCTACCAAAAAATGGTGCTAGAAGGAGGGCAATGTATAGTATACTCCGTAATTGACAATATGATAATATCTTTGGTTCTAATTATTCTTCTGAGCATCATCCTATGGTTTCTTCCTTTGAAATAATGTAATGTTGTTACTAGTTAGTAATACTAGTGATTTTTTCTAGCTTTGAAAAAATTATTGTTATTCACATGGGCATGCTGGTTTGGTCTGGTTTATTTTAGAAGAATACTATTGTTGTTGTTACTATGATACTTTGTTACAACATTTAGATCAAATATTTCTAAAAAGTGCACTGTCTTTTCTCTTTCTTTTTTAATCCTAGATCTGAGAGAGTTCAATGTCCATTTAGGTTCAAGTAGCTCACCTCTCTCACGTGTGTTTCCAACATACTACCTCAGTCCAAGAAGAGGTGGAAAATAGTGTGTGTGAGCCATATAAAATATACATATATTTTAGGGAAATATTGTTTCCATAAAGAGAGAACCTAGTATGAAAATTTATTTTACTAATTCATGTTCCTCTTAAAGAGATACAAGGATTGTTAAAGAATCTTGTTGCTCAAGAATAGCCAAGCGAGAGGTGGGGAGGGTCAATATACTTCCTTGATGTGAAGTGAATGGTGATTATTGTTATTGAACGTGATAGTTGGATAGAAGCCATCCAATAAATGTATCTCTGTGACATCTTCTTGAGATAGTGCTTGCTTTCTGAAGACACCATGTATCTTCTCTTTTGGCTTCAAACTTTGATATATAGTGCCAGTGCTATTACTGCTATTATTATCGCAATTCCCTTTGCTGTCATCGATTGTCTGACTCCAAAACTCACCATAGCATCTATAGATCCTTTGATAATTTCCTCATCCGATAAGTGTTTAGGCTCTGTAGGTTTCTTTAACTTTCTGCATTTATTCGATAAGTGGGTTGACCAAAGAAAGTAGTTGACCTATTGGGAGAATAGGCACTTTAGATGCTACCACAACTGTTTACCTATGCACTATGTTTTCCAGTGCAATTTTTTTGTTAAGGTAGTAAAGACACATCATTCATATGATTTGAAGATCTCAAACATCCCCTATAGGCCATTCTAGAGGAAGCTACATGTACATTGCTCAAACTTCTTCAGCAAATCTATTTTGTGTTCATACCGCAATTGCAACACTTCAGGAGATCGCACTACTTTGAGGGATTGTGTCAAACATATCTTGTGCCTTTTCTATGCTACTTTGAAGAATTATGTCAAAAAATTCACGTGCCTTTTATAGGTTTCTTTGAGGGATTCACCAAATAGTTCACATGCCTTTTGCGTACCTATTGACCAGTGTAGCTGCAACAACATCTAAAAAATATCTTTTCCTATGCTTTTTTTATCAATTTCCAACACTCATTTGTCTATCATTTTTTGCAGCTGAGGATGCTGACCAATAGAATTTGTTCGAAGGTATCTAATGCCTTGTCACTGAATCCATGATGAGTTGTAATCATTGCCAGCCATGAGATCACATCTTTTAGATAGTCAGTCAAATAGTTTACATGCCATGTTTATGCTTCCATTTCCCCACAGGTATAAATGGTTGCGGGAAAAGGTTATGACCTGCCTGTCACATTCACTTAAAGTTTCTTATCTTCTTTCCTTTTGCACACACTCAGTCATTTATTTATTGATATTATTAATATGGTATATATTTTCATGAGGAATCTCACATGCATTAAAGGAAACTTGGAAAAACCAGGTGATCAGTTGGGTACATTAAATAGGTATATCTCATTACAATCCCTAGAGTGAAATAGGTTGAGACAAAACACACATTGAATGGAAACTATTCCCAAAATCTTGACACATTGAAGGGAAAATAAACCATGAATTTGATGGCTCTGACATGGCATGTTGTAGCAATTAACATGTATTTATCATCTTGATCTTTTGAGGATTTTATCAATTGCCCAGTTTTGATTTTTGTTGATGTTTGCTCTTCCCTTTGATTTTAACTATTGAGATTCTGAGACATGTTTTGGCACTAACCAAGTTGATATGATTTTCCATAGTCTGGCAATCTATAAAGTTTCTGCTATGTGGGTTATTGATTGATTGACATGCGATTGAATGCACTTAAGAGGAGACATCTTGGCAGATTTCCATTATGTTCTTTTTACTTGAATAGAAGGCACAAGATATCATGGGTATGATGACATAGTGTAGGTAGTACATATGTGATTCATTACAAATCTTAACACCCATGACATCGACTAGTTGTTGACAGATTTATCCTATTAGGAATGGCACATTTATGATCATTCTTTTTCTACCCAAACAAAAATACAAGTGTTGTCTTAAATATCAAATGCTGCTATATCCTATACAAATCTTTCACCTAACTTTATGTTGTCGGTGCTAATTACTTAGCCTGATCAATTGCTCTATTTAATATTGAAAAAGAGGCTCCATATGCTTGGTTGTGCTAAATATCGGCCTTTCAAATCAAACACCTTTTATGGAATATCTGATACTATGCAATAGATGGGAACTTTAAAAAGTCTTCAAATTTTCATTATATTAACTAGTGACAGGTGATTGGCCGCTTATCGAGGTAATTCCATGCATATTTAATCACTCTTTTTGTTGTCTACCTATATCAAACATTGATTGGAGGTTAAGTTTTCTTTTGTCAGAATCAATTAATGCACTTGAAAAAATAAACTCTACTTGTATTGAATTTCCATATACGTATCTGTTGGTTGGTTTCCCCAAAATCATTTTTAGGAGATGTTATTGATTTTTTTGACCATTCTATATGCTTGGATCATGATTTTAATGTAGTTATGTGAATATGAAAACTATCAAATTTTTTTTTGTCTTCTTAAGGCATGGGCTATGGGAGAAATCTGCTAATATTTAATAAGAATAGTTGATTGCACAACACTATTGTGTCCTATCAATCTTTTGTTTATGTTTGTTCAAATAAACTTCAGGTTGGCAGATGACTATTCACATAAAGAATTAGTGGCATAATATGATGATGTAGCAAGGTGGAGAAAACCAAAAATAACAGGGAGGTGGAATTGGAATTGGACATCAGACTTGAGCAAAATGAAGAAGAGTGGAGTTAAGAACAATTGAACTTGAAGTGGACAAAAGCATTTTTTAATGCTTGTAGAGTTGGAGCTTCCATTTTCTACTCTTGTTTTCTATTTTGAACCAACTCACATTTCTTTTTGGGTTTAAAATTAACCATTTGACTTGATCTTTTCAGCTTGGTTAAAATTAAACTTAGAAATATACTAAATTTTGATTTGCGTTAAAATTGGACAAGGAAAACTCCACATCTCATTTTGGTGCTTTCAAAACGAACTCATAATTGCTTTACGAACTTAAAATGAACAAGTGTTTGTCATGTTTTGGAATATTTTTCACAAATTAACATCATTTAAAATGCATATACGCTTCTCTCGCACTTCACAACAATCTTGAGAATCAAAAGAATTTTGGTGAGATTAGGTTGTCTAAAAGATTGCCTTCACATTTTGATTTGGGAACTTAAAATTGAACAAACTTTTTTAGTGTGAGAAAAAGGCATTGTGAGTGTTCTCTCTTTGTTCACACAAACAAAGATGATCGAACTACGAATGCACTTACATGCTATTGTGTACCTTTAGAGGGCTTGCCTTGGTGGGAAAAAGTACTCACCCCAAGGGAATGACTCAAGCGGTAACGAGCTAAAGCCAAGCTCTTCCAAACCATTATATAAATTTGTGTTCACAGTGAAATCCATGGGCAATGGGAAGTGGTGCATGATATCTCTCCCATAGTATCTTTATGATGTGTAAATCCCTTGTTCTAAGGGTTGGGAGATATCTCACAAGGAGTTTATCATTGCACCCCCTAAACTGGATGCCCTTAATACAAAACTTTATTTAGAAGCCAAAAATACCTTATATTTGTTGGGGCAAGAGGTCATGTCCTTTGAAGCTGCCCCATGTATACATGCGGTTTTGTTGTAGAGAAGAAAATTATGCCATGGGAGATTCTTGGGTACTGATGCTTGGTTGACCTGAGAAGTGTGTGTTGTGGAGGGGAGCCAGTGTGGTCAAGCATCTAATCATCTGCATAGAATATGCATAGATGGATTTGTCCAAGTGGGAACCTAAAAAATATTTCCTTTTCCAGCCTAGGGTTGTACATGTGCTTTGAATAAAAACAGTTTTCTTGGATCTAAAACAGTGGAAAACAAACATTCAACGAATCATCAAAATTTCAAACCCTTTGGAAGAACAAATACCTTGGAGGTGTCCAAATGTTAGTGCTTGTCCCTAGGGGTTCTTATCTCTAGAAGGATTCTAAACATTCAAACATCTCAATTTGTTCTCACCAAAGTCAACCTAGGAAACCTTTGCCTTGATTTCCACATAATGCACTTTGTGGGATGAAATAAAATTAGGACATTGGACATTTAGTTTGAAAATCATAATCAAGAAAGTGCTTTTGGTGAAAAGAAGTCATTAAACAAAGATTAACTCAATTGGACCCCACACATGTGCTTGCAATCTTCTGTCTTATGGTTTTCCATGCAAACATTGCTATTTTGGTTTGAGTTTCTCTTAGGGAAAATCATGTTCTTCAAAACCTTGGTCTTGTAAAAAAATCCTTCTTAGGGTCATCTAGGATCAAATCAAACACTTCACCCATTCAAACATGAATCAAATCACATCTCACCAACAAGTTTTGGAACTTTGAAAACATCATTCATGCTAGAATTTTTCATTACATTTGACTTAATACACCTAGTCAAGTAATCAATCCTCTTGAATAGATTTACCTTTAGGATAACACAACTTCCTAAGGTATACTAGTTCATAATCACTTTGATTTTCTTAATACACTTAGCCAATTCATTCTCTTGTGCTATTTTTCCCTAGGATAACACAAATTCTTAGGGTTTACAAGTTTACCATTATCTTGTTTGGCTTAACACACCTAGTCAAACTATCCTCATAATAAAATCAAATCAAGTCTTAAAGTCTAGCATTGATCCAAAGTTCCTAAAAGTTTAAACACCCATATCATTCACCCCTTTCATCCTTCATCTCATATTTGGTCTGAAACACCTTAGGGGTTCACTTTCGTAACAAGTTCAAAACACAAGAGGAGCATGGAATATAAACTTGATCCATCTATCATGAGGAATCCAATTCAACCAAACTATCCAAGTCTCGCAATGCCAATTGATTATTGAAACTCACATTTAGGCATGGCATCATGACCTCCTCCAAACATCAATGGCACAATGAATATGAGTATACCCAATATAAATTTTGGAACACCTTTCCCGATGGTAGATTTAAATACAAGTCTAAACCTACAAATCTTTCAACCAAACACTCAATGCATGAGTTTTCCAAACAAAATTTTCCCACGAAATCCATACATGCCAAGTACAAATTTACTAAACATGACCATTTCAAATCCACACTTGGTAAAATTTGGTGTAGACATGTTTGCAAATCCACACACAACATCAGATTGTATTCGACTCAAAAAGCTCATCCAAGCCCTGATTGATCAAAAGCTAATAACTATTGGGGACATTAATCAAAATTCAACCACTAGCAATAGCATTAACAATCTCTCCTCCACACTTGTTGAAAATGGTGATGAATATCCATCGATCAATGAACACATTGAAGATGTTTCCATCTCATTCAATGATCAAATCAACACACACCAAGGGCCACTTTTCAATCATGATCAAAATCCACCAACAATACCCAACAAAGATCCAATTCAAGAAATGTCAACATCACTTGGTCTTATGGTTGGCATCATTCCCAATCCACCACCACCACCAAAAAACAACATGGAAAATTCATTCTCTATCATATTGACAGTTGCTCACCAAAAGGCACTACAAAACCAACAAGTTGCATAGCTAGCTGCTCAACAAGCACAAGCACAAGTTCAAGCCCAACACCAAGCTCAACAAGGGTAAGCACAATACCAGGCATAACAACAACTAGACCGAAAACATGCTTTACGAGAACAACAACAACAGGATCAACAACAAGCGTTGTTGATGTAAATACAAACATATTAGTAGGCCTTGAACACACAATAGACCTTTTAACAAGCTCCCACCAAAATCATTGAAAATGATGATCAAGATCCATCCACCAATGATTGTGTTGACAATGTCTCTACATCACCTAATGAGTCAGAGGAAATATCTCAAGAATTTATTCCAAAGCATGATCGAAATCCTTTACTTAAGTCTAGCAATGGTCCTTTCCAAGACATATTGGCATCCTTTGACCTCATGGTTGCAGATATTGAAGAAATCCTTAACTCACCATTTGATCCAAGTCCATTCAAAGATCAAGAGGATATTAATCCAGTTTCCATGCCTAATGAAAATATCCAAGAGAGCAATCCATCCTTTGAAATCGACCCATGTCAAGAACTTGATCCAAAATATGATGAAAGCAATTCCAAAATTAATCAAGATCAAGAATTTATATCTCTCATATACTATAATGATCTAATGGGCACTCTTTTATCTATACAAGATGTTTCAAATGATGATCCTATCAATATAGCACACACTCATCCATCTACCCATGAGATGCTTTCTTTGGATGGACATGCAGATGATATTCATTCAAAAAAAGAGTCTCATACTCTTGATATCATTACTGAGGGACAAGAGTCTCCTACTCTTAACATTTGTACACATGATCAAGATATAGAAAAATCAAGAGACATATCAGAAATGGGTCATGAAGAGGGCTTCTACAAAGATTATGAATTAAAAACATCATATGCAAGCATATCAAGAATGAATCGGGAGGAAGAATTTGACAGTAAATCATCAACACTCTTTGAAGAAGCAATACAATCTGATATCTCACAAGATCAAGACAAAGGTATCAATAAGGCATTCATCCCACATATGGAGGATCCCATCAGTTATAAAATTGGATCACTTAGCTTTCTTAGGGCAAGCTATCTCATCACTAAAGAAGCTGACACTTTTGAAGGTCCACAACAAAGCACAAAAGGATTAGCACCTTGATTCCAAGGTAAATCATATCCTATTGCAGACTATTTTTTGTAGTAGATGAATTATCAAGGTAGGGGAATAGGCCTACATGAACAAGATATCCTAGAGCCAGTGCAGATTTTTGGAAATCCTAAACATCAAGGCCTTGGTTATTCAACAAGAAAGGGATATAAACATATCAGTGATACTTCAACAAAATTGGGGGCAACTTCATCTTGAGTAAACGTCAACATAGGGAGCACAAAGGATCCTTATGATGAAACCGATGCAAATACTACAACTAGCCACGTCATGAATCCTCATCCACCCATCACCCCATCCACGAATTGGGACCATCAAAAAAAGAAAGATTTGAATCAAAGCACAAAGAACACCATCAAAGGAAAAGAAGTAGCGAAGCACGAAGGACAAATCAAATACACTTGGATACCAAAGAATACAAAGAAAAAATATCCTTATCAAACTCCATTAGTCAAATAAACTATGGGGAAAAATAAAAAATGTAAAAGTATCCATCAAAGATGTCCACAAAGGAAAAAGAAGACTTCTCAAGCGACGTACAAGGTATATCAAGAAATTGGTCCTAATTCCAAGCACACTTCCGCATCCACTCATTATTGCTCATCTTCCCAAGTTTGGATAGTCAAAGGTTCCAAATTGTAAACCAATCCATCTTTTATCCCTAAACACACCCCATCCATGCCTCCACACATAATATCCAATTATCACATTGACCATGTGTTGGCAATGACCCTTCATCATAAGGATTCAGAAAGCACTCTATTGCGATGTGCGCACAAAGACAAAGTTAACTGTAGTATTAACAAAGCAGATTAGAAATCTCGAAATTTTCTTTCAAGTGCACGTATCTTGGCAAAGAAGCTTCTTAAAGTAGGATAACAATGACACCTTATGATAGAGGCATCTACATCAGGACAATACGTGATTCGACATTAGCTTAAAATATCTCAAAAAATACAAAATATATTAAAAAAATAAAAATCTAGAAAAATTAGAAAAAGGATTGAAAATAGTAAAGAAAAAAATCATCCTCTAGCAAAAACCGCTTTGATGGCACTTTGGATAGTCACCATGATGAAGCTAACATCCCATCCATTTTGAGCATCTACGTGCGCAATTTCAGGAGAAAGCATCTTATCACATCCATAACAAAGCTAAAATCCCAACCATATCATCCGTTCATCCATGAACCATTTATCCAACCCATTAGCATCTATCTACATTATCTTGTTAAAATTTTGGGGCACACTTTACACTTGTTTATGGTAAACATCTTGACATGGGTCATTTTCATTGATCCTATCCTACCAAATGTTATCTAAGCCTTGAAGCATTATCCGAATGATAATCCTTTGTGCAAACACATTATCTTATTGCAAGATAATCCTTGTCATCCTTTCCATACTTACCACATCCATCCATCCACACACATATCCAAGAATCAGCCTGTGTCCTTCCATACATTGCTAGACACTGGGGGTAGATATTTGCATCTTGCTTTGAGAATAAACCTTGATCTATATCTTCAAACTTATGAAGTGATCCGATCATTGGAAAATGTGAAATAAAATTGGTCGGCCAAAAATCCAAGTCACTAGCACATGGCATATTTTAACAAGATGATGTTCCTTATCAAAGCTTTATATTTCATTGAACATCAATCCAAGCAATCCATATTAGTTGCATCTAATGTGTACTTCAGCGTCACATCAAATCATTAAAACAATGTTGTTCCAAATCAAGCTTCATCAATCTTGATCAATCAAACCCAATCAATTATCACCTTGTTTGACTTAAAACACTTAGTCAAACTATCATCTTGTGCATGAGTTTACTCTAGGATAGCACAATTTCTTGGAATTTACAAGTGCATTATCATCTTTGTCTGGCTTAACACATTTAGCCAAATTATCCAATCCATCATCAACTTGTTTAACTTAACACACTTAGTCAAACCATCCTCGTCTGTACAAGTTTACTCTAGGATAACACAACTTCCTAGAATTTACAAGTGCATTATAACTTTTGTTTGACTTAACACACTTAGTCAAACTATCAATCCATCAATCTGATCAATCAACATTAATCTTGGTTTTCAACAAAATCCCAAAATAGAGCACTAATATCGTCATCACATATCATATCTAAAATGTCAAAATTATGCGAAAATTCAAAAACATCCAAAACAAATCAAAACTCAAAAACATTCAAAAATCTGTCAAAAATCCAAAAAAATAAAAAATCATTCAAAATCCAAAACATCTCATAAAATCTGAAAAATAAAAAAATAGAGCCATCTTGCTCAACTATGTCATCTCTAAGCTTGAACATACGCAAGGTTGATCTTTGATGATCCCCTAAGACACAAAAAGCCAAAAAAATTCATAAATCTCAAAAATATAAAAAACATTGAAAAACTCAAAATTCTAGAAATAGCCTCGAAATATTTGGAAAAACCCAAAATGGTGCATATGTCTCATCTTGGTTTCACCCACAATAATCATCATTCCTAGTAAATAATCATGACTTTCATCCTTTGGTAAGTCAATCAGAAGCAAGGTTAGCAGGTTCCAAAGTGAATACCTAATCGTTAGATGCTTAAGCCTAAGTCAGTAAGCAAGGAAGTTGGTTAGCTCAGAGTATGAATAGCTTGTCACCCAAATCAGTCTCATCAAAACCCTAATCACTACATGTCCTAGGATGAATCCTTCCCATGATGGACATAAGCATCAGGTACCTCATAGTAGTTTAGCCTTGGCTAGCAGTACGAAGAACATGAGCTTGTTTGTTTTCTTTGTTTTGGTCTTTTTGACTTATCTTATTTTGCGCTCATTCCAAGGACCTCTCGATGATGCCTAAACAAAAAAGGTTTAGAGAGAAAGGAATGGGGAAATTATCATTATCTTTTGGTTTGATGTGCTTGTTGGATGTTCTTGTAAAATAACTTGGAAAATACTTTCTTTTTTGGGTCTATCCTAGCAAGGTTTTCGTATGTCAAGTGTGAACAAGAGTAATCCTATCTGATTGTCGAGTCAAAGTCCATCACACTAGGTGCAATGCCATCCTAGTTCTTAATACCTTGATGCATCACACCTATGTGTGTTATCAAACATAAATAAGGGTATGATATTTATCTCTCTCATCCTTGGATAAGAAATACATCATCATCATTCATCATTATATCCAATAAAGTCTCAAAAACTAGTGGACTTGTTGGACTTTTTCATCTTCTTGGATTTAGGGGTTGATCCCTCTCATTCTTCTATTTCTCTTTCATTCTAACAATGCATCCATCATTCTTCTATCCTCTTCCACGTTAACAAGGCATCCATCCTGCATCTTGCATAATCATGTCATATCATCATAAGATAACATCATCCATCTCATCTATCTCACATACATTGCATAATCATCTAAGCTGCTTAGGATAATATAGATTTGTTATTTTAAGCATCTTCAAAAGATCTCATTTGTATAATCATTTGAGTTTTTTAGGATAATATAGATTTTTCATTCTAAGAATCTTTCAAAAATCTCATTTACATCATCATCATCATTATCATATAGTCTAACCATCCATACATTTATTTTGAACCTCTTTGTCATGAGATCCACCTCAATCTTTTTGCTCAATCTCGCGAGGGGGCAATGTACTAACATACTTCTTTTCGTTGGGGCATTTGAAAAAAAATCAGATATTATTTATTAATTTCGATGTCAACAACATCATTCTTTGAACCAATGCAACGAGTGCATTGCCTCAAAGAGGGGAAAAATGTAGACATACGAAATTAACATTATTGATTAAACATCACATTTGATCATTCTTTCCTCTTAATTAATTAAATCAAATTAATTAATTAAACCTCCTAAAGTCTTGATTTAATTAAATAAGATATATTTAATTAAATATCTAATATCGTCTCACTTTGATTTATTGTAACCCACAAATTTAAATCAAAGTGTCAAAATCAACTAAGCACTAGCTTAATTAGTTAAATACCTAATTAATACTAATACTAACTCATGTCCCATCCACTTGCACAGTAAATCATTTTAATTGATTTATTAAAACACATATTTTCCCTCACTAGGGCATATTCCCAAAGAATATGCCCTCATTAACTCTCATGTTTGACTTTTTTGGCCAAACACAATTCCCCCCAAAAACCTTCAACCATACTCATTTATTGCCATTTTCAAATTTGAAATGGGCACATTAGCCAGCACTTGCATAATCATGGGCCAATCCCATTGTGACAAGTGGCTCTCTCCTATTGGATGGGATTTAGTCCCACATCTCTTAATCTTAGCTTCTCCTTTCTCAACTTCTCCTATAAATGCAATGCATTTTCTCTCATTTCATCATCTAATAATTTGAGCACTATCATTATAGGCAACTTGAGTTCACTTACCATCTCATTGTCTATCATCTCATTAAGCTTATCAAGGATTAGGAAAGATCTATCTTCTACATAAAGGATATCACCAATCCACTATGGGATAGTTTTGCATCCATATTTTATATGCTTTATGTGGTTTTCCTTGTTGTTTCGAATTTAACAAGTTTAAATAGATGCAATATTTCGTAGGGTTGCTCGATTTTGTTATGTCAGTTTCATTTCTAGAAATAAATTTACTAGCATACTAACATAATGTAGAATTTAGCTACCAAACTATGTTTATATTATCTTTCAAAAATTGTATAATATACATTACACTCTTTCATTTTCTATAAAAGGTATGGCATTTTTTATATTATTCTTTAAAAGAGAAATGATTAAGTAAATATCTAAGTATTACTGTTAATTTTTAAGGTTTTCTTACCTCTTATTGAGCCTTAATGGATGCTTCCCATAAGGATATTTAAAAGGCTACATTGTGCTTTCTCTAGCCTTTCTCTATCTTATCAGGTTTAAGAAATAGTTAAGGTTTGAAACATTGTAAGAGCTTTGGCCCATCACCATAGTTATGTCTTATTTACATTTATTTCTGCCCCTTTTCCCCCAAACATAAAGAAGAGACAACTTTCTTTAAAAATCTTGGACATCATTCATTGAGGTGAAAATTGGTCCCCACTTGTTGAATTTCCCATAAGGTTGTTTAGAGAGGCACAAGCTTTAATGATCAATAGTTATTTTTTTGGAACACCCCATGGGACTCAAAGTTTTTCATATGCCTAATTATAAGTTATAAATACTTCTTAGATAATACCAAGAGGAGAGGCTCTTAATGCATGCCTAGAGTTCAAACAAGAGCATGTTGAAGAGGCCATTTACAGTACTCCTAGTTACCTGATTTGACACCTAGGAGGAGAAGACATACAAAATTTGTATCACCTATAGGAAGCAATAGGGTAATAAGTGTTATCACATTATCTAGAGCCTTATCCACTCCATTAGGAGGCTCAACCTTCTAAATTTAAATACCCATATTATCCTATCCATAGGAATCTATTTACAATAGCTCACATAGGTGGTATTGCTCCTATAAGTTTTGTAACCTGAGATAGCGGTAGCCTACTACAACCACATACACCCCCATATGTATGGCCTACTAATGCTCTTAATGGAATCCCAAATCTTTTCAGGGAAGAGTTGAAAACCCCTTTCAAAAATCTATAAGATATCATAGAGGTATGTAGAGTAAATAACATCATTTAAGAGAATGTATCCTTCAGGTTACTAGCTATGTATCTTAAAGGAAATGCCCACGAATGGTATAGGTCCTTGGTTTCTAGTTTTATCCATTCTTGGGATCAAATCAATGAGAAGTTGTTTGAATTATTCTCAGAGAAAGGAGATTCCTCCTCTTTTCTACAACAATTAATCACTATCAAGAGGGTTTCATAAGAGGCAATGCGAGAATTCAAAAATACGTTCCACAAAACCTAGCAGATAACTCATGCATTATCCAAGCCTCCAACTGCTATAGTGTTAATTTTCTAGCTGATGGATTTCAATTTGAGCATTGCAATCATGATAAAATGTATGGGAGGAGATACCCTACTCAATGCATACAATCTAGTTGTGTATTCATAAAATAGTCTAATCAATATGAGGAATCTTCCACCACATCTGTTGATGCCCATGTTCATGGAAATTTTTTGTGGACCACGGGAGGAAATGACTCCTAAAACCTCCTCTCCATAAACAAGCGTGTCAGCTACACCATCATCCATGTATGTATACCCAAAAGGAAAACCTAGCACGTCAAGCTCTTCTTCACTAGCAATAGATGTAAATGATATGAAGAATCTGATGTGGTCCTTTGTGAAAGAGCTAGTCCTCATTCGGTGATAGCAAGCAACACCTTTGAAACCTCCCACATAGACCTATCAAGCACGAAGTCCATCTTATCAAAAGAATGCATATCAAGGGGCTTTGAATGTAGGAAGTCAACAACTAGCACCTACAAAAATAGATAGTCCTAGTCACCATGCTCCTTCAGAATCTCAAGGATACTTTCAGAAAAAAAATGTTCCTAGGCTAGAACAAGCTAGTGGAAGATGAGAAAGTGTGGTGCTTCTTGTGTAATGATAGCCATATGCCCCAAAATTCTTTAAGAATAAATATTCAACATAATATAGTGGAGAAAAGGGGCCAAGGCATGATTCCAAATACAAAAGAATATCAGTCTCCCAGTATGGAGAATTCTCACTTTTGAGAACTAACACAAGGAATTTCCTTAGAGAAAGAGTTGGATATCTCACCAGACCAAGCACTTCTTTCTTGGATGGAGGAGGAAGATGCAGTGTTTACAAATGATTCTTAATTACTAGAACCTTGTGGGTACATTCTGAATACAACACAAGGTCCAAAAGAAGGCTTACTGGAGAATACATGCAATAAGTTCCATAACATGCACAACTCGAAAAACTACAATTATGAGTGGAGAAAGCATCATAGGTTTGACCCATTTAGCAATCACAATATCTGTCATTCCTAGAGAAGGAGGTGGACAAAGAGCCAAGCCCATCCACGTTGGATCGGCCTCTTTAGAAGACAAGAGAAATACCACCATTCAAGCCTAAGGTCTTATCAGTCGAAATACTTAATGTGGTAGAAAAACTGAGGAAGGTGCCTGCTAATATGTCTCTATAGGATGTTATACGAATTATAGAACAAAAGACATTTCTACAAGAGACATTAAAGAAATAGGAACAAATACCTTCAACAAATACAATCCCACTGCACAATCAGGATAGAGAAAATGAGCCTATGTCAAACCCTCGACCTTTGGGATCCATGACATACATAAATTTCATAGACACTATAAACATGAAAGAGATAAGAAAATTGTAGCCCACACCTTTCTTTTCAACAATTATTGTGGGAGATGGGATTTTACACAATATTAATGCCTAAGAAAATAGCTAACACCTTGAAACTTAAGTATGGGCCTCTTAAGAAAGGGACCATGCAATTAGATGGGAAGAAATTCCAAACCATCATCTGTATCAAGGACCTATCCTTGACCCTATTCTCATGCCCAAGAAAAACTATCACACAAGAAGTAGTCATGATAGACATCCCCGCAATTTTTGGGATATATCTTTCGAGGGACTTCATGGTAAAGCTTGAAAGATACCTAATCCTCAATTGATATTAATTGATACTACAAAAAAAACATGGGGCAAAGATGAATATCGTGTATGAATCCTTGCAACCTAAACATATATAAGACAATGTGGTTTTGTGCTTTAGAGCAGTGCATACCACCTCAAAAAGAGAAACGTATTGCATAGAAATGTTAGAAGATGAAGAAGATACAAGTGATTGGATCCCTCAAGAGGTAGTCCTGCTTAATCAATTTAATAATTTTGACCCATTCAAGAACTTCCATGCTACCAGATTAGGCACCTATGTGATTTTTGATGATGACCAAGTCTTCCAAAAATTGGTAAAGTTGTAGGAAGAGCCAATTGGATAGGGAAAAAATACTCTATGGACATTATATTTTGATGGTGCCAAATGGAAGAGTGGTTCTAGAGCAGGCATTTGACTGATATCTTTGTCTGGAGTAAAGACCCTCAAATATTTCCATTTCCATTTCTTGTTCTTTAATAATGATGTCAAGTACGAGGTTTTGGTCCATGGTTTAATTCTCATAGAATAGATGGGTGTGAAAAGAGTACAAGCATTTGGATTTTTGGAGATGGTCAAAATTCAAGTCCACAGATAGGCGGCCATAAAAAATGTAAGAATGAGATAAAACATTAAACATTGTTTGACAAATGACTTCAAACATGACTTCCTAAGACTCAAAAACCTCTAAAATGGTTTGATAAACCTTATTATAAGACCCAATACACAAAATAGAGCAACTATTTACAAATGGCCTCATGGAGTCAAGAAATCAAAAAAGTGCTCCTACACCATATGTGAAGCAAGAAGACAAGCACAAAACAACTTTCACCACCAAGTGGAGAATTTTCACATACTCAAAAATTCCCTTTGGAATTTCTAATGTGGGTGGCACTTTTCAAAGAGCGATGGAAATCACCTTCAAAGGATTGATCAATCAGATCATCCTAATATATTTAGAAGACTCGAATATTTTTTAAAGATCAAAAGACAATCATTTTGATCATCTAGAAAAGGTCTTTGAGAAGTATCAATAGTTTGATATTTCCCTAAATCCCAAGAAATGTGTCTTCAGAGTGTTGCAAGGAAAGCTACTGGATTTTTTGGTATCGAAAGAAGGAATATAGCCATATACCCCAAAAGGGTGAAAGCTATAATAGAGCTACCGCTACTAGTCAACTAGAAGGAGCTACAGTCCTCTCTAGGAAAAGTCAATTTTGCTAGCCGATTCATCTCGAACTTCACGGGCATCATGAAATCTATCACATTGATGTTAATAAATATTTTAGTGTTTAAATGGACTCTTGATGGAAAGCTTTGTTTTGAGAAAATAAAGGAATCCATATTTGCAGCCTCACTTTTAGCTAACCCAAACTTCTCCAAGGATTTCCTACTCTATGTCTACAATGGCCAACATATCATAGCTTCAGTACTCACTCAAAAGGACGAAGAGGAAAGTAGAGAACATCCAATCACATTCCACTCTAGGACTCTTGAAGGATATGAAACTAGGTACAATCTTATTCAAAAATAGGCCTTCTCCATCATTAAAAGCCTTAAGAAATTTTGACACGTAGTATTGACCAATAGAATCACCATCCTTGTCTCTTATCCCGCTGTTCAAGAATACATCACTAAAGGTATGATAATTGAAAAGAGGGCCAAATCGATCACCAAGATCCTGGAATATGATGTAGACATCTGACCAACCAAGCTAGTTCATGGAAGAGGTCTTTGTAAATACATTGCATAGGAATTAAGCTCCTAGACTTAAGAAGACACTGACTGGGTCTATATTAACTAGTTCGAGTCTGACGAGTCATGGGAGGCTGATCAAATGTGATTTATGTAGACTAGGACTACTCAACCAACATTAAACACCACAAAAGATGATACTACTGACTACAAGGTAGTGCCATATAGATGGGATTTTATTTAAAAGAAATAATGATGACATCTTGCTTCACTACTTAGATAAGCCATAGGCTGAAATTTTTTTAGATGAATTTCATAGTAGTCCTGAGAGTGGACACTTCTCCACCAACATTGCTACTTTAAAGATAATGTGGATATGATAGTACTAGCCTTCCATGTTCTCTGAGGTGCACCACCTAGTGTGGAAGTGTACTTAGTTCCAATATTTTTTTGGCAAGTGGAAGAACTATGCCATGCCATTTAGCTCGATCGTGACTAAGGAACCCTCTACACAATTGGGTTTGTATTTCATCGAGATGATCAACCCAATCTATAGCATATCACATTAGTGGATAATTATGGCTAACGATTATTTCACAAGATGGATGGAGGCCACTTCCTTGAAAATTTCTACCAAAACAAAAATTGTTAATTTTCTTGAGGAGTTAGTGGCAACGTTTGGTTCACCTCAAACCGTTATATTAAATAATGCACGAGCCTTTATAGGCTCTTAGATGTGATACTTCACCGTATAGAATGGGGTCTACCTCAAAAATTCATCTAATTATTACCCACAAGGAAGTGTGTTAGCAGATTTGACCAACAAGAATGTGATTAGGTTAATTAAGTGCATCAGGTCTGAACAACAGAAGGAATGGTGCAAACATTTATGAACTACTCTATGGGTTGATAGAATTACTCCCAAGAAGATCCTAAAGACCTCTCCTTATGAATTAGTGTATGGGAAAGAGGTGGTTCTATCCATTTCAATAGAAATTTTGACATTACAACTATTGAAATCCTTGTAAGTCAAGGAGAGTAGAAAAATGAAAGGTACATTGGAAGATATTTTTAGCCTTGAGGAAAAAAAAGAAAATGAATATAACGCCATGATCAGGTGCCAAAAAATAGTCAAACAATGGTTTGATAAAAGGTGCCTCCAACCAATATTTTTTGGAGGGAAATATTGTGTTAAAGTATGATGAATGTGTTGAAAAACTAGGGCAACATGTGAATTTTGACTGACTATGGAGGGGCCCTTTATAAATCCATGCATTCATGGAAAGAAATGCGTACGAGCTAGAGGATATGGATGGGAATTTTTTGGATATACTAGTAAACAATGTTCATCTAAAATTGTTCCATAAAAGCACACAAGTTCTAAATTTTTATAGTTATGTACCATATGCAATTTTTTGTAAAATATGATATTTTTGCAAATAAAGCTATGAGAGACACCGGGATATAAAAAATTATTATATTTTTGTATTCATTTAAAAAATTACACTATAATACACATATCAAGCCAAGGCTCCAAGATAATTTTTAAGCCTTCTCGTGCAAACCAAAATAGAGATACGTTTCAAAAATTAAAAAATGAGGTGGTGCAAAATATGTAGTTGAATTAAAGCCTCCATCTATCACGACCATCAAAATGGAATTTTTTCGAGTTTTTCTTCAACAAGGTAGTAGGGGGTTAATGAAATAGCACACCACAACACACACAACATGGTATGAAACAAACCTTAATCCTTGATACTCTAGTTATACACAAGGTACTCAAAATGATTTTTCTAGTCGAGCCCAAAAAATCACTCTAGTTTGTACTCCCTCAATACGAAGGAGGTTGTGGGTTGAGACATCGAGCGATGCCTCTTTAAATATATGGTGTAAAAGTCAATGAGAAAGGGTAGCTAGGTCACCACTTCCCTAAAGTGGATGGGCCGACTAATATCCATGGCATTGAAGATACCACCCCCAGGAATAAATACTTGCAAGATCTCATTGAGCTTGTCTAAGTATGTTGAATCAGACATAGCATGGCACAGTTAGATAATTCAAGGCTTGAAGATGCCTAAATCTAGCAAGGAGGCCATGAACCAGGAGATAATATTGGAATTTCACTGTGGCTGGTTTTTGTGTTTCACATAATCTTTCCCAAGGACCCATTTGAATGCCACATTGACAAGGGAGCCATTCTTCCCCACCAAGCATTTGATTCTATCACTACTGACTTCTCCGTTAAAGGAATTTTGTAGCTTTCAGCTGAAGAGATGAACTGGGGTACCTAGGCTAGCCATGCTAATAGCAAGAAAGCTAAATGCTAGCATAATGAAAGGTGTAGCAAAAAGAGCTCACTAACTCAAAAGCTAATTTAGTGATCTTTTTGCTAAGTTAATATCGCTATTTATTGAAAGAGTGCATTAGTGAGCTTGACGAATGGAAAAGCTATCTCCCATTAGGCAATGATAGAAAAATAACAAATCAAAAGGAAGCAAGGGATAAATCATAAAAAGGATCCAAAACCAAGCCTTGAGAAATTAATTTGGGCATTGACAGTAAATTATCTCATGAACTGATTGCTGCCATGTGTTCATCGGCATCATCAATGCCAACTTGCTTGATTACGTGAAAATACATTTCTTAAAGTGCTAAACTCTACCAAATTAAATATAAATGTCTTTTCAAAGTAATTTTCATTGCTCAAAGCATGATTTCCATTGCTAAAGGAACAATTCCCATTGCATAAGTCTTATTTGTGAAAAAGATGGCAAAGGGAATGTACTAATTACATTCTCACTACAAATTTGGCTTTCTCAAGGGATAAAAATCCCAATCCACATGTATCTCCTCACTAGCATCACTTAGTGAGAAAGTGGTAATGGAAAAACCTTATTTCATATATGTACAAGAAAATAAAATTCACCTGAAAGGAATATATTTGATAAGTATCAAAAAAATCAAGAAAAATGTTCCTCTAAGTTGATTACAAATTCTTCCAAAAACACAACAATGGAAGGGGTATCATCTTCTAGTCGGTAGGCTAGAGTCTTTTCTACCAGACAAGGCTAGACCAACATTTGTGGGAAGGATTTTTATGCTAATTCCCCAGTGTTGGAAGAGATTAGTTTTTCTCATACTAAAACAATATAGGTAGGAAACCACATTAAGGAGGAAATTAAAGACTTCGTATATAACAATTTCCACCCAAAGCTGCATGTAAACCATAAAACCCTTAGGGAAGGAGAAATGCATAGAATGAATGCCCATGGGGCAATAGAAGGCTTTTTGTCACAACTCTGGTATTGTGGATTTCTACAATTCATATTACCTACCATACATCCATGCCCAACACTAGTGGATGCAAGTGCAAGGAGGCTAGATAAATAAATACAGTTTATCACTTGCAATAGGTTGAGGGTTGAGATTAGTGCAACAACCGTTCGAGATATGCTATGCATCCCCATAAATTGTAGTACCAAAAATTTCAAACACAAAAGAAGGGAAGATTTTTGGAGGACCAGAGACAAACAATTACAATTTTATATGGATGAAAAAAAATAGAATTCAAAATGAAATCGACTTGTCTTCCCTCCAGTGCATAGAAAGTTTAAATCTGATGTACAGGTCATTTTCAAAATGTTAGCTTGTAATTATAAGTTTGAAGATGATGAAAAGGTTTATGCATTCCACGTGGGCTTTTCTTTCATGCTCAAGAAGGAGAAGAGCCAAAAGTTTTTTTATTTTTCTAATGTAGTGGTCAAAAAGATGTAGGATTAGTTAATAAATTATAGCATTTATTTTTAGTTAGAATATTATTCTTTACTTTCATGTTTGATTTTATACTAGAACCCTAAATTTTTTAGAGGGTATTTTTCGCTCAATAAATTTGATGCAAAGGGGTTATATCAGAAAGTTTTGGTCTACACCCATATACTTTAAAGAACATGGGATTATTATTCATTTGTTGACTATTTCCTAAAATCAATACTCTTAGATTTGTATCCACACCCTCCATGTTAGTTTTCCCCTAAAGCTTGAGAATGGATGAAAAGCCACCATACCTTGGTGGATTATTTTTTGGAGCCAAGTTTTCCTTCATCAAGTTTCATGGTTTTATTGAGAATCCTTTTAGGCTCCCTAAATTTGTAATAGATAGAACCTTTACCTTGAATGCATACAGATAGGTAGCTATTTTTTACAAAACCTATAGCAATGAGAGGCATAAAATGGAAATTCACTCAATTCCCCTTACCATTACCAATAGTCAGATAACACTTGTGAAAAGGGAAGAACGAGACATATATACTAGAAAATTAGCTTGCCTAGGCCTGGTCCTCATTTGCAACACATGGGGATACAACATAATGAGGCATCTTATGACTATAAAACATGAGAGGCCAGAGTGCATTTATTCAAGAGTAAATTTGACTAAGGAAAGGGTAGAGGTCTACATCAACCTAGATTTTATACCTATTACCAATTTTTTCTTACAACTCAATCAGGTAGAGTTGTAACATAGTTCTCAGCTAAAGAAGAAAGGCACATACAATTTTTTGCTAATGGTTTTTCATTGCACAAAATATTTTTTCAAAAAAATTATTATGTAAATTTTCTACAACAAAAAGCATTACATAATTTACTCTAAAAAATTATTGTTTTATTCATTGTATAAAATACGATGTCCCACACAAGCCATGGGAGTATCTGATCATACATGATGAAATGTAGCACAAAGAGTAAACTATACAACTAAATAAGTAAAGAAAATGAAAGGAGGTTTGATTCATCCTTGTTTGAATGACAAATCATAAGGTTGCTAGTGGTGTCTTTAGCTCCATATCCATCTCCTTCATTGGTTTCTCTGGAGATACCTACAAAAATATATTGTGTTAGACCTCAAAATCAAATTTCTCTTCATATGCTTACATCAACAGATATATAATCTACTCCTATGAAACATTTTGTTCAAATATGTAGATTTCACAAAAATTCAGGAGCAGAAGATTCAAATCATTATTTAAAGCTTTTGGCTTCATTATTTTATCTAACTTATTTTTTCACTATCCAGTTATCGGTTCATTTATCATTAAATGTTTCATCTTGTTTGACATCACAACATGTGGAGGAAAATGGGATCCCATAAGGGTTGAGACCAACATGTTTCCCTCTTGTGTTCTAAGAGGGATGAAAGTGTAAAATCATCATACTTTTTAGCATTGAGAAAGTACTCACCACTCATTATAGTAAGCTAGTAGGTCACTTTCATAAATGACAACTTTTTTCCTCCATTGATTCACCATGGGTAATGAGGAAGTGATTCTATGCATAAATTAATAATTGAATGTGAAGGTATCATATATGAAGAGACAAATATACTCTTTACTTGAGTATATGCATTATTTTGATGCATCGATGTAGAGAGAGTTTTGAAGATGCAAAATTTTGAAGGCAAGGGTATGAAATTTGATCAAATAGAAGATAGAGTGAATAGGTGATTAGGCTTTCAATGCATAATATTTTAAGTTATGCAAAGTACATGATATTGGTGAAGGTAAAGTGGTTGTGGAGCATCTTTCAACATCTCCAATATTTCATGCTTTTGACTTAGATGACATAATGAGTCAAATCCTATGCTATATTATGTGAGCAGAATTTATTCTAGTGAACAAGTTTTTATGATTCATAGATTTCTAGAGGTTATTGGGCATCATACAAAAGAAAGATAAAAGTTATACCAAGATGGATTGTAAACAAAAGGACCTTGGTAATACAAATTTTATGTGTCTTTCATAACAATAGTCAACCATGAATGTGAAATACACCTATAATTGTAGAAAGACTGACATAAGAGGGAAGACAAGGAGCTTGGAATGGTAAGAGATATAGGATGAAATGACATATTTCAATCATCATGCCTATAGGGAGGAGATCCAAATTTTATGGAGTAAACTCAATTAGAATATTTTTAGAATCACTTGAACAATTCTGAGCCATCATGCTACATGGAGAATGGGAAAATTCCATTGATTTATCCACATGTGCTACTTTTAAACAAGAAAAGTGAAACTCAAGAGACTAGAAGGCATTGATATGAAGTTTGCATGATAGTCTTGATTGAATCAAGGCATGGAGCATACACTAGATAAATAAAAAATTCACATGAACATATTTGTGAATTTATTTTCCTTGAAAGTTCTATGCAGAGTATAGGAGTTAAATCAATATGAGAAGATACTATGAGTAGGGTCTTTTTGATATTCCCTAAATTTAAAAAATGATAGTGAATAAAGGACGTCACAATAAAGAATGGGCATTAGTAATATTCTTAGTCATGCATAGCAAGGTTTTTGTTTCCTTCATGTACAAGAATAGTTTTTTCAGTCAGAAACAAAGAGATAAAATAGAGTGTTCCAACTTGGGGTCTCATAGGCCAAGCCTTGAGATGGAGAAGTTTTTTCCAATTTTCTTAGAAAATGCAAAGAACAAAGCCCTTGAATACCTTTCAAACATAATTAAGGGTCATGCATCATGAAATACCTAGTAAATCAAAGAAATTATTTCTTTTTCCTATTAGAAAGAGAAGACAATGGGTCTCTTTCATAGATGATGAAGATTTTATTTTAGAAAACTAGAGGTTACTTTTATTTCATGAAGATTTTGCATAGGAAAAACAAACATTTTCATCATTTTTTGCATTAATGGAGCTCGAGACAAGCTTTTATTCTCATATAATGGAAAGATAGTTGTGTTTGTGCAAAGAGAAGCTTAACAGTCTCAGCCTCAATGTGACTTTGCATGAAATTCGCATGAGGAAACCTCCAGATAACGTCAAAACCACAAAGGCACTTAGAAGAGTAGTGGAGAGAATGAAGCAAATGAAAGGTTAAAAAATGAGAATGAAGTGTTTGGATGTGTGTTGAGTTTAGGATTGCTTTTTTTCCCTATGTTTGGCTAACCCCTTTATGAGGATTTTTCACTTTCATTTAAACTTTTGGTGCAAGGATAATACCTTGAATTATGCCAAGTTCCTTTATATACTCTTGCATGTATTTGAAAGACAAGGTTGTATCCTTAATTCTTGCATAATTTTGCATGAACTGAAATGAAATGGGAATGTAAACATTATTATAGAAATCAAATTATAATGTGCTTTAATTAATGTCATAAAGATGCAAAATAAATGAAACTCCATAAAACAAGTTAAAGTAATCCTTAACTGGTTGCTTTAAAATTTATTCAGATTGTTCACCCCAGCTCCAAATCATGCAAAATCAGAGGAGAGGAGTTAAGCTTAAGGGTTTCATCTTGATTTTTAGTTATCTCATGTGGTTTTGAGGTCAACTTTGGTCAAAATGATTGTGATAGTGAGTTTGAGACTATTTTAGCTGAAGTTAATTTAATTTTGACCCATCTTTTTGGGGATTTTTTTTTTCCCATGGATCATCTTGGAGGAGATAATTTTAGGTGTAGTTAAGTGCAAGTGCCACCTCTTGACACTTTAAGACTATTTTTTTATATAGGAGGAAAAACCTATGTTTTCCCCCGGTTCTTGCTTCCTACTCTCTTTTTCATTATTAAGACTTAGAAATATTTTTAGCTTAGCTTTAGAGTTAACATATAACAATTTCATTTCTGGCATTACATTCCATTATTTGTGGAGGTTTCCTTCCACTTTTCAATAAAAAATAGATTTTTCCCTTCTTAGTTTTAGATGTTGTGTCTTTATGTTTTATTTTGATCAAAATTTAATGTGTTTAAATCCAAAACCTTTAATTTCTATCTCATTCATATTTTCATCTACACAAAATTAGTTTAATATCACAAGTCATAGGTTGTGTAGTTGTTTAATCCTTCCTTTCAAGTTGTGAAAACTCAGTTTTCCTTCACAGAAAGATAGCTTTTTCATAGCATATTTATGAATTATTTATTTGATTTAACTTCTCAAGTTAAGTTGTGTAAGAAAATCTCTTGAAAGGTATTCGTGAATAATATTGAATTTTCATTATCATTTAGGTGCATCACCATCTTACTAGTTCTAATTTTTACCTTTCATCTTAAATTTTCTATCCCTTTTTCTACATAGACCATTGATTTCATAAGAAATAAAAAGGGGAATTAGTCCATAATCTAGAGATTCACCTTCATTATGAGAAACCTACAGGCTCAAAGGTGTTTCCATGTTACACAAGATTATTGAGCCTTCCATCTCTGCATTCGGGTGTGATGCTACGTGTTAACAGTGTTTGGCACACCCTGTCAAACAGTTTGAACTCTCACAATTCAAAGATCATCATTTTATTGCTGGTTTTTGGTGTGTGCATCAATAATATTAGCCTTAGTAGGCAAGAAATCAACATAGTTGGGAACTCTGAGAAGTATTTTTATTGTTTCACAATGGCGAGGCATTGGTTTGTTTCAAGCAAGTTTGATTTTTTCATATTTTCTAGCTTTTGAATGAATAAACATGTCTATGTTTCATGGAAGCATGTAATATCACCCAACATATCATGAAAATATTGCACATCCACATCCTTATAAACCATATCAGGCCAATCATGTTGTTGGTTCTAGTTCAAAATTCTACGGTTTTATAGGAAAAACTAGCACATTCAAAATGTATACCACCCACCCACCCCTACTCAATCCTATTGGCAGCCTAACCATTCTTTCAATCAACCTCAAGAAACATCTTTAATGTCAAATCAGTTCAAAAAATCTCCTTATCACCTCTAAGATTTGGAGATTAGGTATATGAAGAATAGCATGAATGATATCAAGGACACATTGTTATACTTCACAAAGTACATAAAGGAGATCAAGAGGTAGAATGATTATGATCAACAATAGGAAGAGATGGTTTATCAAGCCTATCTCTATGAGAAAGACTTGCTGATGTAGATGAGACAATATGAAGAAGATCTAGTAAGGAAGGTTGTTGCTATGTAAGAGAAAATGAGAATATTGATTTCCCAAGAACCTTAATGAAATCCTAATCAACTTCTTGCATTTCAGATCATTTTCAATAGGAATTACTTTCAAGGTATGAAATTCCAAGTTTCAAGAAAGATAAAGATTTGAACTCTCCAAATGAACCTCTTAAGGTTGAAATTCCAAGTTTCACAAGCCTTCATCCTTTGCAAGTAAAGGAAAATAATCAAGTACAACCTAGTGTAGTTATATAGTAGCCAATTGACCGGGGTAGCTCTTTCATCATGGAGAAGATTAGAAATATAGATCCACTGCATTTAGTTGTATAATATTACCAATTAGAGTAGTAAGAGATTGAATATGAGAAGACCTTTTAGGAGGGATCTTTCAATGTTTTAGCTAATGATCTTACTGGTTATGTTGAAAATAATCAAGCTTTTTCAATAAGTCAAATAGGGTAGTAGGGTGAAGAAGTAAAATGAGTTGATCACAAAGATAATCCTACAACTTGGTTTCATGAACTACCTTCTTTCATTAAAAATGATGGAGAAGGTGTGTTTTTTATCACATCAATAGTATTTTTAGAGCAGCAAGAAGACAACAAACATTATGATGAGTTGCTAGTTGAAGACATTCAATCGAATAATGGAGCCTTGGATCAAGAAGTGGGGCACAAAAATTAAATCTTTGTGGAGTCTAAGAGGTTTGATGAGAGCTACCATGAGGTAAAATCCAGTATTTTATCAAAAATCCAAGAAGAATACCATGAATATTAATTTTGGGATGATTCTGAGTCCTTTATGTCAAATTTAGATGACAAAAAAGATCAGGTTGAACATGTTTTTGTGAAGGAAGTAGAGGTTGAATCTCTGGATCTAGCTGATTTGTTTGATGAACTTCCTAAATATGTGGATGAAAATTAAGATATCACATGCATCCTAACATCCATGCATAGTATTGAACAATAGAATGATAAAACTTAATTTGAATTAGTGCAAGATTATGAGCTAGATGTGAACATGTTGTTAGGAATCATATAAGGTTTTTTATCTAACATTGATGATAAGATATTATCATATGAGCCAACAACACGTGATCAACCTATTTAGGTAAAATAGGCAAGCAATCCTTCATTTCATTCATGTGAGCTTAAATTTTTCAAATTTGGTTGAAATTCCAAGTGACAATAGGACAACAAATAACCAAAAAGAAACCAACAATATGAATAGAAAGTTCATCCTTTCAAGAGGATATCCAATCATAGATTTGGTCATGAAAGAGCCAAAAGAGATAAAAAATGTTATCCTTGCACAAACAAAAGATATCCCAAGTGAAGGACAACAGGTCCAACTTACTTGTCTACCCCAAATTAGCACTGCATGATCAGATCCAAAGGGTAATTGATTTTGGTTATATTCTTCATGAAGAATTGCAATAGATTGTGCGATATCTTCTTTTTTTCCACCTCTTATCAACAGTTCATAAACATGTACAATGCTTCCATTATTGGTTAGAAGGGGGAGTTATTTTACCAAGCTAGTAAATGGGTTTATTTGACCAAATTTCTTTGCTGGTTAGAGTAGGTTAGAGTAGGCTTGAGTTTCAATTTTTTTTTCCCATAAGTGTTGATGCACATGTTTTTTGATCATGTCCTAGAAAGAGCCATGCTAGTTATTTTTAGTTTTAATTTTACTATTGTATAGTTCCTGACAACTAAGATACAAATAATTTTTTAAGTTGCAAAAAGCAAGAATGGACTCCTTTGGCTAATGAATATGAAAGGCTACCGATCCTATTTATTTAGTAGGAAAACAATGACAAGATCTCACCAAAATCTTATGTAATTTTTTCTTATAGGGTATGTTCAGGATCATCATGGAAAAAAAAGCCCTTAAGTGGCAATGAAAATTCAAAAATTTAGAGCTAGGAAACTTCAACTAAAAATTTGAATAAGTTATCTATATTATTTAAAAAATAAGTAAGAATAGAATTTGTAGAAAATTGAATGTAGTTTATAAATAACTAGTTTTATTTTTTAAAAAAGTCTATTTGGTGAAAATTTGAAATTTCAATGTAGTACTACTTCAATATTTGGGGAAAAATAAGAAGTAGGTGTCTGTCTGACCGCCCTAACCACAATAAAATTATAATATTTGTTTATAATATTTTAGATATATTTAGAGGACTCATGTCCTGATGTCATGCAAATTTTTTTGTAATTTTTTTCCAAGTAAATAATTAATTATGAATTGTTTATTACAAATTTTAAAAAATATAAAAAAATCATATGTCTGACCACCTTAACTTGGTCAGAACTTCATGAAATTCAATTTTTTTCTAATCCTATAGTATGCAAAGCATAGAATGTGACACGTGTTTCAGATCCAAAAAATGTGATACCGTTTAAAAGCTATAGATGTTTTTCAATCAACCTATCAATCAAGAATTTAGTCATAATTCAAATAGAAAATGAATAATAATAATTTATTAAATTCAAAGTAAAGCATAATTTATATTGGTGGAAAGATGAGAATCTCAATTAAAAAGCCTTTTTATTTCATCAATTTGGGGTAAAAAAAAGTCATGAACCACGTGGGCCATCATATCACTTACATATCACCACTTTTTGGCCAATCATGATCCTGCACATACCCTACAACTTAATTAGGTAGAGCTAGAACACAGTTCATAACTAAAGAAGAAAGGTGCATACAAATTTTTTGCTAATGTTGTCATTGCACAAAAGATGATTTCACATGCAGTATTATGAAAATGTTTTACAACATAAAAGATTACATAATTTGCATAAAAAAGTTGTTGTTTATTCATTGTACAAAGTATGATGGGCCACACAAGTTGTGGGAGTAACTTGTCATACATGATGAAATGTACCACAAAGAGTAAAATATACAACTAAAGAAGTAGAAAAAATAAAAGGTTTGATTTGTCATTTCCTGAATGACAAATCACAAGGTTGTCAATTGTGTCCTCATCTCTGGAGCTCCAACTCCTTCATTGGTTTCTATGGAGATACTTGCAGAAATAGATTGTGTTAGAGCTCAGAATCAAATTTCTCTTCATATGAATACATCAATAGGTATATAATCTACTCCTATGAAACACCTAATGAAATATGCAGATTTCACAAACATTAAGGGGCAGAAGATTCAAATCATTATTGGAAGCTTTTGGCTTCATTATTTTACCTAACTTGTTTGTTCACTATGTAGGTATATGTTCATTTATCATTACATGTTTCATCTTGTTTGACATCACAACATGTGGAGGAAAATGAGATTCCACAAAGGTTGAGCATAACATGTTTCCCTCTTGTGTTCTAAGAGTGATAAGAGTGTAAAAGCATCATACTTGTTACCTTTGAGAAAGTACTCATCACTCATGATAGTGAGCTAGTAGGTCACTATCAAAAATGAAAAATATCTACTCCATTGATTCACCATGAATAAGGAGGCAGTGGTTCTATGCATAAAGGATTGACTAAATGTGAAGGCAACATTTATGAAGAGACAAAGATACTTTTTTCCTGAGTAGGTGGATTATGTTGATGCATTAAAGTAGAGAGAGTTTTGAAGATTCAAAATTTTGAACGCAAGGGTATTACAGTCGATCAAGTAGAAGATAGTGTGAACAAGTGATTAGGTTTTGAGTGCACCATATTCTAAGTCATGTAAATTGCATAATATTGATGAAAGAAAAGTGGTTCTGGAGAATATTTCAACATCTCCAATATTTCATGCTTTCGAGGATGCCATAATGAGTTAAATCCTATGTTATTCTATATGATCAGAGTTTACTTTTGTAGTGTAGAAAATTGTGCACTCTTGAAAAAGACATAATTTTACACTTAAGTTGGACCTATTTTGGTACCTTTATATTATCTACTCTTTTAAATCACCATTTATAGGTCCCTAAGACTCATTATATCATATCTCAAGGCTCATTTCACTCAGAAATCATATAAAATCACTTAAACCCCCCAAAATCCCAAAAACCCACCTCAAAAAGCTAAGGTGGGACTGATTCGCCACCTTGGGCGAATGAGTCACCTTAGGTGGTATGCATTTTCCAAGTGTGGTGAATGAGTTCTATTTGGGGTATATTTTAAATTTGAGTAGGAATATTTGGGGTATTTTTCAAATTTCTCATAATGAGAATATTTTTGCTCGTGGATCATCTTGGAGGGTGTAGTTCACTGCAAGTGCCACCTCTTGACACTTTGAGATAATTTTTGTATATAGGAGGAAAAACCTATTTTTGTCCCTAGTTCTTGCTTCCTACTCTCTTGTGAATTATAAAGAGAATTTATTTTATCTTAGCTTTAGAGTTTATCTACAACAGTTTCATTTCCAGAATTACCTTTCATTATTTGTAGAGGTTTCCTTCCACTTTTCAATAAAAAATAGATGTTTCCCTTCTTAGTTTCAGGTGTTGTGTCTTTATGTTTGATTTTGATTAAAATTTAATTTTTTTAAATCTAAAACCTTTAATTTCTATATCATTCATATTTTCATCTACACAAAATTAGTTTAATATCACAATTCATAGGTTGTGTAGTTGTTTAATCCTTCCTTTCAAGTCATGGAAACTTAGTTTTCCTTCAAGAAAAGATAGATTTATCATAGCATATTTATGAATTATTTATGTGATTTAACTACTCAAGTTAAGTTGTGTAAACATATATCTTGAAAATTATTTGTGAATTAGATTGCATTTTCATTATCATTTAGGTGCCTCACCATCCTACTAGTTTTAGTTTTTACCTTTCATCTTAATTTTTCTATCCCTTTTTCTACATAGATCATTGGTTCCATAAGAAATCAAAAGGGGAAGTAGCCCATAATCTAGAGATTCACCTTCATTATGATCAACCCACAGGCTCAATTTTTTTTCCATGTTACATAGGATTATTGAGCCTTCCAACTCTACATTCAGGTACAATGCTATGTGTTAACAATTTTTGGCACACCTTGTGGTGCAGTTTGAACTCTCAATATTCAAAGCTCATCATTTTATTTCTATTTTTTGGTGTGTGCATACTTAATCTTAGTCTTTGTAGGAAATAAATCAACATGCTTGGCAACTCTGAGAAGTATTTTTTTCATTTCACTATGGCCAGGCATTTTTTTGTTTCAAGCAAGTTTTATTTTTTCATATTTTCTAGCTTTTGAATGAATAATCATGTCTATATTTCATGGGAGCATGTCATATCACCCAATATATCATGAAATTATTGCACATCCACATCCTTATCAACCATGTCGGGTCAATGATGGTGCTAGTTCTAGTTCAAATTCTATGGTTTTACATAAAAAATAGCATGTTCAAAATATATACCACTTGGGCACCCTAATCAATCCTATTGGAAGCCTAGCCATTCTTTCAATCAACCTCAAGAAACATCTCTAATGTAAAATTAGTTCAAACAATCTCCTTATCACCTCCAAGATTTGGAGATTAGGGATATGAAGAATAGCGCGAATGATATCAAGGACACATTGTTAGACTTCACAAAGAAGATAGAGGAGATCAAGAGGTAGCATGATTATGATTAGCAATAGGAAGAGATGGCTTATCAGGCCTATCTCTATAAGCAAGACTTGTAGATGTAGAGGATACAATATGAAAAATATTATGTAAGGAAGGTTGTTGCTATGTGAGAGAAAATAAGAATATTGGTTTCCCAAGCACAAGGAATGGAAGCCCAATCAACTTCTTGCATTTTAGATCAACTTCAAGAGGAATTAATTCCAAGGTATGAAATTCCAAGTTTGAGGCAATTTAAAGCTCTTAACTCTTCAAATGAGCCTCTTAAGGTTTAAATTCCAAGTTTCACAAGCCTTCATCCTTTGCAAGTGAAGGAAAGTAATCAAGTAGAACCTAGTGTAGTTATAGAGTAGCTCGTTGATCAGGGTAACTCACTCATCATGGAGAAGATTAGAAATATAGATCCATTGCATTTAGTTGTAGTGTATTACCAATTAGAGCAGTAAAAGATTGAATAGGAGAATACCATTTAGGAGGGATCTTTTATTGTTTTAGCTAATGATCTTCCTAGTTATGTTTAAAATCATCAAGTTGTTTCAATAAGTCAGCCAGGGTAGTAGGGTGAAGAAGTAAAAGGGGTTCATCAAGAAGATCATCTTATAGCTTGGTTTTATGAACTACCTTCTTTCATTGAAAATTATGAAGAAGGTGTGTTTTTTATCACATCAATAGTATTTTCAAATCAACAAGAAGATATTAATCATTCTGATGAGTTGTTGGATGAAGACAATCAATCGAATAATAGAGACTTGGATCAGGAAGTGGAGCACAAAAATTAAATTTTTGTGGAGTCTAAAAGGTGTGATGAGAGATACAATGAGGTAAAAACTAGTCCTCTTTTATAAAAAATCCAAGAAGAATATGATTAATAATCATTTTTAATTGATCGTGAGTCCTTTTTGTCAAATTTAGATGTAAAAAAAGATCAATTTGAACATGTTTTTGTGAAGGAAGTAGAGGTTGAATCTCAGGATCTAGTTGATTTGTTTGATGAAATTCTCAAATTTATGGATGAAAATGAAGTTATCACATGCATCCTAACATCCATGCCTAGTATTGAACAATAGAATGGTAAAATTCATTTGGATTCACTATAATATTATGAGTTAAATGAGAACATGTTTTTAGACACCATAGAAGTTTTTTGTTCTAACATTGATGATAAGCTATTATCATATGATCCAATAGTATCAACCTATTAAGGTCAAATAGGAAAGCATTCTTTAATTTCATTCTTGTGAGTTAAATTTTTTAAATTAGTTTCAAATTGCAAATGACAACAAGATAACAAATAACCAACAAGAAACCAACAATATGAGCAGAAAGTTCATCCTTTCAAGAGGATTTCCAATCATATATTTGGAAATGAAATATCCAAAAGAGATAAAAAGTGTTATCCATGCACCAACAAAAGATATCCCAAGTGAAGGACAACAGGTCCAACTTATTTATCTACCCCAAATCAGTAATGTGCATGATTAGATCTGAAGGGTAATTGAGTTTGGTTATATTATTCATGAAGAATTGCAATAGTTTGTGGGGTATATTCTTGTTTTCCACCTCTTATTAGTTGCTCATAAAGATGTAATGCCTCCATTGTTGGTTAGAAGGGGGAGTTATTTTACAAATCCAATTTAATGGGTTTATTTGACCAACTTTATTTGCTAGCTAGAGTAGGCAAGAGTAGGCTTGCGTTTCAGTTTTTTTTCCAATAAGTGTTGATGCACATGTTTGTTGGTCCTCTCCTAAAAAACCCATGGTATTCATTTTTTGTTTTTTTTTTTTTGTTGCATAGTTCTTGACAGCCAAGATATAGATAATTTTTTGAGTTGCAAAAAGAAAGAATGAACTCCTTTGCGTAATGGATATGAAAGGATATTGATCCTATTTTTTTAGTAGGAAAATACCCCTAAGATGTCACTTAAATGTTACCTATTTTTTTCTTATAGGGTATGTGCAGGATCATCATGGAAAAAACAAGCCCTTAAGTGGTGATGAAAATTTAGAAAATCAAAGACAAACAACTTGACATAAAAATTTGAATGAGTTATCTATATAATTTCAAAAATATGTAAGAATAGAATCTATAAGAAATTGAATGTAGTTTGTATAAAGTACTAGTTATTTTAAATATATTTGGTGAAAATTTGATTTTTCAATGTAGTACTAATTAAAGTTTAGGGAAAACATAAGAAGTAGGTGTCTGTCTAACCACTCTAACAACCATAAAATGATAATACTTTTTTATAATATTTTAGATATAAGTAGAGGACTCATGTCTCAATGTGATGTATATTTTTTTTCAAATTTTTTCCATGTAAATAATTAATTATGAATTTTTTATTACAAATTTTAAAAATTCTAAGAACTTGTATGTCTGACCACCTTAACTTGGTCAAAACTTCATGAAACTCAATTTATTTTTCTAATCCTATAGTATGTAAAGAATATAATGTGACACATATTTCATATTCAAAAAATGTTATACCATTTGAAAGCTATAGATGTTTTTCAATTAGCCTATGAATTATGATTTTAGTCATAATTCAAATAGAAAATGAATAATAATTATTTATTAAATTCAAAGTAAAGACAATTTATATTGGTGGAAATTTGAGAATCTCCTTTAGAAACCATTTTCACTTCATAAATTTTGGGTTAAAAAAAGTCATCAGCCACATGGACCATCATATCACTTACATATCGCCACTTTTTGGCCCATCATGATCCTGCACATACCCTACAACTTAATTAGGTATAGTTGGAACACAGTTCACAACTAAAGAAGAAAGGTACATACAAATTTTTGCTAATGTTTTGTCATTGCACAAAAGATGATTTCACACATAGTATTATGAAAATGTTTTACAACAAAAAATATTACACAATTTTCATAAGATAATTATTGCTTTATTCATTATACAAAATATGATGTGCCACACAAGATATGGGAGTAACTTGTCATACATTATGAAATGTACCGTAAAGAGTAAAATATACAATTGAAGAAGTAAAGAACATAAAAGTAGGTTTGATTTGTCATTTCCTGAATGATGAATCACAAAGTTGCTAGTTATGTCCTCATCTTTGGAGCTCTAGCTCCTTCATTGGTTTCTCTAGAGATACCTACCGAAATAGATTATGTTAGAGCTCAAATCAAATTTTTCATATGCATACATCAACATGTATATAATCTACTCCTATGAAACACTTAATGAAATATGCAGATTTCACAAACATTCAGGAGCAGAAGATTCAAATAATTATTGGAAGGTTTTGGCTTCATTATTTTACTTAACTTTTTTGTTCACTGTGTAGGTATAGGCTCATTTATCATTACATGTTTCATCTTGTTTGACATCACAACATGTGGAGGAAAATCGGCTCCCACAAGGGTTGAGCATAGCATGTTTCCCTCTTGTGTTCTAAGAGGGATAGGAGTGTAAAATAATCATACTTGTCAGCATTGAGCAAGTATTCATCACTCATGATAGTTAGCTAGTAGGTCACTATCATAAATGAAAAATATCTTCTCTAGGATTTATTCACTGTGAGTAAGGAAGCATTGGTTCTATGCATAAAGGATTGATTAAGTTTGAAGGTAGCATATACGAAGAGACAAAGATACTCTTTTCTTGAGTATGTGCATTATGTTGATGCATCAAAGTAGAGAGAGTTTTGAACATGCAAAATTTTGAAGGCAAGAGTATTACGGTTGATCAGGTAGAAGATAGAGTGAACAAGTGATTAGGTTTAGAGTGCACCATATTTTAAGTCATGTAAAGTGCATAATATTGGTGAAAGAAAAGTGGTTCTGAAGCATATTTCAACATCTCCAACCTTTCATGATTTTCAGGATGTCATAATGAGTTAAATCCTATGCTATTCTATGTCATCAAAGTTTACTCCTATAGTGTAGAAAATTGTGCACTCTTGAAGAAGACATAATTTTACACTTAAGTTGGACCTATTTTGGAACCTTTACATCAATTACCCTTTCAAATCACACTTTATAGGCCCCTAAGATTGATTATATCAGATCTCAAGGCTCATTTTACTCAAAAAACATATAAAATCACTTAATCCCCCCAAAATCCCAAAAAACCACCTCAAAAAGCTAAGGTGGGACTCATTTGCCACCTTGGACGAATGAGTCCCCTTAGGTGGGACACATTTGCCAAGTGTGGTGAATGAGTCCTTTTAAATCTAAATAACGACCAATTAGGTGTCAATGCTTATAAAATAAAGTCTCTAAGTCATTTTCATAATATCTATAAGCACTTTGAGCAAGTATCTTCAAATATCAAGCACCAAGAATCTTCAAGAAATTTTTTACATGAGCATTCCAATTCCAAAAGAAAACAAGGTTAAAGCATTGGAGGAACATTAAAGCATTTTTCTAGGTCTTCAAGCTCACTTTCAATCAATATCTAGCATTTTCAAGGGTTGATCATGGATTCCTATGGTGAATCATGATGGATTCTAGGTTGGAGATATCTAACTAGCCATCAAACCAATCCTAAAGACTTTTTCCCTAAGTGATTCCATCTTCCATTGTCACTCTACATTCAACCTAAGGAAGATATAATCATCATTAGAGATCAATTGGGGTGAATATATATCATCACAAATGAGTTATTCATTTTGTGATCTCCATTATTGCATCATATTCTTGCACATTAGAATAGCATTGCATCATCTTTTAGATTACTTAGTCTTAGACACACTTAATACTAGGCTTTTAATGCACTTTTCAATATTTCCATCAAGGTTTAATTAAAAAATTAGGGGTTTGACCAAAGAAAAATCCCCATTAGAAAATCAAGTTGAATTCGATTTTGTAGGTGTTTTTCTCAAACTTGAATTCAAAACTCAAGTTGGAAGGAAAGGGTAGGTGTTGGAGTGCAGAATAGATCTTTCAATTTATGAAAAAGTCGAATGGGACTGATTCACCAAGAGTGGCGAATGAGTCCCATTGTATTTGTTTGCTAAATTTTTTTATAGATTATGATACCCTTTTCCTTGAAACACACTCCCATGTAGAAGACCTGATCTGGGATTGATTAACCTAGGTTGGTGAATAAGTCCTAATTGGTCAAAAAGTTAACATTTCTAGAATCTTAGAGGTATTTCTAGTCTCTTCAAGGTTTCCAAGTGCAGACTATTTATATTTTTTATTTTTTCTGTTATGCTTTACTTTCATTTCTAGGGAATTTTATATGTCATTTTGAATATCACACTAGTTTTTGCAATTCATTATCTTTTCCAAGTTTACACTTGGTGGTGAACCCCTCATTAGATATCATTCAATCCCTAGAATAGTCCCTTTTCCAGATTTCAATCTCCTTTGCATTGAAGTATCAGAGGTTTGTTCTTGAGTGAAGAGCAAGAAAATTGTCTCTTTCCTTTTAGTTCCAAAACCCTATAAGCGAGAGAAAGTACACCATTTTCTTCTTTTCATTTTAGTGAAATTTCACTTAGAACATTGAAATTTTGATTTGGAATGTATTTGCATCCTAGATTTAGCCTACTTTACATTATATTTTTGTATTGGTTATTTTCCATTCTAGGTTTTTAGTTCTTGCATTAGTGAAAAGCTCATTTATCTTTCATTTTTGCACTTAATTTCATAAAAAAATATTGCAAAACTGCATTTACATCCTAAATGTAGGTCATATAGCATAGAAAACATAAAAACTAACCAAAAAAATATAAAAATTCTGAAAAAAATCCCTAGTGGGACTCATTCACCACCTTGGGCGAATCAGTCCCAATGCAAAATTTGAACTGTTGTTTACAGAGTTAAATTTCTAGTTTTTAAGATTTTGTTTACCTATGTTACTTTTCTATTTCAGTTCAAATGCTTTTTGTTATGTTGAAGTCATTAGAATAATATTATTTACATTCAAGTCAATTATGAATAACATTATATTTTATAATTTTCGTTTTTAGCCTGAGTTCCTAGTTCAATTAGATTAGATTCATTAGAAAACAAAAATATATAAAAAACTAAAAACATCAAAAGAAACAATTAAAAAAATGCTTAAATTTAGAAAAATCATATCATCCAAGCCCTTTAGTAGTGATGACTTAGACATGTTAGATGAATTTGTTGAGAAATTTCTCTCACTAGGATCATCTACTAAGGCTTCTTATCAATAACACAAACTAAGTGAAGTTAAGTTAACCCTCAAGCCTTTTAGTAGTGATGACTTTGATATGTTAGATGAAGCCCTTGATGACTTCATCTCACAAAGATCATCCACTAAGGCTTGTTATGAGAAACCAAAAGCAAGAGAACTTAATGTGATTAAACCTCAACTCACCCTTTACCCACCTTCACATAAACCACAACCTAAAAACAAGCTTGATTTTACCCTTTATCCACCTAAGAATAATTTATTGTAGCAACCGAGTCATAATACTATTGCTCATACATACAATACTAAAAATAATTTGCAACCACAACAACCAACCCTGACACCCTTATCTTTGTCTAATTTAATTTTTCCTAGTGCTCCTTGTTTAACTTCACATAATGGGAAGGAGTATAATCTCATTGAAGAACTTAAAAATACTCCTGCAAAGATATCCCTATGGGACTTAATTCAAAATTTTTTGAACTATAACAGTATGCTTCAAACAACCTTGCAATAAGTAGTGGTTCCTCCTGGTACAAATGCAAATAATGTGTAAGATCTCATGCAAGGAATGAATATAGTTAATGTAGACATAAAATTTCACCAACATGAGTTACCCCCTTTGGCATTGAGATAGAAAAATGAGGCCTTTATCATAATTTCTTAATTTAATAGAATAGGCATAAAAAGGACCATGGTTGATAATGGCTCAACCCTTAATGTGTGTAGTGAAAAAATCTTAGATAGGTTGTGAGTAGATAAATCAATGATGACACCTGAATCTTTATCCATTCAAGGATTTGACAATGTAGGAAGGAAATTGCTCGGTGTGATTACTTTACCTATTACAGTCGAAAAGGATACCTTAAAAACTCCTATTCATGTTATGCCTCACGACCTTTCATACAATCTTATTTTGGGAAGACCATGGATTCATGAGATGCATGTGGTGCCTTCGACTCTTCATCGTATTATGAAATATGTTTATGACAACAAGGTATACCAAATTGAAATGGACCTCGAGCCTGAAATTTGATTACAAGTTGAAAAAGGAATGAAATTTCCCCTCATCACATTAATTCCAACATCCAACATATAAACTTTGAAAGAAGATAAGAAAGATATGGAAATAGTGTCCAAATTATTGGATGATGATTGGGGTTCCTTGGAATTCACACCTTCATTTATGGGAGAATATACAATCATAAGAAAAGAAGATGAAAAAAAAAGAAATCAATGGTCATGTCAACTCAAAACTTGGAAGAATACTCACAAACATCCAACTCATCTACTCTTTAAGAGGATATAATTTATACAACAAACTTTTATTAGATAGACTATCAACAACAACTAAAACCGAAAAAAATAAAAAACATTAATGGGATAGGTTATGAACTTGTGAAGCAATTGGGTTACAATGGTAAAGGATGAAAAAATAAATAACAAGACATTTGGGTTCCTATAGAGCCTAACACACAAGAGACAAAGACTGGTTTGGGATATTTTCCTTCTATAATTACACAAGCAACAAAGTGGCCATCGTTAAACATCGACACTGTGATGTGCAAATGAAAAATCAACCTCACAATAAAAAATCCTAAATTTCTTGACATGTATCTACCACCAACGTGGGATTAATTTGAAGATGAAGAAGCCTTCAAACAAAAGATTGAAATTTATGATAAATCATCTTCTCTTCCTCATAAGAAAAAGGTTACATGTTCTATGATAAGCAGTAAACAAAATATGGAGAAAAAGAGAGTGGTGAGACAAGCACAAACAATGAAGAATATAATGCTAAGTTTCCAAGATCAAACACACTTCGTCTAGGAGATTTAGTGGATATAGAAATGGGCATTTGTGATAAAGAGAAAGCCATTAAAATAGTAAAATTCCTCGATGAGGAAGAACAAGCGGATGCTACAACCTTGCTTCATGGCTTGAAATTTTTGCTTGGAAATATTCAGACATGCCAAGAATTTATCCTAAGATTGTAACACACAACATAGTCCTCATTGAAAATGCTAAGCCTACTATATATAAGATTTAGAAAATGAACCCTAAAATAGTCTTGATGGTTGGGGATGAAATTGAAAAACCCCTTGATGTTGGTTTCATAGGACCTATAGATTACTCCCCATGGATCAAACATTTTTTCGTAGTCACAAAACCTGACAATTGTATTACGATTTATATGGATTTTTGTGATTTGAATAAATAATCTTTAAAATATGACTCGATTGTGGGACATTCTTTGTTGTCATTCATGGATGGATTTTTTGGATACAATCAAATCTTCATCAACCCTCAAGATCAGTACAAAACAACATTTACAACTATTTGGGGAATGTTTGGTTGGGTTATGATGCCTTTTGAATTAGAGAATGAGGGAAAAAAATATCAATGAGCTATGACACTAATATACCATTATTACATACATAATATTTTGGAAGATTGCACTGATGACATTCTAGCCAAATAATTAACAAGACAAGACAATGTGAATCCACTTCAGAAAATATTTGAGCGAATGCGAAAAGACAACATAAGGTTAAATCGAAGAAAAAAATTCTTTAGTGTACATGGTGGGAAAATTTTAGGTTTTATCATATCTCACATAGGTGTTGAGGTGGACACAAAGAAAATTGATGCTATCGTAAAAATTCCACCTCCTAAAATTTCTCAATTGCACACCTTAAAAGGAAGAATTTAAGCCATCCATCATTTTGTTGCGTCTTTAGCTGATTTTACATTACCATTTACACATCTCCTCAAAAAATATGTGCACTTTGATTGGGATGAATATTGTAAACAAGATTTTGAGAGTTTGAAGGAATACCTTACAACTGCACCTGTTTTACAACTCGCTATGCAAAATAAGCCATTCATCCTTTATATAGCCACACTATCCCATGATCTTGTAGCATTGTTGGCTCAACAAGATGAAAATGGTAATGAGCATCTGGTCTATTACATTAGCCGAACCTTGATAGATTATAATAAAAGATACAAAAAAATAGAAAAATAATGTTTATCTCTTTTATTTGCTACTAGTAAATTGCAACATTACTTATTGAATGTGGAAATACATGTGATGTTGAAATTTGGTCCCTTCAAACATCTTTTAAATAAAATATATTTATCAAGATGTCTAGCTAAGTGGGAGATGTTGCTGGTTGATTTTGACCCAAAGTTTCTTTCACAAAAAGAAATTAAAGGGTCAAGATTTGACTAAACAATAGGCTGGCGCTCCTTCCCCTTTGGCATTACTTAGTAGTGACTCTTTCCTCAACGATAATGTGTTGACAATTGTGACTGATACACAGGAATTATAATTTGATGGATCTAAGTGTAGAACAAGCTCCAACACTGGGGTTATATAAATCCTACCTACAAGAAAGACTATTCCCCTATCATATTAGTTGAACTTTGTATGTACAATCAACAGTGTTAAGTCTGAAGTGTTGCTTGTTGGGTTACACACTACTTTAATCTTGGGTGAAAAAGATATTAGGATCTTTGGTGATTCAAAATTATTAATAAAACAAATAAATGGGATATATGAAGAAAAGCATGAAAAATTATCCAAATACAGGGATCTCACAATGAATTTGCTAGAGAAGTTTGAAACATTTACCATTGACAAAATCCCATGAAAATATAATCAACATGTGGATGAAATGGTGAGTGTAGCTTCTCTTATATTACCTCAAGGTCGTTTAAATTATTTCAAATTTACTATTCACCCAATCATGAAACCATCCATCAATAACAAACTTGAAGAATTATTACCAACAACCAAGCAAGAATCGAGTGAATGGTATGATACAATATTAAACTATTTGAAAGATGGTATTGTTCTCAATCCAACAACAAAGAACACCTGACGTCACTTGCAAAAACTAGAAACCAAGTACATCATCCTCGTTGACGTATTATATAGAAGATCATTTAACAACAAATTTTTGAGATGTCTTAACGAATCTGAAATCCCCATAGCACTTGAAGAGGTGCATGCAAGTTCCTATGGAGGTCATTTTAGAGGAAGATCATTAGTGAAAAAACTCATTGACATGGGATATTACTGGAGACAAAGGGAAAAATATTTCTTTGCGTACATTAAGAGATGTCACAAATTTTAGGAAAATAGTAATTTGATTCATGCTCCCGCTTCTAAGGTTTGTGCCCAAAATCCTATTTGGCAATTCTCAATGTGGGGATTGGATCTAATTGGAAAAATTTCACCACCTTCCTTCACTGAACATACATTTATAATCACAAGAATAGATTTTCTTACAAAATGGGTAGAAGCTATTCCTCTTCGATCCACTACTATTGATGTAATATGTCATTTTATATTAGAACACATTATTGCTGGCTTTGGACTTCCTTCCATGTTAGTTTCATATAATGTAAAACCATTTAAGAACAATGGTGTGAATAAATTCATCGACACATTTAATATCCAGCATGGATTTTCAAAACCTTACTACCCACAATCTAACAAACAAACCAAACCAATTAATAAAACTCTTGAATAGTAAATAAACATAACAAGGATTGGCACACACAAATGATGTACGCATTATGGGCTTACTGCACTATAATCAAAAAATCAAGGAGAACAACTCCCTATAACCTTGCCTATGGTATGGAGGGAGTTGTGCCCTTGGAGATAGAAATTCCCACGTTAAGGATTTTTCTTCAAGGACTTATTGATGACAACACTTACAAACCAAAAAGATTGAATTAGCTTGAGATGTTTGATGAACATTGCATTAACGCTCTTGAGCATCTCCAAGCCTATGCTAAGTAGTTACAACATAATTATAGTTAAAATTTCATCCCTAGTATCTTTAGTAAATGTAACTTAGTCTTATATGATAATCAATGAAACATCAATGTTGACTTGACTAAGAAAGGAAAATTTATTCCTAATTTGTTAGTACCCTATATAATTAATGAAAGCTATGGGTTTGGGGCATACACATTAATGGAAAAGGATGGAACACCTCTCAAAGATCCTATCAATGTTGTGCATCTTTGTCGGTATTATGTCTAATCCCCTTGAATAGTATGACTGATAAGAAGTGTTGTTAGATCGACTGAATTATATTCATATGTTTTCTCATTGCTTCATTCTTGACAAACAATCATTTGTGTGTCTTGAACACTAAAGTGGTTATTTAATTTATTTTTAAGTAATTTATTTATATTTCATGTTATGCAAGTGCATCTTGTATGTTGTGTTATATTATATATCCTTATATGCATTTAATGTTCTTTAGGTGAATTTAATTTAGCATAGCATACTTCATCACAATGCTGCATCTAAAATAAACTGTAATAAGTTTTTGTTAGATCACATTAAACATGTTAAATCAGAAAGCATTCATAAAATAATATTACAAAGGCTATTTAATTAATCAAATTGACATTTAAAATTAAAATAATAAATAATAAAACATCAAATGATCATATATATCAAAGTTTTGTGTACATGTCATCAAATATATAATATTACTAAGGCCTATGAATACTAGATTCCTCAAGAGCTAGTGGTTGCATCTATTTGGCAATAGCCTATTGAGAGAAAATGGTGTGCAATCATGATCATGATGCATTGGGTGTACCAAAAGAAAAATCTAAGCCTTGTATATGTCCAAAGTTCTCTCAATGTGATATTGATATTTGATCTCTCTCCGCTTTACCTCTAGTCTCTCAAACTTTTTAGGGTTTGAGATGACTATGCCTCTAGGGTAGAATCGTCTTGATGGACACGTCTCCTCAAGCTCTCATACAGTACCCAATATCTAATGTATGCACTGAATGAATATGGGTCCTAATCCACAATGGGTGGGGGCACATAGTCTAGGTCTATGACCTCCTCATCGACTAATGGGGGAAGTATCTCTGTAACCACCTATTGATAGAGAACCCAAAAGTCTGTCATAGATCCGACAAGATAGAAACAATAAAATATTAGTACACATCATGATATATGTAAAGTGCAAGCACAAGCATGAAGTATAACAATAAATAAAAATATCACCTATATCCCTGGTAGGTTGTGTGAAATCAACCTCATCATGTGCAAGGGGCATGGACGATGTGCTAGCCTCTCCATGACTATAGGTATTGATGCCTACTATAGCTTCAAGTCATTATCTTGTCATATGAATGGGAGAGGGATCTCCCCACTCGTGGCCTCTTGGATCCTCATTTTCTACCTCATCACCCTCGCTCATGGACTACTTGTCATCCTCATATCCTCTATCCTGGATTTCATAGTTAGGATCCTCATCCTCATCATAGTCCTCATCTATGACATCTATAAATATGTTTGCAGCCCTATAGCATGTCTCCTCACCCTATCCTCCACATAATCTCCCTTATTTTGGAGTGGTATTGCATCACCTATCAGCTCCTCCATAGGAAGCATGGGAATTGGTCATGATACTATCCACCACTCGTCATAGTCTTAAATGGTACCAACGTCATCCGTGTTAGAGACTAGAGGCATATGATGATCTGAGTAATTAGATTCACTATGGACAACATCCTCTACAATGAACCATATCATATCATTAGATCTTCGAGAACTCCACATTGATCTCCTGAAGAAGGGTCATGCCATAGGTGCTATATGCATTTTTCCAAACTATTGTGTGACCCGATCATAACAGAAAGGATGTACTACGTAATCATGTCTGCTAGTCAAAAATATGTCAAGTTGTAATCTCCTCATCTTTTGAGTGTAATCTAGGCATTGAAGCAGAAGATGATAAGGTATCCAAAGGATCTTGTCCTCCTCCAGTCAATCAAAACACACTCTCCAAAAGTGTTAATCACCATAATTCCAAAACCATCATAGATGATAGTTGAAGGCTTGAGGATACCCCAAGGTTATTGGACTTGGGAAGCTAGTAGGTCTAGTACAAGTGATACGCTCAAGGAACCAAACCTATAGAAGCATATAGTCTACCATAGTGTCCACTTCCCGAAATAAAAATCAACCAAGATCATAATATAGGTGCACTAGGATAAAATGCCCCCAGGTGTATACTTTCTAGTTCTCTACTATCCCTCGTATCAAGTGTACTAGTCCTCCCTCTAGGTGTGTTTTGTGCTTATCAAGGATTAGTACTAGTGAAACTATTAGTATCATAATCCATATAACTAGTGGGGCTCATGAATATAGTAGCATTACTAAATCTATCTATGCCCTCACTCCCTCATCATTTACTATTCCATCAAGGAAAAATTTCATGTCTATTTCATCTCGTGGAATGTTCTCTCCAATCAAAAGCGTATTCGCTCACCCCAAATAGGAACTTGGAGTATGCAATGCACGCCCTCCAGTGTGGTCATCATCTTGTCGGTTGGTAGATGGAATGTGCATGTATCAACATCACAACGCTCTGTTGGCATCATTATCATCATATCATGGTACCTCATGGGGGGCATAAGGTATGCCCAGTATAATCCTATTGTATGTAATAGCTCTATATCCTCCACTAAAAGAGTGGGGGATAAATCTTTAAGAATGGTTGATCTGCTTGCCACCTAGATGCTGACATGAATGGTTGGGCACCTAACAAAAAAAAAAAAAAATTGTCCTATAACCAGTTAATCTCCTCAAGTTTTACATCAATAATTATAAAATTGTATTAAATATACTCTAGTGTGCTTTCCTTAAGACCCTAGACACTTTAGAACCCCTTTGGGACACTTCATGAAGAAATGGTACACATTTCAGAAGAGTGGGAAACTTTATGAACAAATGTTACACATTTTGGAAGAGTGGGAAACTTTATGAACAAAAGGGACACTTTGTGAAAAAGTGGGACAGTCCGCAAAACAAGGGGACACTTTGTCAACGCTTTTTCCAAGGGCTTAAATTAACATAGAAATGCATAAAAATCATTAAATCATTGTGTAAGGACAAATAAAATGTAGAAGAATCAACTTACCTCATGTTGAAACTTGCTGGACTCAAGGGAACACTAAGAGGGGAGGTGAATCAGTGTTCTACAAATCTTAACATTATTAATCTAATACTAAAATCATTTCAACATTTAGAGAGATGCAAACAAATAAATTAATCATCCACAACACCATAACACAAGGATTTCTACGAGGAAACCTTGTTAGGGGAAAAACCATGGTGGAGGTTAATCCACAATTGGAGTACTCAAATAAAAGTTTTACAAAAGAGAATGCACTTGCATTCAGGCGCACTGCCTAGAGCTCACTGTTCAAAGGGAAGGATCACTACCTTACAAAAGTTCTGATTAAAACCATCTGAAGGTTGAAATGATGTAGTGACATCTATTCATGCCAAGTTACAGTCTCGGTTAAGCTCATAGATTATATTCTGGATCCTCTGTCAGATTCTGCAGTTCATTTTGCTTTACTTTGCTCTTTTCTACCCTTCACATATCAAATTCATGTGTAGATGAATTCACACTATTAACCTTCTAAATTTTACACCACACACTATTATACTTCATATTCCACTCATCCTCTATCTCAAAATGATTAAACCGATCTCATATATATCTACTATCAATGATTTGATCATTCATATGTCGGCTTCATAAAAAAATAATTTCTTTTCAATTGTCAGCTAGATCCTTAATCAAATATTTATGCATACCATCCATAGTCATCATAAACATAGTAGGGACCTGAACAAACATATTTTAACACAAAAAAATTTAATTAATTACTCCTTATACATCCGCAATTGCTATATTTGACAAGTCGGCTTGCTAGCACAAATAACCGAAAGATTAGTGCACCGAATCTCCTAGATCACATACCAGTGAATGCACATCAATATACTTCTTGAACAATGTATCAAAAACATCAAAAACCATTTCTCTGATATCCATAACCCAAAATAATAGTCCAATGAAGTAATTGGATCAACATCTTTGCCTTTACCTAGATGCCATGTTCTTCATTCTATTTTGCCAGTATAAACCAAAACTAGACTATGGATCAAATGAATGACTTAGGTTGCCATTAATGACATCACTAGAAGCCATATGCAAACAATCTCCTCCATTGGCATTGATGGAAACACTTAGTGAAAAATGACTAAGTGTTAGAATCTTTATGAGTACGCTGCCAAAGTTTACTACACTCTCTCCCTTACGCTTCAAAAATTTAAAAACATAGCCCCCCCTAAGCTTGATGAGACATTTTTCATTTACCTCTCTCCCCCTTTGAGATCAATGAGAAAGCACATAAACCATATGCCAAAAATGAAAAGACATGTGTTAAAATTTTCCAAAACTTCAAAACTGATTCAATTTTTTTGAAACAAAAGTTAGAAAATTATCTTATGATTTTCCTTCATTTCCGGAAGGAATTTATTCCAAGCATCTATTGTGATCATAATTATTATAGTCATGCTGTTATTCTTGGATGTCTTGTTGATAATCTTAATGAGAGATTATATAATTGTAATCGCATCCTCTAGGTTTTCACCTTTTCTCAATATCTCAACCATTTGTTTCAATATGCATTTAGTTAGATCCTTCACTTTCCAAAAAGTGTCCACAAGTGTGTTCTTGGTGAATTGAAATTTTTTGTGTTCAAACTGTAGCTCTCAAAATTTTCTCTTGATTGAGCCATCCTAATCCTAAAACATGTCAAATATGTTCCCAATCCCATTCAACTCTATTTCAATCTGCTCCAATTTCTCTTTGTATTTTCCAAATGCATGAGGCCAACAGATGCAATAGTTGTAGATGTTATTAGCTGAACTTATGAATTGCCTCAGCTCATTCATTTTCTTCTTCAATCTAGTAAGTGATAGCTTGAACTGTCCCATCAAATGTGAAATAACTTCACCTTCTTCTTTGTCTTGAAAATTAGAGTTCATTGCTTCTTTGTTGCATTCAATCATTTCGTCAAGTAGAATGTTCTACAAAATTTCCAATTTGATCTTTAAGTGCTCAACATGAGAATTTAGTACACCCAGAATCATATCGTGATCATATGATGGTCTGACAGACCATAACTTAGCAATTTTTTGCATTCCACCTTCTACCTGAATAAGTTGTTGTAGCTTCTCTTTTGTCAGGTCATATTCTTATTCACTTTCCTTTGAAATTTCCTTTTCTAGTTCTTGTTCATTTCCCTATGGATCCTCAGTTTCTTCATTGGATTCTTCATTTGGAATATCCAAAATTTCCCATTCCTTTCCTTTTCATTCAATTCTAGGAATCTTGCATTCCAGAGGGCTATATTCAATAGCTCATTTTTCTCTTTTCTACTTTTTCTCCATGCCACTAGAAGAGAAAAACTGACTGAACCACACTTTTCAAGAAAATTCTTAATTTTTTTGAAATTCTTGATCCCAATTAACCAAGCTCTTAGAATATGAGTATATTTTTTTTCATACTAGTTCATTTACTTTCCACACTATATAATTGATCTTTGGAAAAAATTCAACAAATACATTACTAAACATATGATCAAAGTACTAAACCTGAAAGGGTAACCTGTCTCTTTTGTTAGTTGCACATTCTCCATTAATTGATCCTTTAATAGTCCACATAGGTTGAAGTCCTGACCTTCCATTATCATCTTGTGAGAGATATAAACTGCAATGGCCAAAGTTGATCCTTCTCTATTTTTGAAAAATAATTTATATGAAATTCTATGTGCCATGTACTTTGTAACAAGGTTCTTGATTGTTGAGATTATCAGTACCCTTTGATCTCCAATTATTTTTCTTAGGGTTTCAACTTCTTTGTTTCAGATGGATTTCTTCCTCGGTATGTCTCTAAATTTGCATAATCCAGTCAAATTTTTGATTGAATCCTTCGAAATAATGTAGGGTTTGTACAGAATCAAAGTTTCATCATGCAATATGCTCAAGATGGATTTAACGAATTTCACATTCTCAAAGTACAAAAACTTATTCCAAATATCCAAATCATTATGTTTGGCTTCTCTCAATTTCTTCAATTCGGTGGGTAACAACAAATTTTTCATGGACCTAATCTTTTCACTTTTATCGACCGCACCCCAAATTATATGAAAATTGTAAAAACAACTGAAATACCTAATGAGTTTCGAGAATTTCTGATGAATCGATTTCACTACTTCAAAATTATTCTACCAAGTGCTCTCCTTATCTTCTCCTTTGATGCAAAGTGACAAATGAGGGTTCCAACTTGACTTTTATAGTTTGCACACTTGTAATAAATGTATTTTACCTAGGGTTTTTTGATACTTTGTTTCCTTAGACAAGAGAAAAAAATTTCTGCAGACCTATAATTCTGTGAATTCTCATGTGAAAGTTCTTAAAAAACCTATGCATATTATTAATACACCTTCTTGACCATCCTTCGTATTCTAGTACTAACTATGGATAGGGGAGCAAGGATTTTCTTGAACAAATCCCCCTAGGCCAATGACCTATAATCAATTTCTAGAAGAATTATCGGAAGCAGGCTCTGGTGTAGAACCATTTCCAGCATCAGACTCATTCTTCCTTACCCATCTCTTCTTCATCTGATCTCTTATCTCATGTGCAGTCGTTTTTCCTTTTCATTTGTCATATTTTTGTATATTTCTTCCTTTGTATATCAAACCTCTTCTATCCACATTTTTCTTTTTGTAGAATCTTGCAATGTGACCATATTTATTGCAATTGAAGCACACAATATTTCCTTGTCCAAACCAATCATTCCATTGATTTCTTCTTGATCTTCATTGATTAGAAATATGCCCAAATCTCCCACATGTATAGCATTCAATATTCCTTCTATTGAAAGAGTAGTTTGACAAGTTTCTCCATTGAATTATTTATGACAAAAAAATTTGCAATTGAAACACTGACCAAAAAATGATGAATCTCTTGATTTATATTACTTCTATATTGAGTAGCCATATGACCAAATTTGTTACAAGAAAAACAGTATCCATTAAACTTTTGAGCATTAGGTTATCTTACTAGATAACTTCCACCTTTGTTCATCAGGTTTCCTTATTTGAAATTCTTTTGTCCAGATCTCAAACTTTCTCCCTTTTCATATCCAAGACCTCTCTTATCATTTCCACTCTTTTTTCCTTGAGACAGATCATCAAGATTCACTGAACTGATCGTAAAATTCTCCTTATATTCATTTTTAGTAGTAAGTTCATTTATGAGAATAACAACCTATTTTTCAAGTTCTTCTCCATTGTTTTTGAATTGTAATAGTTCACTTTCCATCTAAATGAATTCTCCATTTTTTCTTCTACATTTCAGATTTCTCCTTTAAGGACTGAGCAAGGTTCTCCTCATTCTTCTTGCTCTCTTCAATCTCTTTAGTCAACTTCATCACCATAGATTCCATTTCATGTTTTAGGGTAGCATTTTTTCTGGAAAGCTTTTCAAATTCTTTAGTTATTTCCTTCAAAGTTTGATTCAGGTGAGGATAATCCATGTTTTCACTCTCTTTTTACTTAATCTAGTCACAAATATCTTCCCTCTTCTCCCTAGATTTAACAATCCAATCCTTCAATGACTAAATGAATTTCTCAACATCCTTAAGATTTTCTTTCAATTCTTGGACTTCTTCTTTAAACAGGTCAAATTCATCAAGTTCCACCAAAAGCTGCTACTGAAGACTACCAGAGTCCATCACATTCCAAGATCCACCTCAAGTTAACAAAATTCTTTCGAGGAACCAAAGGATTTGATACCAATTGTTGGACTCAAGGGAACACTGAGAGAGTGGGTGAATTAGTGTTCTACAAATCTTAGCATTATTAATTTGATACTAAAACCATTTCAACATTCAACCAAAATAAAGATACAAAAATATAAAATAATAATCCACAACACCATAACACAAAGATATTTGTGTTGAAACCCTATTAGGGGAAAAACCACAGTGGAGGTTAATCCATAATCTGAGTACTCAAATATTTTTTTTACAAAAGAGAATGCACTTGCATTCAGGCACACTACCTAGAGGTCACTGCTCAAAGGGAAGGCTCACTACCTTACAAAAGTTTAGATTAAAACCTTCTGAAGGTTGAACTAAAGTATTAGCATCTATTCATGCCAAGTTATAGTTTCGGTTAAGCTCATAGATTATATTCTAGATCCTCAGCCAGATTCTGCACTTCGTTCTGCTCTACTCTGCTCTTTTTTTCCCTTCACACCAAAAATTAATGTGGAGATGAATTCACACTATTAACCTTCTAAATTTCACACCACACACTAGTATACTTCATATTATAGTCATACACTATCTCAAAATGATAAAACTGGTCTCATATATATATCTACTATCAATTATTTGATCATTCATATGTTAGCTTCATAAGACATTAAGTTCTTTTCAACTATTGGCTAGATCCTTAATTAAATGTTTATAAGCACCATCCATATTCATCCTAAACATATTAGGGACCCAAAAAAACATATCCACACACAAAAAAATTTAATTAATTACTCCTTATACATCCACAATTGCTATAATTGACAAGTCGGCTTGCTAGCAAAGATAACCAAAAGATTAGTGCATCGGATCTCTTAGATCGCATACCAGTGAATGCATATCAATATAATTCTCAAATAATGTATTAAAAACTTAAAAAAACCATTCTATGAGATCCATAACCCAAAATAATAGTCTAGTGAAGTAATTGGATCAACATCTTTGCCTTTACCTGAATGTCCTATTCTTCATTCTATTTTGCCGGTATAAACCAAAAATAGACTATGGACTGAATGAATGACTTAGGTTGCCATCAATGAAAAAAATAGAAGCAATATTCTAATAGACACTCACCGCGTACCACCTGGTTCCGTAGCATGTCCAATCTTGCACACATGAAATCCCATCTGCTAGGAGTCTTTCACTATTCTTCAATCACTTTCAATATGTAGGATGGCATGGTACTTTGAAATTCAGTATGATATGACTTACCCTATTCAATGTGGCTAGATTTCTACCTTGATTCCACCTCCAAAAAGAAAGAAAAATCAAGGGGGGGCATACATCTACCTTTGAATGCAATTTCTAGATAGAGGTTTGATAAGACTATTTTTTTTGGACAACTAATGGATTCATGTTGTAGGATGCAATTCCTAACATTGTGGTTTTTCAGATGACTATAGTGGGGGCTTCATTCTCCCATTTCATCATTGAACTTACATGTGTATCATTTTTATGAAACAAAGGTCATCATTGGATTCCTTTAGCTTACATATGCATGTAGAAATATATGGGTGCTAAAGTGGGGGCTAAATTTAGTGTAGAAAAATGTGCTCTCTTGAAAAAAGAGGTAATTTCACACTTAATTTGGACTTATTTTGGCACCTTTTCATTAATTGCTCTTTAAAATCACCATTTATAGGCCCCTAAGACACATTATTTAAGATCTTGAGGCTCATTTCACTCAAAAATAATATAAAAACACTTAAACCCCAAAACTCCTGAAAACCCACATTAAAAAGCTAAGGTGGGACTCATTCGCCACTCATTTTCCTCTTAGGTGGGACCCATTTTCGAAGTGTCGTGAATGAGTTCCATTTGGGGTATTTTTCAAATTTGAGTAGGAATTCATCAATTTAATTCAATTATTTGGTAAATGTTGGACTTTTAGATCTAAATGACAGTCAATTGGGTGTCAATGCTGATAAAAGAAAGTCTCTAAGTCATTTTCATAATATCTATAAGAACTTTGAGAAAGTATTTTTCAAGTATCAAGAATCAAGAATCTTAAATAAACTTTAAACAAGAGCATTCCAATTCCAAAAGTAAGAAAAGTTGAAGCATTGGAGGAACATTAAAGAATTTTTGTAGGTCTTCAAGCTCACTTTCAATCAAGATCTATCATCTTCAAGGGTTGATCATTGATGCCTATGGTGATTCATGATCGATTCTAGGTTGGGGATATGTAACTAGCCATCAAGCCAATCCTAAAGATTTCTTTCCTAAGTGATTCCATCTTCCATTGTCACTCTACATTCAGCCTAAGGAAGATACAATCATCACTAGAGATCACTTGGGCTGATTAGAGATCATCACAAGTGAGTTATTCATCTTTGAATCTCCATTATTGCATCATATTATTGCACATTATAATATGATTGCGTGATCTTTCATACTTTTTAGTCTTACACACACTTAAGACTAGGGTTTCCATGCACTTTTCATTATTTTCGTCAAGGTTTAATTACCAAATTAGGGGTTTTACCAGGGAAAACCCCCCATTAGCAAATCAAGTTGAATTCTATTTTGTAGGTGTTTTTCTCAAATTCAGGTCTAGAACTCAGGTTGGAAGGAAAGGGTAGGTGTTGGAGTGCAAATCCCTGCTTTCAATTTTTGAAAATAAGAATTGGACTGATTCACCAAGAGTTGCAAATGAGTCCCACTATAGTTGTTTTCCAGATCTATTTGCATATTCTAATACCATTTTCCCTAAAACAAAATCTTGTGTAGAAGCCCTGATCTGGGATTGATTCGCCCAGGTTGGTGAATGAGTCCTAGTTGGTCAAAAATTCAACATTTCTAAAATATTAGAGTTGTTCCTAGTCTCTTCAAGGTTTCCAGGTGCACACTATTTATATTTTATTTTTTTCTATTTCATTTTACCTACATTTCTAGGCAATTTTCTAGGTCCTTTTGCATCACACTGTGTTTTACAATTCATTATCTTTTCTAGGTTTACACTTGGTGGTGAACCCCTCATGAGATATCATTCAATCCCTAGAACAGTCCCTTTTCCAGATTTCAATCTCCTTCTTCTTGAGTGAAGAGAAAAAAAATGGCTCTTTCCTTTTAGGTCCAAAATCCTAGAAGTGAGAGAAAGTAAATCATTTTCTTCCTGTCAACTCCAATGACCATGTTTTTGTGCTTCATATATTTCTAGATTTTATTGGGCATCATACAAAATAATGATAAAATTTATAGCAAGATGAATTGTAAACACAAGGACCTTGGTAATACAAATTGTAGGTGACTTTTGTAACAACAATCAACCATGAATGGGAAACATCCCTATAGTTTGTAGGATTGGCATAAGAATGCGAACAAGGAGCTTGGTATGGGAAGAGATATAGGATGAAATGACATATTTTAGTCATCATTCCTATAGGGAGGAGATCCAGTTGATAGAGTAACCTCACTTAGAATATTTTCAAACTTAATTAAACAAGTTTGAGCCATCATGCTACGTGGAGAATGGGAAAAGGCCATTGATTTATCCACATGCACTACTTTTAAATAAGAAAATTGAAACTCAAGAGACTATAAAGTAGTAATATAAACTATGCATGATATTTTTGATTGAATCAGGTTATGGAGTAAGCAACAGATAAATAAAAAATTCACATGAACAGATTTGTGAATTTCCTTCCCTTCCAAGTTCTATGCAAAGTATAACAGTCAAATCCCTATGAGAAGATACTATGAGTAGGGTCTGTTTGACATTCCTCACATTTAAAAAGTCATAGTGAATAAAGGAAAGTCACAATAAAGAATGAGCATTAGTAATCTTATCAGTCATGTATAAAAGGGTTTTTGTTTCCTTCATGTACAAGAGTAGTGTTTTCAGTCACAAACAACAAGTGTTATCTTTATAAAATTAGAGTTTTTGAGTGCCACAAGTTGTCTTAGAATCAACAAGGAAAGGACAAGGAAAAAATTACAAGGATAAAAGTGATAAGCAATGGTAAAATAAAAATGAAGAAGCCCTCATTTTATTTTAAAATCCCTTGATCGTGATGAGGTGGAAACCCTCGATGTACTTATAGCAATGGCATTGAGAAAATGGAAAAAGGATAAATAAACCCATGAAATATTAGAATGAGTTTATAGACAGAGAGAGAAAATAGCATGTTCCAGCTTGGGGTTTCATAGGATGAGCATTGAGATGGAGAAGTTTTTTCCATTTTTCTTAGAAAATTCAAAGAACAAAGCCCTCAAATATTTTGCAGGCATAATGAAGGTTTGAGCATCATGAAATATGTAGTAAATCAAAGGAATTAGTTCTTTTTACTCTTATAAAGAGTAGAGAATGGCTCTCTTTCATAGACGATGAAGAATGTATTTTAGAAATCTGGAGGTAACTTTCATTTCATGAAGATTTTGCATAGGAAAAAAAATATTCTAATCATTTTTTGCATAAATGGAGCTCAAGACAAGCATATTTTATTGATAGGTAATGGAAATATAGTTCTTTTTGCACAAAGAAAAGGTTACTAGGCTCGGCCTCAATTTAATCTTGCAAGAAATCCATGTGAAGAAACCTCTAGATAACCTCAAAACCATAACAATTCTTAGAAGAGTAGTGAGGACAATAAAGCAAATGCAAAGTTACAAATTGAGAATGGAGTGTTTGGCCGTAGGTTGAGTTTAGGGTTTCTTTTTCACCCTAAGTTTGGTTGAACCCTTTATGGGTATTTTTCACTTTCATTTAAACTTTTTGTGCAAGGCTAATAGCTTGGCTTATTTAAAGTGACTTTATATACTCTTGCATGGATTTCAAGCACAAGGTCGTCTCCTTAATTCTTGCATAATTTTGCATGAATTGAAAATAAATGAGAATGTAAAAACTATTAGAGCAATCAAATTATAAATTTCTTTAATTAATGTCATAAGATGGAAAATAAAGGAAAATCCATAACACAAGTTAAAGTAGTCCTTAACCAATTTATTTAATATTTATTCAGATTGTTCACCCCAATTCCAAATCATGCAAAATGAGAGTAGAGGAGCTAAACTAGAGAGTTTGGCCTTGAATTTTAGTTATCTCATGCGATTTTGAGGTAAAATTTGGTCAAACTAATTGTCACAGTGACTTTGAGACTATTTTAGCTCAAGTTACTTCAATTTTGACCCCTCTTTTTGGGTGTTTTCATTTTTTCTTGTGGATCATATTTGGTGATATATTTTTAGGTGTAGTTAAATACAAGTGCCACCTCTTGACATTTTGATACTATTTTTGTATATAGGAGTAAGAACTTATGTTTTTCGTCAGTTCTTACTTCATACTCTGTTGTGTATTACAGAGAGTCTAAAAGTTATGTAGGTAAACTTCAGAGTTTGTATACAATAGTTTCCTTTCCAACATTATCTTTCAATATTTGTAGAGGTTTCCTTCCACTTTTCAATAAAAAATCAAATATTTCCCTTCTTAGTTTCAGGTGTGGTGTCTTTATATTTTATTTTGATCAAAATTTAATGTTTTTAAATCTTTTTTAAATTTTTTTTGTCTCATTCATATTTGCATGTACACAAAACCAGTTTAATATCACAAGTCATAGGTTGTGCAGTTGTTTAATCATCCCTTCTAAATTGTGAAAACTAAGTTTTCCTTCACAAAAAGATATATTTCTCAAAGAATGTTTATGAATTATTTATGTGATTTAATTTCTAAAGTTAATTTGTGTAAAAAAATATCTTGAAAGGTATTTGTGAATTAGGTTGCGTGTTCATTATTATTCAGGTGCATCACAATCATACTAGTTTCAATTTTTAGCTTTCATCTTAATTTTTCTATCCCTTTTTCTGCATAGACCACTAGTTTCATAAGAATCAAAAGGGGAACCAATCCATACTTTGGAGATTCACCTTCATTATTTGCAACCCATAGGCTCGAAGGAATTTCCATGTTACATAGGATTGCTAAGCCTTCTAGATCTGCATTTAAGTGTGATCCTACGTGTTAACAATACTATTTGACCAACCACCATGTCTCAAATTGTATGTTCAGGTGGTGGAGTTCCAACAAGGCATCCAAATGAACTAGTCTCTGAACATATAGTTAAAGAAGCTAGGATGGTTGGAAAGAAAGAGGACAAATTTTTGGAGGTCCCAATAGGAAATCATGAGCCTTAGTGCCATGTATGGAGATGTTAAGCTAGATGATTAGAAGTTTGACCAAATCTATAATGTTGAGGTTGGAACCAATGATAGTAATCCTAAATCTGATCAAGAGATTGAACTAGAGGAAGTGCCACTTTACATCTTCCAGCCCTAGAAGCTTGATGTGGGAAAAATAAATTGAAATGGGTTGAAATAGAAGGGCTCATAGATCACATCTTCCACCAACACCTTGCCAAAGAGAAAAAGGACCTAGTGATCCCCAAAGAGGTATGTTACAATTGTAGGAGCCTAAGCTTCAACGTGATCAGTCACATGGGAATTTGAATCCACAAGTTCAACCCTTACAAAGAAGAGATAAGTCCAATGCTTGGGTGAAATAAGCTTATTAGCTAGAGAAGAAGAAGTGGTGGAATTTTCTCCACCAATATTTCTAGTTTCAAAAACCATGGTAAGCTTTGCACTCACCCTTATTTCTTCTATTGCATCTTTAATTATTCTTGCCACCTCATCTACTGAAAGATATTGTCCATTTACGAGTTCCAATGTCCTCATCCTAAAAATTCCCTCAACCTTATTTGATAGTGAACCCCATGAGGAAACCTCACACAATGAGCGACCATCATCCACATCAGCCACAATTAATTCTTTAATCAACCTATCAAGGGAGCCCATTGAAAATAATGATGCATCCATGTTACCAGTTTTGCCACCCCCATCTGCTACCAAAAAAATGGCACTTTTTCCACCTACTTCCCCTTTTACCTAGATGAGTATTCCTCCTTCTCAATACGTGCATGGTCTTGATACAAAAATTTGACAATCAGTAGCCTTATGGGAAGCTCAATTAAAGGGGGGGCTTATTATGCTAAACTGAGTAACCTCTGGGTTTTTAGAGAAGTCGGGTTCTTCTGTAATTTGGGGTTTAGAATGGGAAAAGGAAGAAGATATATAAAATAAATATCTAACTAAGTGCTAAACTATAGGTGTATTTAGGCATAGGAAACCTTCCTTTTAGACATGGTTTAAATTTCGTTCAACAATATGCTATGTCCTAAAATAGCATAAATCATAGATGCAAACTTGAATAGATTAAAAATTAACATAAAATAACTTCCATACACATTTACTAAAAATAAGAGTCCACGACATGGTATAAATCAACATTATTATATTAAAATCATATAAGTTCTTCAAATAAACTATCCAATGCAATAATGGCCCAATACAATGTTTTATCAAATAGCTAAGAAACAAAAAGGCCATAAAATGACACAGTCTATGAGTCTTATACAATAATGTAAAAAAAATACAAAAACCTAGTGTCTTTCCACTATTTTTTTGTATATTCCAAACTCATTCTTCGAAAGAAGAAACAATATTTAGAGAAAAATGGTCCAACTGCCACCTAGTCAGTAATAGAAAAGATTATGTTGAGAGAGAAATGATTCTAATTGAAATGATTCCCTAGGATGTTGCAATAAAAAATATTTGAACCATAGAACGTAGTCTCCCTCAAGCTAGATGCATCCTCTAAAAATGATGATAGTGGTCCTAACGTAGAAACAAATCTCTAGTAGACATGTGTTGCTAACCTGCGAAGTCGGTTAGGGTACATGGAAATGTGGTGCAACCCATTTCTCATTCCATCATTCCCCTCATGAAAATTCCCATGGAGAAGACACATGGAGAAGTCTTCATTACCTGTGTTGACTATGGGGCCCGCCAAAAAGGTGAACATGGAAAGATGCTATGTGGCATGCAAATGCAAATCGATAGAAAAGGGAAGAGAAGCAAGCCTCGAAGGTGTGAACTATTGACACATGAAAGCATGGTTGGGATTGGTAAAAACATGAACGAATTAAACCTTGTGAGGAGAACACAAAATACATGTGGCAAGAGCAAGTGAAGATCTTCAAAATGGGGCCCAAGGCACATAGGGTGTGATCGAAAGCCAAGAAAAATAACAATATCAACCCGAAGGGAGCTTTAGGGATTTTATATCCACAACTTTTGGTGATTACTAGGGGTGTTTCACCTACAAAACAAGGAACCCAAAATTTTTGGTTCTTGAACCAGAGTCCTTATCCATTGAGCAATAAACTCAGAGCTTTGAGAGGGAAATCCACAAAGGAAACCAATTAGCCTCATATGGCATAGATATGGAGAATATATTCTCATGCTTCTCATGCAGATCGATCACTTCCTTAGAAGGTAGCCTCATGGATATTTCAATCTCGAAATAGAGTTGAAAAAGAAGCCATCCAGTCTAGTAAGTCACACCCTTAATATCCTTAGTAGTTGGGAGTTCAATGAAGCTCTCAAAGATGGATGTGTCTTGCTTCTCCTCTATTTTTGTTGCAATTCTCTCCACCATGGCCACCTGATCATCAGAAAGAAATGGGGACGGTGACCCATCTGATTCTGTTGGGATAATTTTTCCTATATGTTGTCCATAGTTCGACCCAATGTGGCGACACAATTGATAGCATGGAGTATGGCTACGTGGCAATAGATGAATTCCTTTGTTGTCTTAGCAGTTGAATTTTGGTCCTCGATTGCTTCACTCAACAAGTCATCATTAAGCATGGTGTACAAATTATCCAACAACCTTTCTACATTGATAACCTTCTCCACAATGAATTGTTGGAATTTCTTGATCATTCCATATACCTCCCAACTCAAAATTGATGCTTCCATCATGAATTGTAGTGTCAGTTGAAGAATCAAATAGAATGACTTGACCTTATCCTAGTATGAAACGTATAGTTGTTGGGCTATTAGCAAGAGGTCTGATTGGGGAGCAAGGGGTAGAGGAGGATTTCTTAAACGACCGATTTTTGTATCCCTCGACCTGATGTCCTGCATTAGCTCTACAATTCTATTTTCCATAGTGGACAATTTCTGTCACAAGGTCCTCATCTCAAAAAGCCATTTTTCCTCGTTCTAACTTCTCGTTGGAGATTCCCTATCAAGGGAGAGACTTATAGCTTGGATTTCTCTTTCGAATTGATCTTGCTAGCCCTAGAGGTCTATTTCCTTCAATTGCATTATCTTCTCTAATTGGGCCTATTGGCATTGAAGCTATTCATTATTTTGTTGTATTTCCTCCCCTACCCATGCCAACCAATCCTACAACTCTTGGTTTTTCTATTGTAAATCTTTGATGAGGTTAGGATCAAGGGATTGGAACTTTGGAAGTTCCTCCTTGAGCCTAGCCCATTCCACTTTTGCTTGTTGAGATGTATTCAAATCCATAATCTCTTATATTCTCCTTCGATAGTAGGACCTCAATCCTCTCGAATTTTTTTAGGTCATCCTCATTTTTCAATTGGCTACTATACTTGATAAAGTTGGTGGTCACCACACGATGGGTCTCCTCCATGATCTCAACTTTATCTTGTGGCCAAGCTATGCACAAAACAAATCTCATGGCATGGATGGTGTAATCCTCAGGCCACATATCTCCATGTAGCTTGATGATGTTTGGGTTCATGGTGGAAAAGTGTAGCAACTACTAAGCCTCATTAAAAATTGTCTACACCCTCAGCTCTGCCATAATATTTTCATATTTTCCACTTTTATTTTGGAGTTTGAGGGCTTGGCTTGCCTTGGTCTATCACCCTTCAAAAAAAATTCTATGGGCGATCTAATGAGCTCACCTACAAAGGGTGCACTAGGAGGAAAAGAAAAAGGGAATGATAAGGTAGTGGTTCTTTCCGATTTATTCTTCAAAAGGGAGAGTGTGAGTCAGGAGAATGGGGGAATATTCCAAAGTTTAGTTTGTGAAGTGGCATGAGGACTCATGGAAAGTGATGGTGGTAGTGGAGGTGCAGTGGATTCCATTTGTTGAGTGAGCTGGGTCAGAGCCAATGTAGTAGATGCAAAAGGTGTAGCGATAGAAGTTGCAGATTGCACTAATAAAGAAGGAGGGATAACTCATGGAGGAGTGAAAGTGAATTGTGTTGCCTAGGAGAATTGGGAGAAACCTCCCATAACCATTACAATAGAAGCAAAGAAAGAAAATACAAAATTTGAGGTGATGGATGATGCAGAGATAGAGGAAGAAACCAAAGACTAGGAGTCAAGAAGAGGGGGAGAGAAAGATACCTGAGTAGTGGATGCCTCTGGTCCTTGAATCATTGTAGGTTCCTATGAACCTTCCTTAGAAGATACATTTGTGTGTTGGCTCTTTCTTGGTGGGAATTTTTCCACCTCTAATACCTCGATCGATTTTTGTTGAGGTTGACCCCTCGGTATTTTCATTGCGCATGAGTGCACCTCTGAGGATCCCAAATGTGAAATATTTACCCGTAGCTTTAGAATAGTTTGGCCAAGCTGCTTTACTAGTTTTTCAGCTTGCTACACCAAGGTCATCTGCACTTATTTTTCCTTTTTGTTCCCTTTCCCTATATTTTTCTCAACTTCCTCTGGGTTGGCCTCCTCATCATCGAAAGTGTTGGTATCATCATGGGCCCTGTTCCACATAGTATCAAATTTATCACCTATTTCCACATCTTCGAATAGGGCATCATAGCGTTTGATTTCTTGGTAGTACATCCAAAAATATTTAATCTTTCCTCCACTCCACAACCATTTCTTGATCAAGCTATTGTGAAGTGTGGCACCTATTTGGAATTTTTCATTATACTTTGCCAAATAGAAATAGAAATTGAGCCATGGTGGCCTCTTATCCTCCATAGGAATGGGAACTGGGTCTATGAATAGATCATCCTAGTCCAATAGGGGATTCCACCGCTTTCCTAGTAAGGTCTGGAGTTGTGGGTTACCTGAATACTTGTTCCCTTCAATTCATTGTTGGGGTTGTATTTCCATTTGTCGTAGATTAATACTAGCCCTAGATGAGCCAACTTTTCTTCTAGAATATTATGCAACCACTTCTTTTCCATAACCACTATTTTGAAACTCAATGGGAAGAAGAAAAATATTTTCTTCTTGGCTTTCCCTCTGCAAAAGTTGAAGTCGATGATTGATATTTATCGGAGCATCTTGAGGGTCAAAAATTGATTTTTTAGGCATGTTAGGAGCCAAAATAGTTCCTTGGTGAAGTCATGCATACAAATGAATGTGAAATCCTCACTGAGAAACTATTCACATTTGGGGCTGAAGCTCTGCATCCATCCAGTTTTATCAACAGAAAGCTGATAAAGACCATCATCGTCACTCACATATTGCAAAATCAAACTTAAGAAATAATCCAAGAATTCATAATAGTCATAGGTTGCAGAGAGGATAGGATTCCATACAAAAACTAGCCTTCTAACTCCATTCTCCTAAAAAATGGCCAACCTAATATATTTGCTAAAGAAGTTAGGGTTCTGACATAAAAACATATAGGTAAGGAGATAAGGGAACCTAGAATTATATTATATTTTGTATTCCTTGATTTGACTTATCATCTCTCAGACAATAACTTATGTGAAGTCATACCAAAATATAGAATGTTGCCTCCTTAGTTGGAAACCTAGACCTAATTGGAACTCATGTACCCATTTGTCCTCGTCCAAGCTACAAATGAATGCCATCATATAGAAGGCCTCTAACATAACCTCTTATGTAAAACCATTGAGAATGACTGTAATTTTTGGTAGCTTTGCCAAATCCTCCTATGACCTTTGGATTATCTAGTTGTAAAAATACAGAGCCTTTTCTCTTCCTCTCATGAAACTGTATCCCTTTTTGGAGAAAATGACTCCATCCTTTTTTCTCTAGAGCCTCCTCTTGGGATGTAGAGCATGTCTATGATAGCCTCATCACTGATTACCACCCTCAACTTCCAACCTTAAATGGAGTTGTTATCAATGTTGAAATGTAGAATGCCATCATGAAAAATCTTTGGGAACTACTGCACAAAATGGACCATGTACTGCGAGAGATCGTTGAACCATTTCTTGTACACCAAATTTTGGTCGATGGTGGTTGCCTTCATCCATCGCAAGCTAATTACCTTGGGATTTTAGGGTTGGTTTTGAGGATGGGATCATGAATTTTATCCCACTCCTCCCTTATTTGGCTCTAGTCTCTATGGTTTTTCTGCTTTTCTACATCCTTCATGAGAAACTACTATGGCTTCTCTAGTATTATAGGTGAATCATAAGAGGTATCTCCGAAGATACTGGCCATGGGTTTTGCATGCATGTGATCAAACAAGCTTTGGGCCACTTCACCTTGCTCATCCACCTAAGGATTATAGGCCATTTATTTCTACTGTGGAACTTTGTGATATAACAATGTCTCTTCATTGCTCTACAAAATACCTAGATGCAAATTTAAATGGATTCTTGCTCTTTGCTTTGGTTCAAATTATTCAATAGCAGTACATCAATAGCAATTTCTCCTCAAATTTGGTTGCTTCAATTCCTTCTATGATTTTTAGCAATTCTGCACTCAATACTCATCGCTCTGGATAGAGTATTCAGGAAGACTTCACACTATTTACTTCTTGCACATGCAACACTTAACCTTTTCTCGACTGAAGTTAGAAACAATGGTAGTTACCTCTAACTCCCTTGCTCATGCAAAATGAATTTCTTGCCCTCTTGAAAAGATAAGAATTCATAATGATAGTTGGTAAAAACATCTCTCAGTGCAATTTTCTTGGGAAATTGAGTCGGCGGTGCTAGCATATAAATATTTGTATGCTTGGAAATTAATATCATGAAAGAATGATTAAGCCAAAAATGCAATGAGTCCCTTGAAAAGATTTGAGTTTTTCCTCAAAGGCCAAAACATGCTTTCACTGTTACACCTTAGCACTCATCCATATGAGCAATCTCTTAGCATTGCCACCAACTTGTGCTAATTAATTACCATTCCTTAATCTCGCATGCAACAATTCATACATGGTGCATGTAATTGGGTGGAAACTTAGGTTGGCTCCTGGTGGGGTTTTCAAGTTAGTACTCAATTAGAATCATGCTTATGGCATGCAGCTACCTCAAATATTTCTATAAATAGGCCTCGAGACAACAACAAAATAATACTTAGAAATTGGAAATAATTATCACTTAGGTAATTGGGTAGAGTTAAGGCATCATGAATACTCCAATTAGGCTTGTTAGAAACAAGGCTCAAACAAATTTCATAGGTGAAATTTCCAATAGATGTTTGAGAAGAATGACGAAGAATCACCATTCATTAACTATTATAGTGATGAAGTGTATAATGAGTAGGGAATGCATAGAATACGAGGACAAGTATAGGGTTAACACTGACATATGCTCCCACTTTGTGGTTTCTCTACTTGATATTAAAGTCCCCAAGCCGATGATTCTATGACTTACATTTGAAATATTTAAAAAGTGATATCTCAGTGGCCTTGGAGAGGTGATGGAAAATTCTATGAATAGCTTGGGAATCCCAATGGCAAGCGACCTTCGTAAACACATTGAAGAAGATATCATGGTGTCGTGGGTGCATTTTTTGAGTGGGTTTCACATTCTCTCACAAGCTAAGCACCACAGAGAGTCACCTGTGCTTGTCACTTCCTACTGCACTGCTAGAACATGGTTTTTTCTTACAACATGGAATGGTATACTTACTTCAAGGACCTAGTGTTCCTTCCACCATTAGTTTTTTCTGCTATGAATGCCCCCATTGCTTTTAATGATGCACTGCTACTGATACCAATCCTATTGATGAAGACATTCTAGATGTTGTTGTCGATAATGCTCCTGCGTCTACTACCTAAGCCTTAACACTTTTATATGTTTTTTTATATATGCTAAGATGAGGCCCTTATCATATATAAAACTACATAGTACATATATACTTTTCTAAAAAGCATGACCTCTGAGCCAATTTTGAAGTGTAATTTTTGTAGCACATAATACTTTCAAATGAATATATGGCTCATACTAAGCTTTTGTTTCCTTTTCTCTAGTATTCTGCATCATGGGTTCTCTTTTTTTTGCTCCTTCGAGTATCTTTTCAATTTTGCGTATGAATTCATTTTTTAAAGGTTTTGCATATGGGTTGCTAAAAAGACCATTCAAACAAAAGAACATATAGGAAAATTTACAATAATTACATACTTACATAAACATAACAATTAATAAGGCTTAATTGAACAATTTGAGGTGGATTTCGTTAACCGAAATCCACAATGCCTCTTTCTCCATTTTTTCCAATTCAAATGCATTATGTTGCTTACACAAAATGATTCTAAATGGACCTTCCCATAGACTCTAATTTTTTCCATGTTGGTAGGCTTTGTGGTGCTTTCATTAAATTTGAGCACTAGGTCTCTGTATTTGAGACCTTGGTCTAAGGATTTCTCTTCAAACCATCTCTTAATCACCTATTGGCAGTTAGTCATGGCTATTAGGGCCTTTTCTCTTTTTCCTATAATTCCAATAACTCATCCAGTCAGACCTCCATGGCTCCATTCTCCTCAACCTCAAGATATTTGAGAAACTATAGCATAGGAATCTCCATGGAGATGGGAAATAACACTTGTTTCCCATATACTAACTCAGATGATGAGGTTTTGGGGCATTTCTTGGGAATTATGTGATCTTCCTAGAGTGTTGCCCAAATATTTTTGTTCCAATCTCTCTAATGTTCCGACCTGATTCTTTTAATGAGTCAGACCAAATTTTTATTGGTCAAATCACCTAGGCCATTTCCTTATGGGTAGTAGTTTGAAGATTTTTTTAAGAATATTCCATGTGAAAGCATGAATTGACATATCTTAGAACCTAAGAAAGCCTTGGATTTTTCAAATATGATGGTATTCAATGGGCCGAATCTCGTTACCATCTCCTGGAGGAAATTCACAATTACTAGCTCTATTGCATTCTTTAGAGGAATGACCTCGGTCCACCTAGTAAAGTAGGATTAATCATCCCTATAAAATCAAGGCCCCATTGCACAAAGGGTTTGTCAACCACTATCGGGTTGACAAGCATTGTTGAGTTTTTCCTTCTTTTGTGCAAATAATTGGCATTCCTTCTAGGCTTTAGCTAAAGAGTATGAGTCATTGAAAAGAGTAGGCTAGAAATATCAAACACACATTATTTTTATAGTGGTGGTCCTTGCAGAGAAATTTTCCACCCACGCGACTACTATGGAAAGTGTTAAGAACTTTCTTTGCCTGCTTTATGGTAACACATTGTTGCAGAATGCTATTGAAGTTCCTTTTGAAGAGGACCCCTTCAACAAGTGTATATTTGTTGTTATGTAGTCTATATAATATTTTATTCTAATAAGGAAGGCCCGATGAATATTAACAAATATGCATGAACCTTACCCTATCTGCTAGCCAACAACCTCTAGACTGGGGTTAATTTGTTAGAACAAGCTCAGATTTCTCCTCTTTAGCTACTATTTCTTCATCTTGTGCTAAATACTCACACAATCATCTTCCTTAGAAAATATTCATGATTTTGGCCTCAATATCATATTTGAGGATCTTAGTGATCCAATTGGCCCTCTTTTCGATGATTTGTCCCTCCATGATATGCTCATGCACATTGGAATGTGTGACCTATACAATCACCTTGTTGCAAGATATGAGGTGTTGAAAATTCTTGAGCCCCTCAACAATGGTGAATCCTTACCTTTTGATGAATTTTTAATTCATATCATAATCCTTTAAGCTCTGGGAGTGAAATGTTATCAGATTTTCTCCCTTTCCTTCATCATCTTTCTGGGTCAAAATAGTAGCAATGCTATTTTTACTACTAAATACATACAATATGAAGTCCTTTGATAGGTTTGGATTTACCAGTACATGAGCTGAATAAATAGTACCCTTAGCCTTCTATCTTCCTTTGTCCATTTAAACAATTGATCATTTTTGAACATTAGGGTGATAGGCCTAATGATCCCTGCAAAATTAGAAATGAATTTGCTCACAAAATTTACCTTTCCTAGAAAGGATTGAACTCCCTTGTTATTGACTGGAAGAGGAATTTATTTGATTGCCTTTACCCACCTTGGATTGATTGCAATTCCATCTTTAGAAACTACATGTCCTAATAGTTTACCTTGCGACACTTCAAAAACACATTTTTTTGGGTTCAGGGATATCTTGAACATTTGGATTTTTTCAAAAACCATTTGAAGGTGATAAAAAAAACCATCCTTATGCTTTGAGAATACTATAATATCATTTAGGTAGATCAAAATTGTTTTATTGATCAAATCATTGAAAGCAATATCAACTACTTGTTATAAGGTGGCTCCTGCATTGGAGAGGCCGAAGAGAATTTTTGCATAAGAAAACGTTCCCCACTTAGTAGTAAATTTTGTTTTGTGCTGGTCCTCCTCTTTTAACTAGATCTATTTGTAACCAAAGAAGTCGTCTAGTAGAGAAAACATCTATGATCCTACCACTACTTTCAAGATAGACTTCATGGAAGGCAAGGGGTAGTGGTCCTTCAAGGAAGCTTTTTTCAAGTCTTAAAAATTGACACATAGGTGTATGTATTTAGTATTATTTCAAACAAGAACCAGATTAGATACCCATGTACTATGCTTGATTGAGAAAATGATCTAGGAATGAATTAGCTCGATCAGTTCTTTTTCCACCAAGGCTTCAATCTTCGGATTTACTGGCCTCTACTTTAGATGGATAGGTTTTTATCCTTTCGTCAGTTCTATGATGTGTTGGATGATCATAGGATTGTTTCCCTTGAGGTCATCATATGACAAGGACACCACTCCTTCATATTTCTTACAAAAATGGACGAGTCTTTCCCTATCACACTGCGGGATATCCCTTCTAACTTTGATCTTTCTTCTATCTTTGACCTAAAAATTTGGATATTCACTTTTATCCACTACAAACCTACTCTTGTTATTTCTTACATCATCATAATTGAGTAGGTTTTCAAGAGTGACCAATCCTTCTAGGAGGTTTTTGAATCTTAATTGAATAATTTTCCCTTCATATGCCTCAAAATATTTTGGTTTGAGTTGTTTAGAAATCTCTCCTGACTGTTGGATAAATGAGGTGATGTGTTCATCACTTTTAAACAATTTATAGCTTTGATCATTATCTAGGATGGTCGATCAAAAAATTACTCATACAAATTGAATGTTATGAATCAAGTCAGAAGTAGGATAAAGGTGAGATCTGATTGTTGCCTTGCGGTTTTCTTTTGTATTTTTCTCTCTAGGCACTCTCTTGATATTGAAGGCTTCAAAGCTTTCAATTAGGTCCTAGAATCTATGTTTATAAGATCTCATGTGGATATTCTTGACTACTTAAATCCATGAAATTGGATTGACCACTAGTTGGGAGTCTCTGAATACCATTATTTTCTAAATAACCTTCTAATTTGCAAGGATTAGACCTTGCACTATGCCTTCATACTCAACATCATTTTTTGAACAAGTGAGCAAGAAGCAGAAGGACCAAAATGTATTTTCATTGGATGGGGACATCAAATAGATCCCATCTCTTATGCTAACTTTGCATCTTGCTCCACCGAAGCATAGCATCCATATCTCTGATATTGGACAATCCTTGGATTCCTTTGCGACCTTCGAGATTGCCCGATCCTCATCATAGATGACATAAGCCCCCAATCTGGTGGTATGATAGTTTTCAAAAGGATCAACGTCTATATACTCACTTAAAAGGACCTCTTATTAATTGGTCTAGTCTCCAATCACCTTCTCATCCTCCAGTATCTTGATACCATACATCTCTTCTTTGGTGAAAGAGGTATGAGTGGCCTCAAAATTAACCATGGCTTCATCAACCACATGCTCCAAATGTAGATGTTCATATATTATTTTTATTTTAGCTCCATGATTGGTTCAGAGGATCAACTGCGACCAATCCAAAGAAAGATACCCACTTATCTTTGAAGTGAATTCCTAGGATAAGGAAAGACTAAACGTTGGGAGAGCATCTATGATCATGATATCTTGTAGAACTGTGGTACTGAGGTAGGAGAATAGAGTGAAGGGGAGGTTTTTGATGACACCTATGATTTCAACCTTGTTCCCATCACATTGCATAACGCCATTTTTGAAAGGCTCATAGCTAAATCCTAAGTCTTCAACTATTTTCTTGGGCATAACTTTAGTGCTAGCACGAGAGTCTATCATATAATTGTGCAATAATTTCTTCCAAAAAATAAGTTAAGAAAAAGGGCTTGGGCTTTTTCTTCTCTTTTACTTCGATAGAGGCCTCCTCTACACTATTTGCAAGAAATTTGGCAGGAGGCAATGGGTCAACAAACTTTTCTTTGAGTGATAGCTATGTTAGTTCAATAACTGCATCCTCCTAGAAGGCCTTCTGCAACAATGACTTTTGCTTTGGAATAACTAAGATATCCCAAATGGACACATTAGTGGAGGATTTTTCCAATTGTTTGACCACATTGAATGGTGGTGGATTTGAAGTCTTCAATTCTTTAGGCCTTGTTATAATAGTTTCCCTTTGTGGTTGAAGCTACTAAGCAACTTTGGAGGTACTAGGAGTCTGGTCAGAGGCAATTTTAGGCTTTGGAGTGACTGGCTCGCCTATGAATCTCCTCTTTGAGTGAGTATTGTAATTAGACTACACTTGTGGGGTCTCCAATTTGGACACCTCATATGTAAATACCACCTCTTCTCCTTCCATCCATGAGAAGAGAGTGTGGTTGGGAGCTATATCACTTTATTTCTCCAAGGACATCCCTTGCATTTGAGTGGTGAGCACCGCATTTTTCATTTGTGGAGAGGTAAATGCATAACCTCCTAAACTTGATGTCATGCCCTGACTACACTATTCCACCACCTTCTATTGTAAGTTACCACATAGGCACTTTCAGGTATATGCACATCATTGTAGGGGAAGCACAAGGGGTTGATGTAATCAGTGAGATTGTTTTGCCTCGCTACCAACTCTCTATTTGAAATCGATGGGACATTAGGCAGTGGAGTATGTACTAGAACCATCTAGTTACTTAATTGAGCTTCCAGACTCATGAACATACCTCCTTGGTATTGGTTCTATTGTTAGGAAGGTCTTCCACCTTGGTAATTTTTGTATGTTGGTTTTTGAGGCATGGAATGATTATTCTTGATTGCAGTTGCTTCATTTGAGATATTCTAAAGCAACTCCTTGAAGTTGTTCATCTCATCCCTTGAAGGATTAGATGTAGAAGCAGTATTTTTTGGCATACCCAAATATGTGTACATATATTGAGGAGGAGTAGGCACACTGGTAGACACTATTTCTTGGGTGGGAACTAATATGTCTAGAAATATAGGCATGATGGGATGAGGTGGCAGATTTTCAACATTGATTGGGTTACTCTCTACCTTCATAGTGATGTTGTATGCATCTGGTAGGGTGGTTCTGCCAAGGGAAAAAAACAGCATCAAGATGTCGACATTGATGGATTTCAAGTAGAACATGAAAGCCAACTCGACCACTGAATGAATAGTAGCCTAGATTCTCTACCAAGTTGTGTGGAACTAGGTTTTGAAGTTAATCATGGCTTCATATGGGGCCCACTTTATGGTCACTAGTTGGTGATATAGTGAAGAATGATCTCCATCATTCAAAAATATTTTGTGGAAAGGATCTCCGAGCTGGTCCCAGGTACTGATAGTGTTAGCTTGTAGAGTGCAGTACAAATCTAGTGCCTTACCCTTGAAAGAGGCAACGAGCAACCTTAGTGCTATATTATGGTTGGTAACACCATGCACCAAACACACATCTGCCACATCTTGAAAATGTTTGGAAGGTGTTTTTGAGCCATCGTCGGTGAATTTCGGTATAGCTTTTCAAGAAGAAACCATAATAGGGTCCTAGGTGGTGGGTGCAATTGATGCTATAAGGGGGATTCTAGCATCCCATACAACATAATTTATATTAGCAATAGGCAACATGGCTGGAAAAGGGATCAAAACATTAACTGGATGGGTACTAATTCACACTGTTACTAGCGATGACACTAGTAAGCTAGTGTTGTTTGTTGTTTGGGATCTAGTAACAAGTCGATGGCTCATACACCCACTTAAGGTTTAAGTAAATTAAAACAATGTCCCACTTTGCGTGCTAGAAAAAGAAACTACTAATGCCAAAATTTGACAAGCAGAACCCTTTTGGAAAACTCAATTAAAGGGGTGACTTATTATACTAAACTAAGTAATCTTCAGGTTTTTAGAGAAGCCAAGTTCTTCTATAATTTGGGGTTTGGAAAGGGAAAATGAAGTAGGTATATAAAATAAAGATCTAACAAAGGTGATGCACCAAACTATAGGTGTCTTCATGCACAAGAAACCTTCCTTTCGGACATGGTTTAAATGTCGTTCAACAATCTACTATGTCCTAGAATAACAAAAGTCATAGATGGAAAACTTGAATAGATTACAAATTAACATAAAATAACTCCCATACACATTTACTGAAACCTCAAATGGTTGAAGCCTCTCCTTTTGTCACCTACTTTAGTCTCCCTCTAGGTGCTTCAATTTCTATACAAAGTATTGACACCCCATAGAGTCTTCAGAGTCATCTGGATGCAATGAATTAGGCCCGACAAGCAAGAAAGTAGAGACTATAGGTAATTCTGGTCACTTCAATGAGGCTACAAAAATCTAAGCTAGAGGGATAAATGTAGTTTGAATATTACACAATTAGAGTCGTGGGCCTCAATTTAAGTGAAACTCCTCCACATGACAAAGTGGTTCTAGACAAAGCAAATGAGAAGGTGGTCTACATCGACTATTCAAAACTAGACAAAAAGTTGAAGAAGCATGAGGAAGAGTTGGAAAATTTAAAATCCATGTTGAACAAGCTACAAGAAGAAATCAAAGGAAAATATTTAGAGATGACACACCAAAGGTAGTTACAAGGTCAATATGGTGAGGTAACTAAGTTTCTTGAAGAATCCTAGAGTGGGAAGGATCAGATTCATGTTGAGGTAGAGAAATTAAAATTTCAGATCACGGTTGAACGTGAAGAAAATGTAGAGCATCAAAAAAGCTAGAAAAGGATAGATAGAGATATAAAAAAAAAAAAAAACTATATCTGATGGGCTACAAAAAGAGCTACAAGAGATGGATAAACAAAAGGAGGACATGTAGAAGGAATTGGATAACTTCCAATCCCAAGCCTGCAAGAACCTTCAAAATGCCCAGATAGAAACAAAAAGGGTGAAACAAGAAAAGGACACCAAGTTTTTTTTTTTTGACTCACGAAAAATTTATTGGGAAGCTATGCTCCAAGCTTACAAACAACCTCCAAGAGAAAAATTGATTGCATGAAAATATGAAAGCAAGAGATTCCTAATTTCAATAGGAACTGATCATGGCATAGGGATCCAGGATTGCCTTGATACTGAAAAAATTAGTATCTACTCATTAGGAGAGAATCATAGGTGTAGTTGCAACCCTCAAACTAGTCTTATAGTTTCTAAAGGATGCTCAAGAATTAAATTCAAAATTTGGTCTAGCGATCGACCAAATTATCTGCATATTCACCCTCGAGGTTGAAGAATTAGGGAGCTTGATCTTGAAATTATGTAAATCAACTCAAGAGGCCTTATGGGACGTAATAATTCTTGACCAAAGAATAGATGTAGGGAAAGAAAATGAATTCATCACCTACCATCAGGTCACATCAAAAACTAAATTTTTCTAGGTAGCATTTAATAAGAAGGTCGACGAGATCATGGAGTTCAAAATTATACTCCAATTTGGTTTGTCCACCCTTTTCTCAATAGATGGAGGAGTATTAACCATAAAGAAAATCGTGTAAGCAATCAAGCTCAAAATAAAGACCTCCATAGCACTCCCAGGTTTAAGCCCATTACTGACTATCAAGGAGATAGAGAAGGAAATTATTCCCCTTTCTCGACTATATTACCATATTGGAGATGTTTCATCAAGGTAGAGAGGCATTTATTTTTAAATAATTCCTTGATCTGGATCAAGCATATAATATTTTATGCACCCTCATATGACCTAGTTATGTAGATTGGGAGACCCAACATGTCACTTTCCTCAAACTCTAAGAATTACCTTAGGTCTAGGTTCCTGCCTCCACAAGAAAAAGCCTCCTGTGAGTTGTCAGTACTATGGAGCATTTTTCCTTTGAATATTTTTTGGGTTTTCGAATCTCGTTACCTTTCTACTTTGAGATGGACCTATGCTCAAAAGATGAAGGTTTTTCTTTCATAAAGATGCACAATGTGCCACATGGTGGCTACAAGACTTTATTTATATCTTTTCCTTGAAGTTTGGATTGGAACACATGTCAACTTGTTGTGGATTCCTTTCAAAGTTTTCATAAAACCTAAAATCACCAACTCGATTGACACGTCAATATTCTATCAGGCAGTCTGTATATTTAATGGAGGGATTCTTTTGGTTAGAGTTCATCGGCAAGCATGGTGGATGTCTTAATTTCAGGGTGGAACCTTTGAGTCAACTTCATCATTCTTCATAATTGATTGATCAAATTTTTCAAGGTCATGATAAAATTTGATTGTCTTCTACCAGTATATCTTCATGAAATATTTGGAAACATTAATGAAGTAGTTGATACTTTATGAGTGAATATTGTTGCGATCTAATAAATATCTAATATTGGATTGCAAATTATTATATTGAGGCATTTGGCAGCTTCCTCTTCTCGATCATTTATGGTGGTGTCTTCTTTTTGGGCTATAAATGAGAGTTGACAATAGTAAAAAAGAGAGTTTGAGAGTTTCTTCAAAAAATATTTTCAAAGAATGTAGATATTTTTCTAGGGAGCTCTATTTTCTTAGAAATAGGAGGGTTTTAGAGAATACTTCTTATTCTCTTTGGAATTTTGTATTTAATTCAAAATATCATTAGATTGGCATTTGACCTCTACTTTCAGTTAAATAAATTATAATAATTTGATCTATCAGAAATAAAATCTTTGGGATTGTGCGTTTTATGGCCTTTATCAAGTTTATTTTTTTGTATTTCATTCATGCCAAGATCACTATGTTAAGACCTTATGTTGGTATACTAGTTAATTATTTTTCATATTGTTAAGCTCCTATATTTATGCTATCTTGGAAAAATTAGATCATGGCCATTATACTCTTTCATTTTATGCTTTAAAAGAGAAATGATTCTATAAAAATATATGCATTACTATTAATTTTTGTGGTTTTTTTACCTCTGATTGGACCTTAATGGATGCTTCCCACAGGGAGGTTTGAAATACGGTATTGTGTTTTCTCTAGCCTTTGTTGCTCATTCTCTTCCCAATAATGAAAAGTCTATGGAATTTTGTGTCTATCTTATTAGTTGTAAGAAATAGTTAAGGTTTGAAATGTTGTAAAAGATTTGGCAGATCACCATCTTTATGTTTTATTTACATTTATTTCTACCCTTTTCCCCCAAACACAAACAAGAGGTAAATTTATTTAAAAATTCTAGAGGTCATTTATTGAGGCACAAATTAGTCACCACTCACTAAATTTCCCATAAGGCTATTTGAAGAGGTGAAAGCTTTAATGATCAAAAGTTAGAATCATAAATATTTAGCCATAAGTCTCTTCTAGATAAATGGGAGTATTTTCCACTTTTTTAACATAAGATGAATGAATATGCACTTGATTAGAGGAGCTAGGTTCACTCATTTTTGGAATTTTAGGTTTAGTTTGTAAGTAAATTTCAAGATGTAAAATTCAAAACATCTCAAGTTGTGTTGGTTTTTTTATGGAAGGATAAAAGGATGCCTTATTCTCAAGATTGTTAAGGCAATCATTTATGAAATCATGCATCCTAGCATTTTATTCTCCAATGATTTCAACCTCACAAGGACATTCATTAGGATTTTTTTGAGCATGAGTAAGTTCAATTGCATTATGATCATTACCAAAAACACAACTTGAATCATCAACTAAGGAGAACAAAGACTTCTACACATTGCTAGAACACTTATCCATTTTTAGATTTTCAAACTTAAAGAATGCCATTTTTTATTACACTAAGTAAAAACCTAAAAATGAAATTTTGTAAATGTAATTTCAAAATCATACAATGCACTAGATGCACCAAATTAAGCTATATATGATGAAATTGATGAAATAGAAACTCTGTAAGTAATAACAAAAATCTAAAAGCAACAAATAGAAGCATAGAAATGAAGATTTTAATGTCTAGAAATTTAGGTTATGGCCTAATCAGGGACTCATTCGCCCTAGGGTGAATGGGTCCTATATGAGGATTTTGAGACTAATTTTGAAAAAGTTTAAAGTTTTTTCCAGTGGTTTTTAGATTCATGTTTCTAGTAGCAAGATTGAGTTTTTTTTCAATAGAATGCAATGTGGAAAGAAAGTTTAAAATATATAAAAATGATAACATAAAAGACCTAGTTTGATGTGCAATTTTTTGTTTCAATTTTAAAATGAAAGTTTATATGATGTAAAATCATATGCAAGATTACTGATTTTTTTGTATTTTTCAGATTTTAAAGAATAAAAACAATGCAATCCTAAAACCCTAGATGCAATGAAAAACTGAATGCAAATTAGACACCCTAAATGAGATCTAATTCAAAGCAAATGAATGCAAGATCTAAATCTAGGATGGAAAGGAATCCAAAATCAGAAATTTACAATGCTCAAAATGTCGAGTTCACCAAAATGAAATAAAGGAAAAGAGGTTCACCATAATGAAACAAAATGATGAACCTAATTTCACTCTCTTATTTCATTCAATATGTAAGAAATAATGTATAAATGAGAATAAAAAATTAAACCTAATTGATATAGAAATAAAAAGGTAGGTTTTAAGAGGGTTAAATGTTGTGTACCTTTTGCAAAAAAATAAATTTCAAACCTCATTGAGGACTCATTCGCCCTATGGTGAATAGGTCCTTGCTAAGACTTTGGAAAATTTGATTCCGGGTTTTGTTCCTCTCAGTCTGCAACCCCAAATCCTTGTTGGGAACTATTGAAAAGCTGTAAGTAAATCATGTAGCTCATTTTCTATGATTTGACAACTTTCTTAGCGACTTTGGAAACTTTTGAAATTTTTTTCTCCAATTGATCTTTAACCTAAAACCCGCAATCACACATGAAAGAAGAAAAAAATGTTGTTTGTTAGGGAATAGGGATTTTCCTAGGTCAAACCCCATTTTGGTAATTAAATTTCCTTGAAATAAAACAATGCATAAAGGAATGGTGAATAAACAACAATATGTAACAACTCACCAAACTTTAATTGAACCTTGGACAACAAATCTACAACTTAGAATGAAGTGGCCTCAATTAATGTAGATCTTGATCATGAAATTTTATTACAAACAATACCTTTTAATATTATTGATAGATATTGGACACTACATCACAACATTAGCTAAATAACATGTATAATGCAATCCATCTTTGACAAGATAATTGTAATCTTGTTTGTTGCAATAATATTATTCAAATCTCCTCTTAAATTCCTTAGAAATCCTCTTGAAATCCTCTATAATTATCTTGTGAAGATAATCTTGAGATAATTTGAACTTTCTAGATGAATCTAATTGAAATAACCTTGTATTTATACTTATCTTATTAATAATTCTCAAAATTTAAATATCACAAGCTGAAATCATTAAAATACAACCAAAAAAATATTTAAAGGGGGGGTTCTAGGTCTAAGTGAAGAGCCATTCTCCATGTGGTGAATGGTTCCTACGTCACTCACCTAGGACACACTTCGAGAAATGTGAAATGTTATGTGAAAATAGGGTGCTAGGACCTAGTGAGGACCCATTAACCATGTGGAAAATGGGTCCTAGGTCACTAACCTAAGACACACACCTTCAAAAATAAAGTGTTGTGTAATATCATTTATGAATTTCACATTTTGTCCCTAAGAATTTGCAATTAATTAGGCTTAGATTTGAATTGAAGGGGCCAATTAAGGAAAATTAACATTAATTAATTAATAAATACCTAGATTAGTGTGAAAGTGTAAAGGTACACTTTACAACACCCTAAAGAAGGAAAAATTAATTCCATTTTAATTAAAAAAAGTGCCCTAAATTTAATGTGATTGTGTAAAACACATTACAACACAAAATTAAGCTAACATTAGGCTCATTTTATTATTAATTCTTCCCACATTAATGAAAAAGGGATACTTTTTCCATTACTACAAGAAGAAATGTGAGAAAGAGAAAGAAAATATTGAGGAGAATATTGTAGTGTCATACGAAATACCTAAGTATAATCCTATTGACATGTTTCAGATGCTTTCCGAAGTCAAGGTGACACTACTAGTGATGAAAATGATGAGAATTCAAGAACACAAATAAAAGACAATGGCCTTGTTAATGGTGCTACTACAACCTGTGGTGATAAAAGGGTGTCTACTCGGCCTAAAGTGAGTGGAAGTAAAGTAATTGAAGAAGTGTATAAGGAAGCTAAGGTAGCGAAACAACTTCCTACACTAACCTTTAGAAGAGAATAATGCAAATTTTTTTAAAGATATTTAACAGTTACAAAAACTTAAATACAAATAAATACAAATATCATGTATACCACAACACAATGATTTATGTTGGGAAAACCCTTTTGGGAGAAAAACCCCACACTTTGAAAGTTGTCCAAGATATTATTCAGAAATCAAAAGATTAAAATATACCTGTAGAGAAAGCTTCCCATAGGAGTATCACTACTAGATATCAAGAGACACCATGACTGCTATCAAGCTCTCAAAATACACAACCATGTACATACATCCCACTTGTTTATAATAAGATTTTTGGAACCTTCTAGAATTATGGTTTCACAAGGTAATTTTCATTTGAAGTGTTAATGGAAAAACCTTGATGTGTCAGTGGGAAAAAACCTTGACATGTTAGTGGGAAAAAACCTTAACATATCAGCAAGAAAAAACCTTGACATATTTTTATAAGTGTACATTATTTGCATGATCAGTCACAACATACCAACATACATCCTATCAATAAATTGTATATAATTGCAACATTGAGACACTTTTTTCGAAAAATTATCCCACTTGTCAAACACCTTATAAGGACAATGAAAGGGTGTCATCATTATCACTAATTTCTAGGGACCAAAAGGCCCATAGTCTTTGAAGAGCATCTAAAATTCTATGTGCTCATAGTCTTAGTTAAATAATAAATAAAATTCATCAAAGGATCTACCTTAACCAACTTCACCCTACCATATTTGACCATATCTCTCGTAAAATGATATTGTACATCAATGTGCTTGGTCCTAGCATGAAATTTCAGGTTCTTCGCTAGACATATCACACTTTGAATGTCACAATAAATTATCACTGCACCTTGTTTTATTCCAATATCTGAACATAGCCTCTTAATCCAAATGGCTTCTTTACAAGAATAAGTAGCTCCCATATACTCTACTTCATTAGTTGACAAAGAAACCATAGCCTATCACTTACTCATCCAACTAATTGCACTACCAAATAAAGTAAAAACATTAGCACTAGCAGATTTTATGCTATCAACATCACATGTCCAGTCGAAGACCACATAAGCATGAATATCAAGGGAAATCTTGTCTTCAGTCATATTACTATGATACCATAAGGAATAATTTGAGGTAACCCACACATATTTGAATAATATTTTAACTGCATCCCAATGAACTCTACTAGGATTAGAAATATATCTTTAAATAACTCCCATTGCTTGAGAAATGTCTAGTCTAGTACAAACCATGGCATCCATCAAACTTCCAACTGCACTCTTGTAAGGAACTCTTCTCATGTCTTCCATCTCTAATGGAGATGTTGGACAATATGAAATAGATAACTTTGTTCCAACTAAAATAGGAACACACAATGGTCTACAATCCTACATATCAAACCTCTATAAAATTGAGCTGACATACTTTGTTTGGAAAAGCCATGGCTTTCTATTCAGTTTACCTCTTTTAATTTTTATCCCAAGAATGTGTTTAGCTGCACCAAGATCTTTCATTTCAGATTTAGCAGCAAGTTGAGATTTTAGTTCTAAAATCATACATTTCACTCTACCAATAAATAACATATCAACAACATATAATGCAATAAATAGGAAACAATCACCATCAATTTTATAAGAAATACAATGATTTAATTTAGAACACTCAAATTCTAAACTCAAAACATATGTATCAAATTTTGGGTACCACATCCTAGGAGTCTTTCTTAATCCATACAAATATTTCTTCAATTTTCAAACCAAATTACTTTTACCTTTCACCACGTAGTGCTCTAGTTGTCATATGAATAACGTCCTCCAAATCATCACGAAGGGGAGCAGTTTTCAGATCCATTTACTCAACCTCTAAATCATTAGAAACAACAATAGAACGAAAAAATCTAATGGATGTCATTTTTGCAATAGGAGAAAATATCTCACCATAATAAACACCCTCAACTTGAGAGTAACCCTTTGCAATCAACCTCACTTTGTACTTCCCAATACCTTCATCTAAACTAATATTTTTCTTGAACACCCATTTACAACCAACAAGTTTTCGTTCTCCAGGTAATGGTAGAAGATCTCATTTATCATTATTTTTAAAAGATTTCATTTCTTCATCTAGAGAAATCTTCAAGGGTTTTGCATCATTCATACCTAGTGCCTCTTTTATAGATCTAGGTTCATCCATGTTAGTATTCAAAGAAAAAATACATCTCCAATCATCAAGTGAATACCTTTTAGGTGGTCTTCTATGACTTGTAAACCTACAAACAATTTGAGTTGGAGATTATTCCCCCTATTTTGAAGATCCAAATCTAGATGAGATCTCCTCAACTTCTTGTCTATCCTTGGACCTTGATTCAACTTTCTCACGTGTAGAAGGAAAACAAATCACATCTTATTTACCTTTTTCTGGCTGCACTGTAATAGAAGAGGGCCTAGTTCTCTAGAAATAACACTTCTACTATGTATTACCTTCTATGAAACAAGATCCAAAAGTTTGTAACCTTGCACACCATAATTATATCCAATGAAGATATATTTCATAGCCTTGTTCTCCAACCTTGTTCAATTTTCCTTTGGCACATGTGCATATGCCTCACAACCAAACACTATAAGATGTCTTAATGAAGGATTACAACCTGACCATGCCTCTATAGGAATCTTATCCACAAGAGCTAATGTAGGAGACATGTTAATCAGGTAAAAAGTAGTGACAACAACTTTAGACCAAAACCTTTGTTCTAGGTTAGCACCACTCAACATATTGCTAGCCTTTTCCATCAATGTCCCGTTCATTCTTTTTGCAACTCCATTCTATTATGGAGAATATATATTTGTCTACCATCTATGGATACCACAAGATCTAAAGAATCTTTAAAAAATAATTAGAGAAAAATTCACCACCATTATCAATCCTAAAAAAAATTATTTTCTTTCCAATATGCAACTCAACCATTTCTTTAAATTCTTTAAATTGACTGAAAACTTCATATTTACTCTTCACAAAATATACCCATGTCTTTATGCTATAATCATCAATAAATGAAACATAATATGTGGATTTACCAATTGAAGGAACATCTATAGGACCAAATACATCAGAATGAATAAGATCTAGTACACCTAAAGAGTTATGAGAACTCAAGTAAAATGACACCTTCAAGAGGGTTTTTTATTTTTCAAGGTCCTTAGACCATTTTCTCTAATGTTTGTGTAATTAATTATTTAATTACACTTTATTAATTTTACTTAGGTAATCATTATTTTACTTAATTAATAAGTAAGGTTTATTTAGTTGAGCTAATTTTAGGTCAACATTAGGTTTTACCTTTCTGGTTTGCATGTCTAATCTTCATTTCTAACATGTTATCAGAGCCTTGATTTGCAACCCCTTCTCAATTTTTGGAGAAATTCATTGCAGAGCACATTCGAGGTTCCTCGAGGGTTTCATGCCTTGAGCTTATTTTTGCAAAATTTTAGAGTAGATCAGACATCTCCATTGGATTAAGAGCTCTGGAAAAAGTTAGGATTGGCTTTTGTTTCATTGATTTTCAGCTCCGTTTATTAGATCTGAGTTGTTGAGAAATAATATCTTGCTTATTTCTTCATAGTGTGATAGGTTTATCATTGTAGTTGATTCTTGGAGTTGTGGGAGTACATACATCTACTCTAACATCTGATGCCATAACATACAAGTATGTGCAGGATCATGGGGGTCCAAACTAGGCCTCTGAGTGGTGATGAAAATTCAAAAAATTAGTGTTAGGCAACTTGACATAAAAATTTGAATAGGTTATTAACATAATTTTAAAAATATGTAAGAAAAAAAGTTGTAGAAAATTGAATGTATTTTCTAGGCTGCTAGTCCCTTTTTGGAAAAAAGTAAATTTGTTTTGAGAGAATTTAAAATTTCAATGCAGTGGTACTAAATTTTCAGGAAAAAGAAAAGAAGCAGGTATATATCTGACCACCCTAAGTACAAGAAAAAAATAATATTTTTTTCTAAATCTTCCAATATAAGTAGAGGAAACATGCCCAAATGTGCCAAAAAAAAAATTGTATTTTTTTCCTTGTAAATAATTAGTTATGATTTTTTTACTAGAACTTTTTAGAATTATTAAAGTGTCTATGTTTGACGACCATAACTTTGTCAAATAGTTATGAAATTCATTTTTTTAATCCTATAGTATGTGAAGTATCTTGTAGATTCAAAAAATGTTAAGTAGTTTGAAAGTAATAGAAGTTTTTCAATTAGCTTATCAATCAAGACTTTAGATGTAAGGTAGGTAGAAAATCAATAATAATTATTTATTAAATTCAAAATAAGGAGAAACTTATATTGGTGGAAAGCTGACAAATTTTTCTATAAAAACTTTTCATTTGATGAAAATCAGATAAAAAAAAGTGGTCAGCCACAAGGGTGAACTTTGAAAACTACACAAATTTTCAAAACATGCTTTTTGGGTTCTCCCTCTATCTCCCTCTCTCCCTCTCAAGTTTCTCTCTCTATTAGGTACCTACCACTACCTCTCTCTCCCTCTCCCTCTCCCTCTCCCTCTCCATCTCCCTCTCTCTCTCTGTCCATTCCTCCAAATTCTCTCTATCTTAGGTATCTCTCTCTCACACACACACTCCATCTCCATCTCCATCTCCATCTCAGGTCACTCTCTCTCCCACTCTATCTCCCTACCTCTCTCTCTCTCTTAGGTCCCTACCACTCCCTCTCCCTCTCTCTCCATCTCCATTTCCCTCTCTCCCTCTCTCTCACTCCATATCCATCTTAGGTCTCTCTCTCCCACTCTCTCCTCTCTCCCTCCCTCTATTTCTCTCTCTCGCAAGTCTCTCTCTGTCTCTCTCAGGTCTCTCCCACTCCCTCCTCTCTCTCCCTCTCTCTTTCTCTCTCTTTTAGGTCTCTCCCACTCCCTCTCTCTTATCTCATGTCTCTCTCACTCTCTCTCTCTTACTCACACTCTATGTCTCCCTCTTAGGTCTCTCTCTCTCTCTTGATCTCCCTCTTAGGTGTGTCTCTCTCTCCCTCTCTCATTCCCTCTCTCCATTTCAACTCTCTCTCCATTTCCCTCTCTCCCTATCTTTGAAGTCTCTATCTCTCTCTTAGGTCTCTCCCACTCCCTCTCAAGTATCTCTGTCTCAAGTCTCTCCCACTCTCTCTCTCCTCTCTCTCTCACACACTCACACCCTCTAGTCTCTTTATCTCCCTCACAAGTTTCTCTTTCTCCCTCTCTCTCACTCTCCATCTCCATCTCAGGTCTCTCTCACTCTCCACCTCCCTCTTAGGTCTCTCTCTCTCACTCTTCACCTCCCTCTCAGGTCTCTCCCTCTCTCTCTCAAGTCCCTACTACTCCATCTACCTATCTCTCCCTTTCCATTTCCCTCTGAATCACCATCTCCCTCTCCCCATCTCTTTCTAAATCCTTTTGAATTATCTCTCCCTCTTCGATATCGATCTCTCTCCCTCTTAGGTATCTCTCTCTCTCCCTCTTAGGTATCACTCTTTCTCTCTCCCACTCTCTCTCCTCTCTCCCGACCTCTCTCCTTCTCAATTCCCTATCCCTCTCTCACCCTCCTTCCCTCTATTTCTATCTCTCTCTATCTCTCTCTTCTCTCTCTCTCTTAGGTCTCTCCCACTCATTCCTCTCTCCCTCCCTCTCTTTTTTTCTCTCTCCCAAGTCTCTCCCACTCCATCTCTCTCTTCTCTCATGTTTCTCTCTCTCCTACTCACACTCTCCATCTCCCTCTTAGGTCTATCTCTCTCTCTTCATCTCCCTCTTAGCTCTCTCTCTCTACCACTCCTTCCTTAAGTCTTAGGTTCCTCCCACTCCCTCTCCCTCTCCCTCTCTCTCCCTCTCTTTGAAGTCTTTATCTCTCTCTTAGGTCTCTCCCACTCTCTCTCACTCACTCACACTCTCAAGTCTCTTTATCTCACTCTCAAATCTCTCTCCCTCCCTCCCTCTCCCTCCATCTATCTATGTATATCCCTCTCTCCCTCTCAAGTATCTCTCTCCCCCTCTCTCTATCTCTCTCTCACACTCCCTCCTACTCTCTCTCTCTCTCTCAGGTCTCTCTCTCCCACTCCCTTTATCTCTCTCTCAATTTTCTCCTTCCCACCAGAACTATATCTCTCTCTCCCCCTCTCTCCCTAACTCTCCCCCACTCTCTCTCTCCCCCTCTCTCCCTAACTCTCCCCCACTCTCTCTCTCCCCCTCCCTTTGAAGTCTCTTTCCATAATAACTCTCTCACTCTCTTAGGTATCTCTCACTCCATCTCTCCCTCTTAGGTATCTCTCTCTTTTTCTCTCTTAGGTCTCTCCCACTCCATATCTCTCCTCTCAAGTCTCTCACTCTATGTTTCTCTCTCTCTTACTCGCAATCACACTCACACTCACACCGCACTCACACCCACACCCACACCCACACCCACACCCACACCCACACCCACAATCACACCCACAATCACACCCACAGTCACACTCACACCCACACCCACACCCACACCCACACCCACACCCACACCCAAACCCACAATCACACTGACAATCACACCCACACTCACACTCACACTCACACTCACACTCAAACTCAAACTCACACTCAAACTCACACTGACACCCACACCCACACCCACACCCAAACCCATAATCACACCAACAATCACACCCACACTCACACTCACACTCGCACTCGCACTCGCACTCGCACTCGCACTTGCACTCACACTCGCACTCACACTCACACTCACACTCACACTCACAATCACACTCACACTCACACCCACACCCACACCCACACCCACACTCACACTCACACTCACACTATCCATCTCCCTCTTAGGCCTATCTCTTTCTCAAGTCTCACACAAACACACTCTATCACTCTCTCTATCTCTTCATCTCCCTCTTGGGTATCTCTCTCTCCCTCTCTATCTATATATATCTCTCTTTCTCCATCCCATGTATCTCTCCATCTTAGGTATCTCTCTCTCTCTTTCTCTCCATCTTAGGTATATCTCTCCCACTCTCTCTTTCATATCTCACTCTAGGCTCTCTCTCTCTCAAGTCCCTATCCCTCCCTCCCTCTCAAGTCTCTCTCTCTCTCCCCCTCCCTTTGAAGTATTTCCCCTTAAATCTCTCTCACAAACACACTCTCTCTCTCCATATCCATCTTAGTTCTATCTCTCCTAATCTCACTCTCCTCTCTCTCCCTCTCAATTACCTCTCCTTATCTCTCCCTCACTCTATCTATCTCTCTCCCTCTCAAATATCTCTCTCATCCCTCCCACTCCCTCTCCCACTCCCTCTCCCTCTCACTCTCCATCTCCCTCTCCCCCTCTCTCTCTTCCCCTCCATTTTAAGTCTCTCCTTCTTATGTCTCTCTCTCTTAGGTCTCTTCTATTCCCTCTCTCCCACTCCCTCCTCCCTCTTCCTCTTTCTCTTACTCTCCCTCTCTCTTTCTCTCTCTCTCAATGTATCTCTCTTAGTCACACTCTCCATCTCCATATATGGTCTCTATCTCCCACTCTATCTCTCTTTATCTGTTCATATCCCTCTTAGGTATCTCTCTCCATCTCCCCCTCTCTCTATATCAAGTCACTCCCTCTCTCTCTCCCCATCTCAAGTTACTTTCGAGGGAGAGAGATAGAGGGAGGGAGGGAGGGCGAGACTTGAGAGGGATAGAGGGAGAGAGGGAGAGTGGGGGGAGAGAGGGGGGGAGAGAAAGAGTTATCTAGTTAGGGTGGGAAGGAGACACTTGAGAGAGTTATATAGTTAGGGTGGGAAGGAGAAACCTAAGAGAGAGAGGGAGTGAGAGAGAGAGACCTGAGAGGGAGGTGGAAAGTGAGTGAGTGAGAGAGAGAGGGGTAGTGGGAGAACTAAGAAGGAGAGAGGGGGATAGGGATATGGAGAGTGAGAGTGAGATGGTGAGGGAGAGGGAGAGGGAGAGAGAGGGAGTGGGAGTGGGAGTGGGAGAGACCAAAGAGAGATGAGGGAGAGAGAGATAGAGATAGAGAGAGGGATATAGAGGGAGGGAGAGAGAGGGAGATTGAATTGAGAGGGAGTGAGCTTAGAGGGAGAGAGGAGAGAGAGAGGGAGTGGAAGGGACCTAAGAGAGATCGACTTAATAAGGAGATAAAATTCAAAGGGAGGGGGAGAGAGAAGGGAAGATAGGGAGTGGGAGTGGGAGGGACCCGAGAGAGAGAGAGAGCCTAGATGGAGATATGAGAGAGAGAGAGAGAGAGAGAGAGAGAGAGAGAGAGAGAGAGATAGTGTGTGTGTGTGTGAGAGAGAGACCTAAGACCGAGATAATTTAGAGGGAAGGTGAGAGAGGGAGAGGGAGAGAGATATGGAGAGTGAGAGAGAGATGGAGATGGAGTGGTAGGGACCAGCAAGAGATACTTAAGAGGGATATGGAAAGAGAGATAGGGAGAGAGAGACTTGAGAGGGAGATAGAGGGAGAGAGACTTGAGAGGGATAGAGAGATTTGAGAGGGAGAGAGTGTGAGTGTGTGAGACATTGAGAGAGAGAGAGGGAGTGGGAGAGAACAAAGAGAGAGAGAGGGAGTGGGGGAGAATTGAGAAAGAGAGACCTAAGAGGGAGAGAGGGAGTGGGAGAGACTTGATAGAGAGACCTAAGAGGGAGAGAGACTCAAGTGGAAGAGAGACTTCAAAGGGAGGGAGAGAGAGAGGGAGAGGGGAGATGGAGAGTGAGATGGAGATGGAGAGAGAGAGAGAGAGAGGGAGAGGGAGTGGGAGAGATTTGAGTGAGAGAGAGAGATAGGGAAGGAAAGATGGAGAGAGAGTGAGAAAGATAGCTATAAACAGGGAAAAATAGAGAAGAAATGAGGGAGGGATAGGTCTAGAGCTTAAGGGGAGACATGGTGATATATAGAGAGGAAGATAAAGGGACAAAGAGATATGATGATATATGAAATTTTTTTCATCTCTTTGCTACAAAAAATATAAATTTCATTATTCATTAATTTTTCTAATTTTTAAAGTATTTTGAGATGAGTTACAAAAAATCATGAAGAAAAAGACTTTGCATGTGAAAGTACTGAGCATTTGCTGTTTCAAAAATGGAATATGAAGTTCAAATGATTATAATTATTTATTTACATACAATATAGAAACACCACCTGTTCCATTGCATATAGCTCTCAATCACCTTTCCAACTCCTCAAAAAAGTCAAAATTTTGATAAGAAACACAAAAGTTATGGCCATTTTACTAAAGAGTGTTGTTTAGGTCTTCAAACGGATATCTTTTTTGCTTTTCAAAATGAATATCCATTTTTTTTTTCAAAAAAATAGGTTCCCGCTTTCCAAAATAAATTTCCGTTTAAAAAATAAAATGGATATATATTATAAATGGATATTTATTTTAGTTTTTTATTACCAAACCAAAACATATATTGTACCTAAGCCTGTAAAAAATTGAAAGTGAAAATTTCACATTTTTGGGCGTGTTAAAAACGCCTTTTTTCACATCGTCACTTTTTGGATCCCCATGAGCTTCCGCATACCCATAATTTTTTCTATAGGTAACTTTTTCTTAAAATAAATAGCACCCTTGGTTATCCAAAATCCATGACCATCTATTGAAGGTGAAACCATCACTTCTTCTACAAATTTTATTTTCACATAAGTACTTTTACACTCAATAGTGCATGCATCAAGCTTATACAATTTCCTAAAATCTAACACCTCTAGCAATCACCATAGCACCTCTAACCATATTGTATCCTGAATAAAAAAAACTACCTACACACCCACATCTATTAGTTTTCTCATAGATAACAAATTTCATGCTAATGTAGGGATATGCAACACACCATTAATCCTGTTTATTCTACCATCAAAAAACTTGATTTTAAGTTTACCATGGCCAATAATGTCTTAATGAGAATCATCATCCAAGTACACTTTTCCTCCATCAAATTCTTCATATTCAAAAAACCAATCTCAATTAAAGAACATATGAAAAGATGCACCCGAGTCAATTAACCATGCATCATTACCTACACGAGTTGCCACAACTAAAATGAATGCATCACCATCTTTCTTCTAGGACTCTGAATCATACTTCTTTTTCATCTTCTTTTCTTCTTTGCATTCCTTATGAACATGTCCAGGCTTACCACAGTTGTAGCAAATAACTTTGGGCTTTCCAAGAGATTTAGATCTCCCCTTGGACTTGGATTTTTAATGCTTCTCATTATTCTTCCCTTTTTCCTTAGGTCTTCCATTAACATTTAGGATGTCCTTGGCAGTGATGGATACCTTCCTCCACATCTCTTTAGAAATAAAAGAACAAACCACATCTTCAATCTTCAATATAAGATAAGTACTCCCAATAGCCATAACAAGAGAATCCCATGAATCATAAAAATAACAAAGAAAGATCTTGCATTCGTCCTCATCATCCATTTTGACACCAAGTTATGCCAACTAAGCCACTAACATATTGAATGCTTCTAGGTGGTCTGTGATTCATCCACCCTCTTCCATTCATAAGGAATACAACTTCTTCCTGAAGAGAACCATGTTCACTAAAGATTTAGCCTGATACATCTCACCAAGCCTCTTCCATAGTTTTTGTGCAGAGGTCTCTTCATGGAAATTAATTAAAATAGATTTCATCAAGAACAATATGATTAGACCCTTGGATTTACAATCCATAACATCATATTGAGTATCTTGAGTAGGATCTACAAGCCTTAAAACATTCTCATGAATAGAATTCTACATATCTTGATCCATCAAAATATCCTCCATCTTTAGGTTCCACATCTCAAAATTATTCCCAAAAAATTTATCCACCTCTATTCTCCTTGATGAACTTCTCATCTAAAAATTCTTGCAACAAGATCACAAAGTGTCATCTACACAAGCTCCCACTCAAATATAGATTAGTTCAAAGAACCTAACAACCCACAACTAAAAGAAAAGGTTTTCAAGCTATGATACCACTTGTATGGAAGCTAAGATAGTGAAACAACTTCCTACACTATCCTTGAGAGGAGAATAATACAAAACTTTTATAGATATTTAACAGTTACAAAAAGTTAAACAAAAATAAAAACAAATTTCATGCATACCACAACACAATGATTTAAATGGGGAAAACCCTTTGGGAGAAAAAAATCCGCACTCCAAAAGCCACCCAATATATTATTTAGAAATCAGAAGATTACAATATACTTGCATAGCAATATTCTCATAGTATAACTACTAGAGATCAAGAGACACCACAATCGCTATCAGATTCTCAGCATACACCACTATCTACATACATCTCACCCACTTATAAAAATATTTTTGGAACCTTCTTTACGGTTTCAAAAGGTCATTTTTCATTTGACGTGTTAACAAAAAAAACCTGACATGCCAATAGGAAAAAAACCTTGATGTGTTAGTTGGAAAAAAAACCTTGACATGTCAACAAATTTTTATGAGTGTATAGTGTAAGTGGTAAATTAGGTGTAAATCACAAAACACACTTCTAAATAAGACATTATATCAAAGACTAAACAAATTGAATCAATTGAAAGTGTAATATTGTTCTCTATCTTCAAAGATTTATTAAATCACAATGGCTCTTAGATCGTGAGTGCACTATGATTGTTAAAATGAAAATTCAAAGAATGAGATGGATGATAATGCAATGATATGGAGCTAAATGGATAATACTAGATGATAAATGAATTAAACTAGCATGAAATGACATGAAACAGATAATTGCAGCTATAGGAGGTAGTCATGGTATGAAATCTTGATTGCTGGATATTGAATGATTGATGCTTAATGCTTGAATTCCTGCAGAGTAAGATTGCATAAGTTAGATTATCTGGATCCTTTTCTTGGTTCAATGAGGTTGTATTTATAGAATTCCTGGCTATCGAAATGCATAGGGAAGACATTGAGAGACTTGGATTCAATCTGGAGGATTGAATGGTGAGAGATGGAAGAGATTGAGAGAATTTTGGTGATTGTCTCTACCCATGAAAACACCAGGCAAGAGAAGAGGAAAGATTGAAGGAGGAGGATTGAGAGAAGAATTTGGAATTTGTCTCCAATTTGTCTCCAAAACTTCCTATGAAGTTTCAAAGCATTAATTGTGACATATTTAAACATAAATTAGACATAGGATATCTAATTCATGTTTGAGAGAATATAGATGGAATATTCTTTATGCCTTAATTCAAATATTTTGATTTATTTAAATTAGCAAAAGAAGGATAAATAATTTAATAAAATGAACTATAGAAGTTGTTTGTTAAATTTAAAAAGAAGAATATGGAAATTAATCAATAAAGCATTTGATCTTTATTTAATTAATTTAAGATTGATGTGATAGAATAAAACAGGGAAATGATAATTAAATCAAACAAAGTATTTAATTTTGTTTATTTATTTAAGATTAGATATTAGAAGAATTTAAATGTGAATGTGAATGTGAACTATATAAATAAATATTTCTATTTATTCAAACAATAGAGGAAATTAGATTAATTAATCAAATAATTCATATTTAATTAATCGGATGCTCCAGACCATTTTTAGGTGTATACATTTTGCCCCTCTTCGAAGTGATGTGTTTATGCATTGCTTCAAAGAAAATTTTGCTGCTACTACTAGGATTGATGATAAAAAATATTTTTGTATGCCCTAGACATGCCCCAGATATTGATTTTCAGATGATTGCTGATAATATGCCCCTTCGGGAGATAAATTAATGATTTTATGATTTTTTGATGATATGATGAAGATAAGATGATGAAATAATTTATCTCCCGACAAATGATGAAGAAAATAGCCCGCAGATGAATTCCAATAAATTTCACGAATAAAATTAATTAAAAGATGATAAAACCCACCAAAAATACCTTTCCAAAAATTAGATATAGTCCAAAAGTTCATTTCCAAAGTCATTTGCACTATTTGAGTTTTAAAAACCTTGTGATAGAGACATTTCAGCCAGCTGGAGCAGGATTCCAATCCCTTACCACACTCACCATTTCAAGCACGTTCAACATTACCAACGGTCAGTCGCATATGGACCTCCACTATGTACCCCTTATCCTCCTCGTAATTCATGCACTTTTTTTTTTAATGCATTTTATGTGTTTAGACAATTTTTTCGTGTTTTAGTGTTTTTAAGCCGAGCTGTAGCGCTTTCACTCCGGTGTAGCACTTCTAGTTTTTAGATTAGCGCTTTGATTTTTAGTGCTTGCATTAAAAAATCTAGTGCTTCCATAGGGTAATGTAGCACTTTTGTTGATATAGCACTTAGGATTTGAAATTTAGCGATTTGATGTCGGTTTTTAGCGCTTAGACAGTTCTAGCACTTTGATTTGGTTGATTAGCACTTTCATGATGTGTCTTAGAGCTTCTAGCAAAATGGTGCTTTGATAGACTGTTGTAGTGCTTTGATGCGGATAAACAATGCTTAGGGTGAAATAGCGCTTCAGATGCCTGTTATAGTGCATCGGAGCATTAAAGTAGCGCTTTGGATGCCTGATTTAGCGCTTTTGACTGATAAAGTAGCACTTTTGGGATTTAGCGCTTCCATGTCAAAACTGAAGATTTTGACTTAGGTAATCTTGATTTCATCACTTTTGATCATGTCCATTCTTTGGATTGGTATGATTGATAATCCAAATTCCTGATGTTGGATTGTGGTGATTTTAAATAAGACTAATTTCTCATGATAGGCAAGAAGAAATCCTAATTGTGATGATCCTCATGATTGGTGAGGAAATGATTCAATATCTAATAAATCTCATGATAGGAAAGACTTAGATAATATTTGATGAACCTCATGATAGGTGAGGTTTGTTGATGTTTGCCTATGAATTTTGATCGAAAATTCATACCAAATGTTTTTTGGAATAAACTTGATAGTAGAATGATTTTTGATTTCTTGACATAGTTCACTGATTATATATTTTTCATTATGATGATAGGAGGATTTGGGTATTCTTTAGATGCGAGAGCGGTTTCCATGGACTACAGACTTGATACCTCATCTAACACCAGATGAGCTTCAGGTGATAGGCCGATGCGGCTTGACCAGTTTGCTTGATATGCCCCAAATTATGATTAATCAGGGTCTATTAATTGCTTTGGCTGAGAGGTGGCATAGTGACCATAACACCTTTCATCTACCCATTGGCAAGATGATGGTCACACCTGAGGATGTGTGGCGTATTCTGCACATTTCGTTCATGGGAGAGATTGTAGTGTATGATTCTCATGGGACCGGCGGTAGAGATGCTCTTTGTAGAGTATTCCAAGATTAGGATATTGTGGGTCCAAGCGTCCAATGAAGGAGGATTTTTGATTCATATATGACACTACCAGTAGTGCTAGCTAGATTTATTAGAGGTTTCCTTTGCCCTGATCATAGATCAAAGGGATACAGTGGTCAGTTTACAGAGGCCCAGATGGGCAAGTTAGAGCACTGGAGGCAAGTATTTGATGACACAAAGATAGTTACCTGGTGCTCGTACCTCGACTATGAGTAGTGGGATGAGGATGATGTAGTGTTGAGATTTCTCTATGATTCCATGTATCGCATTAGCCAAACACCATTTGTGTTAGAGAGATTCTTGTTGCGCTGAGTATATAGACAATACGACATTGTTCAATGTATGCCATAGGGGGCAGCACACTATGCTAGGCAACAGATGGATATTCCTGATTGGGGGCCTTGTTTATCATATGATACGTTATTAGAGGGATACAGGGCATTGCAACCATCACCTTGGGACATGTGCAGAGACATTGCAGAGGCACTAGCTACTGGAGAGAATGCCACATTCCTGGCCTTAATTCCACATCCTTGCATTACCATTCCAGATGAGCCTACATAACTACCAATAGAGGAAGATGTGGCAGAGGGTTCTATAGTGAGTGAGGGTGGTATGCCGGCAGGCAGTAGCACGAAGAGTGGTAGTGATGACAACATCAATGATGAAAGTGATGGTGGCAGTGGAAGAGATAGAGTGGTAGGACCATCCAACAATGGTTCATCATTCAATAGGCCTCACAAGAGGTGAGCAGTGATAGTGCCATCAGTGGACCATCAGAGATAGATTGTAGGTCTCCAGGAATAGGTTCAAAATCTTTAGGGGTATTTGGTACAAGCCAGGGGTATGCTCATTAAGACTCAGATGTAGATGCAGGCTTAGGCTCAGGCACATGCTCGGGCATTAGCATAGGTTTAGGGATAGTTGTCCGCTGTACAAGTGCAGGTTGCCACGTTGATAGTTGAGTGAGACAGTGCTCAGCAGATTGCCAAGAGAGCACAAGAGACAATAAAGACCCTACAAAAAGTGGCTGATGACACCTTAGTAGGAGATTATATGAGGGAGGTTATACGGGTTGGCCAAGAGGCAGAGTTTTATAGAGGTAGATCTCATGATTTCATACTTGTTGAGTGCAGAGTTAGTTATTTCGCATCGAGATCTGGGCGGACGCACATGTAGACAGTCAGTGAGGGAGTGACATAGCCTCCATGCAGAGATCCCAAAGATCTTGGTTCTTCCGGAGGTGGTGGTGGTACTGGTCCTTCTGGTGGTGGTGGTCGTACTGGTCCTGTTGGGCTCACACATTTTGGAAGTAGCAGATTGTAGATGCTATTGTGATTCTCCATTTTGAGACATGATGTATATTACGATGTAGTTCATTTTTGATGATGTATCTTTATGCTTGGAATTCATTGTATACTTGACAATTGATGTGATTTTATGATGGTGTATGATTTTTATGTGATGTTTTATGCAATATGTGATGATTTTTATTTCAAATGTGATGAAGTAATGATAAAGTCTTTTTATTTTATGTAATGGTTCAATGATAAATGTATTTGTAGAAAATATGATACATGGATATATGATGTGATGTAGGAATGATAAAAATGATGATTTTATGATGGAATGGTATTGTGATCAAAATGTATGGATGGATGGATGGATATAGATGTTCAAATTTTGATAAAAATATATGGATGGATGGATAAATTCTTTTTATGTTAATGTGATGATGATAAAAATGACGGTCTTATGATGAATGATAATGGAATGATGTAATGAGAATAATGGCGTGATTTTTTTTTATATGATTTAATGTATGGATGGTAAATGATGTATGCAGATGATGTTTGATGGATGATAATGTAATGAATGTTTTTATGTTAAAAATAAACATAATGTACTCATGGTACAAGTTAATTCATAATTTATTTTATGTATAATGAAATGATGAAACCAAATGATGAGATGATGGCTCCTACATGTCTTTGATGATTTTTGGAATTATGTCAAGTATACTCAGTCTTATTTTTTTAGATTAGATAATCATTGATTTGGAAACCCTTTATGCAACAAGTACTCTACAAATAATGAATATGATGAATGCAATCTAATTTTAACATGCAACTATATGCAAAACGATTGTCATTTTAACAATCTCTTTGTGCTTTTTGTCATTATAGAGCTTTATTGGATGTTGAGAGTGAATACAAGCATCAATGGTATGTGTTAGACCAATGACGACCTGAGTACTTCCTTCATGATTTTTGATATTGCAAGTGAACACAAGCATCTAGGTATGATTTAACTGAGATGAGCTGAGCATTTATTGCGTAAAAAGGCAATGGTTAATCATTATAATGTGTGACTTTTGAATCTCATCGATGATACATTTGCATAGCACATCCCCCGATAATTCATACATTTATATGATTAGCTTACAAAAAGCAGATAATAAAAACATCATTCTTCTTCCCTGTTCCTCTAGTTCAATACATCATTGAGTTATTCCAAAGAAATGATAATAAAAAATACAATTTATCCATTGTTGACTTAGAATGTTTCATTCATTATTCACATTTTTAGATCATCCATCCTGATTTTGATGTTTTTGGATTTTGAGATTTTGACTAAAAACCTAACATACTAACCTATCCTAGGGGTCTCAAGGGATGATCAAAGATTAGCCTTACCTAAGTTACACATGCAGAGACCACATAGTTTGACTGGCTCAGACTTATGTTTTTTGGATTTTGCATTTTCAGACTTAACTTATATTGACATGTTTTTTGGTTTTTCAAAAATAATACAGATGGGTGATGAATTTATGACGATGAGTGATGTTGTGCTTTGATCTTTTTTTTTTGTTTTTCTGCTATACTATTGTGTTCCTTTTGATGTAATCGATGTTTTTGTTGCCCCTAGTGATATCTAGATGTTGCCCCCAAGCTTTGGAGTGATACTTGACTTTTTTTTTTTTGAAAATGATTTTGATATGGATGCAAAGATGGCAAGACTATTGACATGATATGAAACGGTACTGACTGCGAAACTAATGATCTTGATATATCAAAATAGATGGGAAATCTGATCTTAGAATCACATACGACACCTGTTTCTAGGTTTTCACCATATGTTTTGATTACTTTTTTTTTTTTTTTTTGTATTTCTCATTTTTGTATTTTTCTTTCTTTTTGTATTTTGTATTTTTGCATTGCCAAGATGCCTGTTTGCCAGGTTTTCACCAAGGAAACCATTTTTTAGAAGTTTGACCCATGCACTAGGAGATTCAAGCATAGAATTTTCTAAGATGGATACTGTTGATAGGTTCATTAAAAAAATTCCCTTCTAACATTGATAGATGATATGATCCTGATCCATACATTGATATGATGACAAAGGGACCAAGCCAATTAGGCTCAAATTTTCCTTTCTTCTCCCTGTCTTGCTGATTCCTAGGGTTTTCTTTTAGTACCAAATCACCAACCTGAAAGACCCTCGGTTTTACCCTGTGGTTGTAACTTCTTGACATCCTTTGTTGATAAGTCGTTAGATGATTAACAACTTGTTGATGGTGCTCATACAAAACTCCAATTCTTGTAGTTTAGATACCCTAAAGTCTCCATCTAAAATGGTATCTCTGAGTGATACACGAAGGGATGGAATTTCAACCTCAATGGGAAATATAGCTTTTGACCCATATACCAAGGCATATGGTGTAGCTCTTGTTGGTGTTCTGATACTTGTTATGTAGGCCCATAGTGCATGATTGAGTTGAACATGCCAATCACGTCCAACATCGTTAACCATCTTTTTGAGAATTTGGAGTATTGTTTTGTTTGAGGCCTCTACTTGGTCATTCCCTTGAGGATAGTACGATGTTGAAAACCGATGTTGGATATGAAATTTATCACATAGTTCTTGGACATATTGATTCTTGAAAGGTCATCCATTATCAGTGATAATGGATTGAGGGATTCCATATCGACATATTATGTAGTTCAAGATGAAAGAGGAGATCTTCTTCCTAGTGATGGTTGTAAGAGGTACTGCTTCAATCCATTTTATGAAATATTTTGTAGCTGTTATAATGAACTTGTGTCCATTGGATGAAGATGGATTTATTTTTCCTACCAGATCTAGGCCCCATTGACAAAAAGGCCATGTTGATGTGAAGGGATGTAGTTCTTGTGCTAGTGCATGAATCATATTGCTATGGATCTGACACTTTTGACATTTCTTAACAAACTGGTAGGATTCTTTCTCCATGCATGGCCAATAGTATCCGAAACGGAGGAGTTTCTTAGATAGAGTTATCCCACTTGAGTGAGTGCCACAAATACCCTCATGGACCTCTCGTAGGGCCATTTCAGATTTGTTGTGTTCTAGACATGGAGTAAAGTACCATCAAGACCTCAACGATAAAGTATGTTGGCGATTAAAGTATGTCATGCGGATTGGCGGATGAAGTTTCATTTTTGATTCCTCGATAGATCAAGAGGAAGGATATTGTTCTTCAGGTAGGCATAGCTCATTTCATAGATGGAGGTTTCAGTGGTTTCTATATGGCAGATAGTAGCGAATTTTGGGTTATTATGGGAAGGATAGGATACTTGTTCTACCATAAACTCTTAACCAACACGCTTCTTAGGAAATTGTAGTAAGGAAGCAATTGTAGCCATAGCATCCACAGATTTGTTCTCTTTCCTTGGAATTTGATCAAACTTGATACTAATAAAGGCTTATTTCAGATTATCTATTTGTTGCTTGTAGGGCATCAAATTTTTATCTTTTGTTTTATATTTGTCATTTACTTGATAAATGACTAGTTGAGAGTCCCCATATACCTGTAAATCCGTGATTTTCCATTGAATTGCTATTTTGACCCCAATGATTAATGCTTCATATTTTTCCACATTATTTGTACACTGAAACATTAATCTATATGATTTTAGAATGGTGTGTCCTTATGGAGAGATGAAAAAAATTCCTGCTCCTGATCCTCGCTGTGTATACTATCCATCACAATATAATACCCATTGTTGGAGCATCACTGTCAGAATGTCTGCATCTGGAAACTCCATGGTCATTTGTCGATAATCTGGTAAAGGAGCCTCTACTAATTGTTGAGCGATTGCCTATCCCTTGATTGCCTTTCTCTCTACATACTGAATGTCAAATTCGCTTAATAGCATGACCCACTTTGCCAGTCTACCTGTTAAGGCAGCCTTATTGAGCAGATATTTTAAAGGATCAATCTTTGCTTTTAGCTTGATTGTATGAGTTAGCATGTAGTGTCTCAGCTATTGAGTAGTGAATACCACTGTCAAACAATATTTCTCTATGAAAGTGTAACTGATTTCATATCCATTCAATGTCCGGTTGATATAGTAGATGGCATGTTCTTTTCCTTTATAATCCTCTTGTGCTAATAGTGCCCCCAAAGAGATATCTCTTGTGGCAATATACAATATGAGAGGAATTCCTTCTATTGGTGGCATGAGAATAGGTGGTGACATTAGATACTATTTTATTTGATTGAATGTTGTTTAACACCCCTCATCCCACTTGAAAACTATATTCTTATGCAATAAATGATTATAAGGATGACTTTTGTCCACCAACTGGGAGATGAATCTTCTGATTGATTGGAGTCTTCCCTATAGTGATCTAAGTTGAATGATATTCTTAGGAGGTGGCATCTCCATAATTGCTTTGAATTTTGCTAGATCCACCTTAATGCCTTTTTCTGAGACAATGTACCCTAATAGTTTTTTTGATGTGACCCTGAAGACACACTTCTTGGGGTTTAACTTGACATTGAATTTATCCATCTGTATAAATATTTTGTCTAGGATGTGCAGATGTCCTTCCCTAGGACTATATTTTTCCAATATGTCATCCATGTAATCCTCCATGAAAGTGTGCATCATATCATGGAATATTGTCATCATTGCTCTTTGATAAGTGGCTCTTGTGTTCATTAGACTGAATGGCACGACATTTTAGCAGAAGGTTCCCCATGGACATGTGAAAGCCATATTTTCCTAATCTTCTGGAGCTATTTTTATTTGATTGTACCTAGAGAAACCATCCATGATTGACAACATGGCATGCCCAGCCGTTAAGTCCACAATGATGTCGATATTTGGTAGTGGAAAATCATCCTTCAGGCATGCTTTATTTAGGTCCCTGAAATCTATACACATTCTGATGCTATTGTCTAGCTTTGAAATAGGTACAAGGTTTGATATCCATTTAGGATAGTCTATAGACCATATGAATCCAACATCCAACAATTTCTTTAACTCTGTCTTTACCATCAATGTGATATGGGGATGTATTTTTCTTAATTTTTGGTTGACAGGCTTGATTCCTACGAGCAAAGACAAGTGATGCATAAGAAGATTTGAGTCTAAGCCTGGCATATCAGAATATTACCAAGCGAAGTTGATGCTTTTCTCTTTAAATAACTTGATGAATTCCGATCTTTCTTGGTCTGTCATGGATTCTGCCAGATGTAGGATTTTTGCCTTATCTTCAATGCCGATATTCACAGACTATTTTTGGTTGCACCAAGACTGATGATCATTCATGATAGTGTTCCGAAAGAGTGTCAAATCTTCCATCCTTCAGTGCCTCAGAAAGGTTTTCACCGCTAGATGCGTTCTTTATTTTTACTTTTTCTAGATCTAATGCTCCCATAGAGTGGTTTTCACCATGAGATCTTTTTTCCCTGTTTTCATTTTTGCAACTAGAAGATTTGACACCCTCCTACCGAGTCATGTTGTTATGAGTATTACAGACATAATTTGTACCAAGTTTAGTATGACATAGGAATTTTATGATGGCATCATCGTTTGTAAATATTGGTATATTCAAAGGTTCGATAGGTTCCCAGTCAATGAGTTCAGGATGGATTAATGGCATGAGGTTATCAGATTCATTCATGGTGATGGATGTAAGGGTTTGGATAGTCATTTCATCATAGTCGTTTATTGGAATATTGAGATCCATGAAGGTACTTTCTTCTAGGTTGTCTAGTTCACTCGAGCTCTATTTGCCCCCACTCAAATCATCGATATTTAGTGACACTGGCATGATTGGTCCAGACCCAGAGCCTTGGCCCTCCTCACATGTAGGTGTATATTGTTGAATGACATCAATATGAATATCTATGAAAGAAACATCAGAACATGAATCCCATTCATATTCATTTGATACTGTCTTAGAACTGTTTCTAAGTTGAAGGATTCTTTCCATAGTCTTCTTTTCCAGTTCCTATTTTTCTTCACTAGAGTATCCTATTCTTGACTTCTCTTTTTTTGTGGAGAGTGAGGGGTGTAATAGGCTCTATGATTCCATCCTTTCTTAATCCAATGGGTCCTTGTCCTTTATACCCCATTTTTTCTAAAATAGATTTTCCTTTTTCCATATTTATCAGTGTTGATGTTGACATTTTTGACACTGCTATTTCATGTAGAGGGTTCCTCATCTTTGTAGAGCCAATCTAGGATCGCTTTGCTATCCGTTTCATCCTCTATGGTACCCTTTTTGAAAAACTATGACTGATAATGATGTTTGAGGTCTTATCATAGATGGTTTACTGTATGTCCTAGGAGATTGCATTAACTATGATAGGTTAAGCGATTGCTCCATAGAATCTATTCCCATTCCTTTGTCAGTCCGTTGTACTTTCTCTTGAAACTTTCGTGATAAAGATGTTTGCTGATCCGAATTATCTATTGATTGAATTTCAACAGGACTTGTTTCTTTTTATTTACCCTTTTTCTTGACCCACTTGGTGGTGATACTTGAATGTTGTTCTTCATTGGCTAATCGTGAAATGGAAGCTTCCCTATTGTGTGGCACCAAGGTATCTTGGGAGATTCTAATTGTGTCACAATGTTGAGGATGATTGTAATTAGTAGATATAGTCACCTCCTTCCCATTTATGGGGAACTTCAAACATTGATGATATGTCGAAGGTACAACCTGCATTTCATGGATCCATGGTCGTCCCAAGAGAATGTTGTATGTTAACTCCCATTCCAAGACTTGACATGCTATATGTTTCATATTTGGCCCTACTTGAATGGATAACACAATTAATCCTTTAGACGATCTTTCCTCCTCATCAGATGCTTTGATAGTAATTTTTCGTCAAGCATCAATAGCATTATCTGAATATCCTAGTGCATGGATTAGCTTGAGAGTGCAAATGTTCAGACTGACTTCCCCATCTATTAGGACCCTCTTGATGTGATGATTATGGATTAGGACTTCAATGTGAAGTGCACTATTATGGGGATGGTTTAGTGAGACATCATCCTATTAAGAGAATGACAGACAATGTGGGTTAGTCACATGCCCCACCATAGCTTGGAACTGCCAAAAATTTAGGTTCATTGGTACCATAGTGGCTACTAGTGCTTGTTCTAAAACCTCCTTATGTTATGGTGATAATTTAAGGAGTTCTAGTATCGATATTTGTGCAGGAATGTTTTACAGTTGATCAACAACGTTATAATGAGATGGAGGTGGAACCACATGTGTGGATCCAACTCCCTTCAACATTACCTTGGATTGCCCCCTAGTCTTAACATTTTCTAGTTGATGTTGTTGATGAGGCCACTGGTGACCAATTCTTTCATTGTTGATTCTATCGTTTTTCCTAAAGGCGTGAACCTCCATCGATTTGAGGGTTTCTGATATGACTATGTTTTCTGTTAGAGTAATAAGTTATTATGCTTAATTAATTATATCATACTGGTTAATTAATTAAGTCACTTATTCCTCTAGTTGCTTAAGCTAAACTTAGGCACATTAATAATTATTTATTAATTATTAAGTGTGCACACTAGGGTTTCATTTAGGGTTTCTTGATCTCCTTCATAAGGATTGATCTCTTTGTAATATTTGAGATTCTCATAATGCATTTTACACTTTGAGGTTTACAGAACATCTTGTTGGTTTTGCATGTCTTTTGCATGTGACAAGTGATTGCATGTAGCTGATCTTGGATTCTAACATGGTATTAGAGCTCCAGACCTACTGTTGCCTATTCGTGATCTGAAGATATGGCTTCTCAGTGAGTTTCAAGTGCAAGGGTTTCCACAAGCATCTTTTTTACAAGATCTGGGGGTAGCCAAATTTTCGGGACACTATGGGCTCAAACAGACATCGCCATCACGTTCTCAGCACCCCAAAACCCTAGAAATGCCTGTCAAATTGTCCATTTTCGAGTAGTTGGTTTTTGAGGCAAAAAATTTTTGCCAGGGAAGCCATACGGCCTCCTTGGCATGCTTCACGATGGATGAAAATTAAAAAAAAATGCAAAACGAAGCACTTTTCAAGATCTACACCGGCTCCTCCAATTTAGAAATCCCCGCCACTACCGCGCCACTCAGTGGCCACCCAGCAGCCACCGTCGTAGGTGGCTCCACCGATCCGCCGCCTCCCATCCAGCCCCTGCGGGCTCATTCTAGCTCCACCCCGGTCTCATGGATGACCGAGGGCCCCCTGCCAGCCCCTGAGGGCTCCTGCGCTGCAGCCGCGGTCTTATAGAGGACCAAGGGCTCCACCCAACTTTAGCCCCCTGAGCCCCCGCCCACGGTCATATGGTGACTAGGGGCCCAAAATTTTTTTGCAGGGGGGCCAAACTTTTGCGTCGATGGCCAAATGGCCATCAATTTTTTTACAGTGAAGTGCTGACATCAGCATGATGTCATCGGTTGTATGATAGTTTGTCCCCCAAATCCTTATTTGCCTTAAAAGAGCAGATTTTTTGTTTTTGGCATAACCTGGGCATACGGTATCGAAATTGGGCAAACGAGATATCGTCGGAAAGCTGGTTTTGAGTACTTTCATTTGGTGAAGTTTATTGTATAGTGTTTTAGTATTTTACTTTATTTATTTCTGGTTGAAGTCAGATGTACTTTTTATGCTTCCGAGCTCATAACTCTTTGCCACAATCTCCGATTTTCGCTATCTTTGTGGCGTTGGAAAGGTATTGAGGAGATTTATGTTGCTATACATGAAATTTTTTCTGTATCTATCCCAAGTTTTTCATTAGTCCAGATTTGGCCTGATGGGTGTTTTGAAGATTACCTGGATATTTTGGCAGTTGGGAGAGTGCCTCTTGCATCTTTGCACTTCATTTTCAGTGATACATCATTCAATAATCAACTGCTACTTCATAGATTTCAGCATTGTTCCCATTTGGAGTTTTTGAGTGTTTCGTGGCATCGGGTCTACTGTTGCATCATTATGATTCCGATATGGTTTCTTGTAGATAGAAGTATCTTTCCTTGCTTGCCAGCTTGCGGTTCCAATGTTACTCTACAGTGTTCTTCCAGTGCTTCTTTTGCAACATGTCATATCATTGTAGGGGGGTTTTGTCCCACTAGGTTTTCCTCCTCTACCTCTTTCTTGCATTTGTAAATGGGTACCTGATCAGGCTTAGTTGTGGAGACCCATCTTTGCTTGCATGCATCTTATTCTAGTGTTTTAGCTTCTTCCTAAGTTCATCTTAAGGGGGGGTGTTAGAGTAATAAGTTATTATGCTTAATTAATTATATCATACTGGTTAATTAATTAAGTCACTTATTCCTCTAGTTGCTTAAGCTAAACTTAGGTGCATTAATAATTATTTATTAATTATTAAGTGTGCACACTAGGGTTTCCCTTTTAGGGTTTCTTGATCTTCTTCATAAGGATTGATCTCTTTGTAATATTTGAGATTCTCATAATGCATTTTACACTTTGAGGTTTACAGAACATCTTGTTGATTTTGCATGTCTTTTGCATGTGACAGGTGATTGCATACAACTGATCTTGGATTCTAACATTTTCACAATCTCGTTACTTTGCACAACATTTGACTTGACAGTTTGGTCATTGCTTTGATTCCTTGATGTAGATGTTGTTAAGTTAAAAATTGGTTTGAAATTTTGGGAATCATTCGTTGTTTCCGTGGTAGTTGTGTTTCGATTCTTTTGCCAAAATTTTGGCTTGTCATTGTTTGAGTATTGATTGGAGGAGTTACTTGTGTTATTTGTTTTATCATTGAAATGTTTGATAACTCATCTTTTGACTAATGCTTCCTCAATTTTAAGTCCGTTTTTTATTAATTTTTTGAATGTGGGAGGACATTGTAATTCCAATCTATAAATCATTTCCTCCGTTAAGTTGTCAATGAACAACTTCATGTTTTCTTCCTTAGGAATGAATCTAGGATATTTGGTGAATAATCATTGCCATCTTTGCAAAAAAGATAAGAACATTTCCCCTTTGTTTTGTTTTAGGTTGTAAAGATCCTTTATTGTAACATCATGTTGGATGTTAAATGAGTATTGGGAGATGAAATTGTCGACAAGCTCTTCAAAAGTCCTGATCCTTGGTTTTAGTTTTGAGAACCACTCCATACATGTACCCCCCAAACTTCTTGGAAATAACCTCATTAAGTAAGTTTCCTCTTGGGAAAACTCAAGGCTCATTGTTTTGAACTCCCGAATATGACCTATTGGATTTTTTCCTCCATTGTACTTGTCATACTTTGGGAATTTGTAGTGTCTTGGAAAAGGTATTAGGCCAACTATTGCATGGAAAGGATAAGGACAAATGTCTTGTATCACATATCTTTTAGTACTTCCTTCTATCATATCCTATATCTGTTTTTGTAATAGTTGCATTTGGGATGTCAAAGCAGCAACTGGATTTGTTGTTTGTGTGGTTTGTACTATTTTAGTCTCATTTGTTCTAGGTGCTTCCTCCAAATGATTTACATCAAAGTCTTTGGGAAGTTTGGCACTTGATTCAGCTAACATCAAAAGATACTTCTCCATATCTTGTTCTAAGATTTTCTCCATAAATTTATGGAACTTGGGATCTTGTTGAGCTATTTATATATCCTCTAGAGTTATTTCATTCTTATCATCTTGGTTCAGATTGTTCCAAGGATTTTCCTCTGCCATTGTTCGAGATGTTTCAAGTTCTTTCTTGCAGAGTCTCTAGTTTTGGGACCTAGTGAAGATTGGCATACAAATTGTTACTCTTTCTTCCGAAATGTTGATCTTCTATGCTGATGAAAATGTCAATTAAAATTTTAACAAAAGTCAAATAAAATGATTGATCTTATTGATGAGACTATGCTAAAAAAATTTGATTACTGTACTTGGTTTTGTGATAAAGGATGATAGTATCCTAATGATGAAACTTCAATGTAGTAATCGATTATGTATTTTGATTTTGACACTTGTGATTTACAAGATCTTGTTTCAGTTGATAAGATTTGAAATTTGCATAAACCTATCTATTTTCGATCTTTAGACAATGATTCTGATAATCTGAAACTTGGTTCTGTTGAAAACTATGGATAAAATGACAAACTGACTAACTGGTAAAAATTTTGAACTCTCTGTTTTGAAAGTGCTAAAACAAAGGACAAAGGCGCTATTTCACAGAAGCGCTAGAACAGAGTTCTGAAGCACTAAAATAGGTGATAGAAGCACTATCTTGAAAGAAGCACTAAAATAGTGCACAAAAGCATTGTAGAAATTGATGGAAGCGTGGTTTTGACAAAAGTGCTAAAATAGTGCTTGAAAGTGTTGGAAAAGATGATGGAAGCGCTAAAATATAGACTATAAGCGCTGACATAGTTCCTGAAAGTGCTATTTCACAGAAGTGCTAAAACAGTGACCCGAAGCATTGAAACAGGATTCTAGAGCGCTAAAAATAGGACTTTAAGACTCTCTATTGTAAAATCTGATCTGGCCTTATGGCATACTGTATCATGGATTGTGGAAGATAAGAAGGATGTATGCGCTGACTACGATTGTGATACTGAGTGAGAGCTCTTCTTTGGAAGAAGGCTCGTGAATAGAGTGGTTCTATTGCATAATCTAAAGTGTGACCCCTAGCAAAATCATGATATCTATGGATGAATGTTCTATGTTGTAAAAGGAGTTTTCGATTTTGATATAGAAAATGCCCTCTTTTCAATTTATTTTGATAACTGAGAGGGTCCTTGGGTTTTATGATTTTGATTTTCCTCTTGAGAAACATGGTGGACTTCCACTTTCGCAGCATGCATTTTATGATCTAACTTGACTTTGTTATTTTCAAGATGATCTTAAATATGATTTTAATGATTTTGTAAAAAAACACAACAAGCAATTGTGAATAATTGTTTTAACTAAATAGATCTTGTATGTTCAAGAATCACGAATGATTCTTATTGATTTTGACGGGTTTCTTTGACAATTGTAAACAAATCAAACAGACTCACACTTAAGGACAAGTAGGTCATCATTATACTCACAACCCACATCTTGAATTGCATTGACGCAAACAGCCTTGTCACCCCCTGGAGGGTGCTCGTGTTTTTTTCGTTTCCAGGTGCGTACTCAGAATTGGATTTCTCATCCCCTGAGCAAACGGTCCATGGCAATTATATGGTGAGTGTCTTGGGGGTAGATTCTTCCCTCCCCTTGCACTATGAGTATGACAATGTATGGATACTGACTCGGTGAGATACTACTCTATGGTTCATAAATAGGGCTTCTGTGCGGTGCAGAAATTGATAAACTCCCTTAGGAGACCTCCCAATCTTTAGAACAAAGATTTTGGGGATGGCTATCTTGCTCTCTACCGTCAAGTTGTACTTTCATCAACAACTTAATTTTTATTATAGTGGGCTAGAATCCTTGGCTTTAGGTGTTCCCACATAGGTCATTCTCGTAGGGTGAGTACTTTTTCCCACTATAGCAGGCCTTCTAAAGTATTTAATAAAGCGTAAATAGCATGAAGTAAAAGTGAATTTGGTGCTTTGGTCACCCAGTTAAGGGGAGAAAATAAGCCTAATCACCACAAGAACAACATATAAGTTGTTCTATTTTAAGCCCAAAAATAATTTTTCTAATCCATGTGAAGGTGTTGCTTCACAAAAATCATGTTGTTCTTTTTAACTTATACTATAAAAATGCGGTGACTATCCTAGGATTGATAAACTTGCCTTTAAGAAAACAAGAAGTGGCTACCCTAGGATTGATATATTTTAGAAAACCTGAAGTGACTATCCTAGGATTGATAATTTTTAGTCCAACTCTGAAAAAAATTAAAATCTGGCCGCACCTGTGTCGGATCTAGACTGAACTTACAAAAGCACTAGAATAGTCCACCGAAGCGCTATAACTCTTACCTAATGCGCTAAAAAATGAAAGCGCCGAAATAGGACACTGAATTGTTGAAGTTTTCCATGGAAGCGCTAAATCACCGATGCGCTGAAACAGGTGACGAAAGCGCTAAAGTTGAAAGTGCTGAAATTTTTGATGGAAGCGTTGTAGTAACACGGAAGTACTGAATCAGAGAACAAAAGCGCTATAGTATTTGACAAAAGTGCTAAAAGGAAACACGTTGTGAACCTATATGACACTTTCCAAAAAAAATGTAAAATTGAGAAAATTGGGGGTAACGCCCCACGGTGGGTGCCAAATTGTAACTGGTGAATTAGGTGTAAAGCACAAAACACACTTCGTAATAAGACATTATATCAAAGACTAAACAAATTGAATCAATTGAAACCAATAATCTATTGAAAGCGTCATATTGTTCTCTATCTCCAAAGATTTATTAAATCATAATGGCTCTCAGATCGTGAGTGCATTATGATTGTTAAAATGAAAATTCAAAGAACGAGATGGATGATAATGCAGTGATATGGAGCTAAATGGATAATACTAGATGATAAATGAATTAAACTAGCATGAAATGACATGAAACAAATAATTGCAGCCACAGGAGGCAACCATGGTATGAAAGCTTGATTGTTGGATATTGAATGCTTGATGCTTGATGTGTTTGATGCTTGAATTCCTACAGAGTAAGAGTGCATAAGTTAGATTATCTGGATCCTTTTCTAGGTTCAATGATGCTGTATTTATAGAATTCCTGGCTGTAGAAATGCACAGGGAAGACACTGAGAGGCTTGGATTCAATCTAGAGGATTGAATGGTGAGAGATGGAGGAAATTGAGAGAATTTTGGTGATTGTCTCTACCGATGAAAACACCAGGAAAGAGAAGAGGAAAGATTGATGGAGAAGGATTGAGAGAAGAATTTGGAATTTGTCTCCAATTTGTCTCCAAAACTTCTCGTGAAGTTTGAAAGCATTAATTGTGACATATTTTAGACATAAATTAGACATAGGATATCTAATTCATTTTTGAGAGAATATAGATGGAATATTCTTTATGCCTTAATTCAAATATTTTAATTTATTTAAATTAGCAAAAGAAGGATAAATAATTTAATAAAATGAACTATAGAAGTTGTTTATTAAACTTAAATAGAAGAATATGGCAATTAATCAATAAAGCATTTGATCTTTACTTAATTAATTTAAGATTGATGTGATAGAATAAAATAGGGAAATGATAATTAAATCAAAAAAAGTATTTAATTTTGTTTATTTATTTAAGATTAGATATTAGAAGAATTTAAATGTGAATGTGAATGTGAACTATATAAATAAATATTTCTATTTATTCAAACAGTAGAAGAAATTAGAATAATTAATAAAATATTTCATATTTAATTAATCAGATGCTCCAGACCATTTTTAGGTGTATACATATAGTATTTGAATGATTAGTCGCCACATACCAACATACATCCTATCAATAAATCAAATATAATTGCAAGGTTGAGACACATTTTACCAACAAAGTGGAGGGAGAAAGTATTGAGATCCCTCAAGTATACTTCGGCAGCACTATCACAACTTGCCGAAGTAATATTGATCCTTTTTATGTGACTTTGATTGTTGATGGTAAGCTCTTAAAAAATTGTATGGTTGATTCAAGATCTTGATCTAACATCATGTTTGTAGAAATCATGACGGAGATGGGTTTGGAGATAAATTATGGATATGGTAGACGTTATGCCATGGATTCAAGAGAAATCCCGATCATAGGAGTGACCAAGCATATCCCATATAAGCTAGATACTTTTCTAGACAAGAAATTTATTATGAGTATAGTTTTGGTGGATATCCTATTGGGACTATGAAATTTTGGGCAATTTTTTCACCCTTCATGATTAGTAGTCTCCCAAAAGGTTCACAATGCAGACATAAAATCCTTCACATAGTATCTTTTACCTAAACTAGTTTTAAATTTTGTCATAAGGCCGCATAAATTTTATCTGGCATTTAATCATTAACATATGGAAATATCAACATAGGTTGATGTAGGTCTCATCGATGATAACATAAATATCCTCGATATATAGGCGAGACATCAGACGGGTCATACCGATGAAATTATACACTAAGAAAATGCAGGTTCGTATTACTTATCGGCAAAAAAAAAGATATTAGAGTGACAATGTAAGGTCATATAGAGTTAATTTACCTTTTGCTGATTGGAGTAAAGTAAATTCTATTAGAGAGACTATGGTTGTCGAAGAGAGATTTCAAAACACTGATCAAAGCATTATTGGTCCTGCCGATGAAGCAAAGGGAGGACTTACTCAGTGAGACAAATGATGCCAAGGAGATTTCATAAAGTCTTATTGACCCCTCAGGTTACATTGACAAAACTTAGAACAAGGAGATAAAGAGTGTCGAGAAGACAATGTGTATGGTCTCGCCGAAGAAAAAAAGTATCGGTGAGACATGTCAGCGCGGGGAGATCTAAGAGACATCATGGTGAGTATTATTGTATCGAGAGGACAAATACTTGGTATCATGACATAAGTCAATAAAGTGTACATCTCGGATAGAAGAAATTTTTAGAGTAAGATTAAGAACCGTTGGCCTGATTCATTAAGTCTCAGCAATAGTTGTTTTAGTAAAGGTCATGGCAATAAAAAAGCAAAAGGAAAGAAACTATCGGGGAGACTTGTGATGTCGGAGGGACTGCAAGATGTCTTAGTGGATGGGTAACCTCCTCCCTTTATATATGGTGTGACAGCGAGAAATTCAAAAAACTTGCAGCCATTGATGGTGCCATGAAGCGTAGAAGATTTTGCATATCAGGATATGCTCAATTTAAATCATTATCTCATAGAATTCAAAGTGGAGGAGAGCAAGGGAACCAATAGAGAAATTAAGGCATTCACCTGGCTTGAATTTGCAAGAAAGTTACAGTAAGTTTCTCATCTTCTCATAATTTGTAAAAAAATGAATTATGGAAGGCACTAGTTTAGGAAAAATAGAGGGCATTGAAAGAAAACTAAATCAAGACCTCATAGACCAGTTATTTGGTTTTGGGCCTAAAGCTAGGCATTTTTGACAAATCAGAGCGGAAGTCAACAAATTGGACGACAAGTGCAAATTTATAGGGGATGTTTGGACTTCAATTAGGGGCTATGAATTATTCAATTTCCATTATCATAGGAGAAATATCTTTGAGTCGGTATGCAATCCATCAAGGCTCAATTTAGGGAAATTGGTGTTCCCTAATGTTTTTATTGATGCCAAACTAGTGAAATTGTTGGCTGGACATTATGATTTGAAAAGTAAGGCTATATGTGATTTGTCAAGGAATCCATTCATACATTTAATTGAAAATGAAATTGCTGAGGTTTTTAGGATGGAAGGATTATGCAATGAGAAAATAATAAGTGAGGAGCTCGATAGTGAGTTTAGAAGGATGGACACCATATATAAAGGGTGGAGGTTACCCCTACATAGAATTAGGTGTCATGGCAAGCCTGCTCCAATGGAGGACAGTGAGGGACCACCGTTTGATGTAGATCTCTTCGAACCCTACCTGAAATACACATACTTTTCAGTAGGACAAGTATTGGGGATGGAGGTACCCAAGGATATGGCAGTTGTGCCCATGGTGATTGCTGTAGACATTCAATATCACAAATCCAGATCATTTGATTATGTTGCACATATTTTTAAGGAGCTGGATGTAGGCTTAATGGCGAGTAAGAACGGTACTTCTATTCTCCATCTCAGGAATTATTCACTGCTGATGCACTTAGTGTTGTATTTTGGATAAGATTTAGGTTTATGGCCCTAGGAGCTGAGGATTTCACCATCGAATAAGGAGGGTAGGGCATTGCCTATTCAGTTATGGACTATTGTTTGGGATAGCAGGTTTGCTAATTCAAACTTCTTGGATTTTGAAGAATTTTTTGTGAAACCCTTGTATAGATTTTTCAATCATCCTTGTGATTATTCCCTATCTGAAGAAGTAAAAAGGTTTCTTAGGCCTAGAGACTATTATGGACAAATCAATCACAACTGGGGGGATTGGAATTGCTTAGATAATGCCACAATAATTAGGGTTTATGGTTTTGAGGATACACCATTCACTCTACCTAGAACTGTCCTGGATAGAATTGCATACCTAGAAATTGTTAGGGAGATGGATTACTCCAGTGTTATGAACTTAAGTTCATATGGGAAACAAGCCTTTATGCCCAGTACATTGTGTTTTAGTGATTTTACTGTATTAGGCAAGGAAAGTTACAATTTGATTCTGAATAAATTATTGCACTATAACATGAGAAGAGCACCAGTAAGAAAAAAAATTGACTGAGAAGGGTATATCCACTCTGCCAAGCAAAAAATAAAATTTGGAGGGTACCATCACGTGCCCTATAAATTGGATGACATAATCAGAAACCTAGAGGTAGAGGAAGCTAAAATAGTGATTGAGAAACATAATCAGGAGTTGGTGGATGCTGATTTGTTATACTCCATTAAAGGGATATCAGAAGTAGATAGACCACAAAGATGTTTTGGGAAGGTATCAAGAATAAAACCCTAGGATTATGCCTATGTTTCTAGAGAAATAGATGTTGAGGAGACAAGGGATGTAGAAACAAGGCATGAAGACTATAGGTCTTTTATATCAGATGATAAATTTATAAAGACCATGGAGTTTAAGACATTTTTTATATAAGAAAAAAGGGAAAGAGGTAAGGGGACAAGTTGACAATGTCACTCCAGGAAATGAAGATCAATTGCTAAAAAGCTTAAAGGATGAGGTAGATAAAGAAATGATTAATATGACCCTTGAAAAGGGAAGGGATATGCTAGAAAAGGCAGGTGTGGTAATTTTTCTAGGTTTGGATTTGAATTATGCATTGGTTTTTGTTAATTTCTTAAAAGATAACAATGCTACCCATAAGCTCAACATAGAGAAGGTGACATAGCTGTACAAAGGTTCAAGATACAATCCTGATGATGAAACATTGAAGATTTGGGCCTTGTATCCTCCTCACAAGAAATCAATTGCTATTGATATTGAAAAGGCATTCAGACATGTCATGACCCTGAAGGCTGGAGAGATTGACCTTGTAGCAACTATAGATATTGGGATAAATATAGCCAAGTTGAATAAAGCCCAAATCAAATAATTAATCAGGGAAAGGGAGATGTATAAAACCAATAATGAAAGGATGTTGAGAGAGAATGAACGCCTGGAGGACTTGGTAGGTGCTCTAACCCAAGGTGAGAGCTCACAGAACAGGGACCAATGGGAAGGACCAACTACATACTCTTAAGGAAAATGGATGCACTTGCTGCAATGATCAAAAGAAGGGAGGTCGTTTTAACCACTTGGTTAAATAAACTTTGGGGAAAAAAATCACAATGTGTGGATGCAATAAAGGAGCATAGGAGAATGGATAGCAGAATCTAGAAAAAAATTGAGGAATTAGAGAAAAAGGATACTCCTAGTGGTATATAGATTGAAAATGATAATTGTATCATGGATAGGGATAGGGATTTCCTTGAGGAGTCGCAAGGAGATGTGCAGGGATTGACAGAGGTTGCCGAAGATAAATTGACCAAGTTATGTGATGATGAAGGGAAACTAAAAGAAGTGACTACGTGGAAAAGTGAATGCGAAAAAATACACTAGGAGATGTTGAAAACATCCACTAAGAAGGATGTGATATTGGATGAAGCATGTGAGAAGAATGAGCGAACGGTCATGATGGAAATTATGATCTATGATGCGTTGGGAGATGCTGATACTCATGAGCATCAGGATTATACAGAGCATATGTCTATAGTCAATTTGTGGCTCAACAAAAATTAGTTATTAGTGAATTTATTAAACCTTTTTGCTTTAATTTTTTTCGAAAAGGCATGTCCTTTTGCAAGCTAATGTATAAATATCTATTGTTGGATAGGTTATAAATAAAGATAGAATTAGAATAGCATAGGTTGTTGTAGGTGTTATATTTTTAGAAATGATGACATTCGAGGAGGCTATGTTGCATATAAGAATTTTGAAGGGGATAATGAAAGACTATTGATTTAGTGGTTTCATTCTGATATCAATTGTTTGTTGGATCCTTGTGATTATCTTATTGTCTCCAATATGATGTTTCTTGATTGTTTAAATTGAAGTATCAAGTATATGTTTGATTTATCAGTACACATTTTTTGTTTTTGTGTGATTTGGTTCATTGGATTCTTTAAAGAAGAATCAAAATTCCTTTAAATCAATTACAGTAATCTAGGAATGTCATTTGGATCAGTAAGAAGAATCAGATAGTTAGATTTGATATTCTGCCTCAAGTAGGGTTTATGAATTACATTTTTGCATGTTTATACTAGTTATAAACTCATAGTTATATGCCAAATAATTAGAGAACCTGCTAGATAGAAACCATTCATTAAAGACTTTAATTTGACTCTATTTTTACCCAATAAGACACTAGTCTCCCTTTTGTTACACTACATTAGTCTTATTCATTTCATTTGATATCTCTTAACTGAACATATTAATTCATACCTTGATATTGCATATACAAGTTATACCAAATTTGGATCATATCTTTCCACTTTTAAATTGCCGTTTGTGGATAGTTAGATCAAGTAGTAAGCATAAATTTTAAAATCTATGTTACTCATATAGGTGCACCCACCTAGGTCTACTAGAGCCTTTAGAGTAGAGGGTTCAACCTTACCGGTTGGCCTTTTTAGTTGACGAGTAATGTAGTGAGAGTTTGGCAACCTCTCATGGTTCATTCAAACCAGCGTTTTTGAGACCCAACAAATTGGCAACTCTATTGGGGAAAAAACTAGAGAGTTGTCTGGTAGTAGACAACCCTTTCCATATAAAGTCACTAAAAATAAATTGAAAATTGACTCCGTTGGGTAAATTTTATAAAAAAATTTCTCACTTCTAGAAAAAGTGGGTGGGGACTTTGAATGAATAAAAACATTGAGACTGATACAATAAGATATAAATCAGAAAGAAATCAGCCTAGAGTTTAGACCATCATAGTTTCTCACAACATGCAAGGAAGGAGATCTTTGTACAAAGAGGGAGATGGTCCTAATGAAAAAGGTAAAAGAACTTATAAAAGTGATCAAAGCAAGAAGGTATTTAATGACCGAGATCTAGCCACAAAAAATAGAACATCAAAACCACCTATGGAAAATCACAATTCGTACGAGGCATTAAAAATTGAGAATAGCCCATCTAAAGAGCTTCATACCCCTGAAGAGAAGAGAAATCATTTCCAAAAAATAAACCATAATAAAGATGAAGAGTTCATGGTTGAATTTGAAGCTCAGAAAGGAAGAGAGATTGAATGTGACTAGAGAACTACACTCTTTGAGGAAGGACTCGAATATGAGGCAGCATCTGAAGAAAACCATGACCTCATGACACAAATGAAGAAGATACACAGTGGGAGAAAATGAGGAAACATGCATAAAATCTAAGGGTACAATATGAGCAACAACTTCAAGAAATGGAAGAGTTAAGAAAGATGAAGTTACACAAAGCTCAAACCAAAACATCAGTGACTAAATTACCCAAATATACACCCCCCATAAAAGCAACAATATGAAGCCATCGAGTCCCCCCCAGGCCCACTGAAATCAGCCTAGAAATCAATATAGAAACACAAATGCTCCACCACAACACCAAAATATTCAACCACCTCCTCATCAACAATATGCACCCCCACAAGGCCCACAATATATGGAAAACAACAACCCACTTTACCAACACCAGCATTTCCAAACCCCTGCCCCCCCCACAATGCATAAGTATGATTAGACAATTTGATCTTGCTGGATTTCAGATCTACCCTTAGCCCCTAAACAACAATTGGAGGAACCTAGTCCCTAAATTCATAGGAAGTAATGCAGTTACAACTGAGGAACATCTAAGAAATTTTGAAGCAGTCATTCAGGACTTGGACATGCAATATGAGGATGTACAAATGAGACTATTTATGATGTCATTGATTGAGGATGCCAGAGAGTGTTTTAATAGTCTACCAACAACAATATGGAAATCAATGTGCATGATATTTTGCCTTACATGAGTTAGTGACAATCCAAAAATATCAGAATGAGTCAGCCTTTGACTTTAGCCAAAGGTTTGTTAATTTACACAATAAAATACCTCAAGCATCCAAGTTGGATGATCTTGCTACATTGAGTATCTATTTGAAGGCCTTTGAACCCAAGATAGGATATGAATTGAGAAACAAAGGTCCTAGGAATTTGGCTGAGGCCCAAAAGATAGCCTTAACCATTGAAAATAATAGGAAAGCTGAAGGGATGTTTTCTAAAAGGGAAAACCCTAGGGTTCCTCAATATGCCCCCCCAAAATAGACAAGAGAACACATATAGGAATGAAATACCAAGGTTGCATGACATGCCTTATAATACCAATTGGAAAGATGGGAAGTTGGTAAATGATAGGCCTAGAAATAAAGAAACACCAGATCCATTAAGAAGGAAACGGGCATACATGGTAGATAAAAGTCCTTGGTGTTTAGTATGTTATGCACCACATTCCCTTGAACATTGTGTAACAACCAAGTCAATATCGGAGGAAGACACACGGAGGATGATAGTAATGAAGACCAGAATGTATACCTAACTTCCCACACTCTTAACCCTTTGGAGAAGGAGTAGGCATCTCCAGAGGAGGAAGGATATGAATACAATGTGGATCACCAAGAATACAATGTTCACATGGAAGAGTGGCATGTTTTATCCAATCATGAAGAAAATAATAATGAACAAAACCCCCCTATTGCATCAAGTTAGATTAATAGATGCAATATAAGAAGACCCAGTGAAGAAGAGATTAAAATATTGACAATTGTAGTAGTGGAGGAAGCCAGAATAAAATATCATTTGTGAAACAGAACGGTGAATAAAGATGAGGGTGTCCCAAGAGGGATATTTATAAAAAATAAAAAGGCATCAGATGAGACATCAAAAGGGACTGATGATAAAGAACCAAACAAAAAAGAGTATAAAGAATCTCCTAAGGAGGAAAGTAATAAATTTCCCATTGAAAAGAAAAATCCAGACCAAACATCCAAAGGGGAAAAGGAAGGAAACAAAGGAGAATGCACTGAACCTAAAAGGACAATCAAAACGGAAGGTACATCCTTTGATTTTATAAAAGCTTTATCTCAATTGAAAATGTTTGTACCATTAGTTGAAATGATCAAAATAAAGGAATATAGGGAAAGTACCATACAATTAATTTGTAATGGAAACCAAAATATAAACCTTGAAAACAAAGAGGTCTCTGAGGTAAATAATAAAAGGAAGGAAGTAAAAATCCCAGAGGCCTGCCTAATGAACACACCCAAAATTAACCCATTTTTCACCACTTTACTCATAAGCAGCAAACTAGTGAGAAATTTCATGATAGAGTTGGGTGCCTCTATGAATATCATGATAGTAGGGGTAATGAAGCAACTTGGTTTATGGATAGATGTGGAAGGAGCTAAATGCTACGCTATGGATAGCAGGCTTGTCCCGGTTATGGGAATCATGAAAAATGTGGCAGTAAGGTTAGAAACTTACCCACAAGCCCCTTGCACTATTGACATAGCTGTAATTGATACACCTCCCTAGTTTGGGTTGCTTCTATCAAGAAAATGGGTTGTTGTAGTAGGAGGCAATGTATAGTTTTACCTATCATATGCCACCATACCAGTGAATGGAGAAGAGGTAAAATTGTATAGAGAACCTAGAGTGAATCAAATTTTTCAATATGCTCCTAAAGAGCCACTAAATTTTTTTTGTGATGTTGATTTGGGAAGTTTTAGAGTGGAACTATCTCAACCTGAGTTGGAAAGCAAAGATCTAATTGACCAGAATATTTCTGAAAATCAATAAGGAATATGGAAAATGTACTTTGATGGAGCTTGCAGCCAAGAGGGTAATGGAGTTGGTATAGTTTCTATATCTCTTGATGGTTCAAATTATAAACATTCATTTCTCTTAGAATTTGAACGTACAAACAATGTAGCAGAATATGAAGCTTTTTGACTGGATTGAATTTAGTTGTTAAACACAAGATCAAAAACTTAATAGTTTTTGGAGATTCGGAATTGGTTGTATCTCAAATCAAGTCAAAATAAGTGGCAAAAATTAAAAGACTAAAATAGTACATAAATGCAATATGGGATACAATTGAACTATTTGATGCTTTTTCCATTGATTGGGTGGATAGATAAAAAAACATAATGGCAGACTTCTTGGCAAATGTAGCATTAAAACAAGATGATATCACATTAGCAGGACTCTCTCAAGTGGAATTCAAAACAAGACGTGCAATACCTGATAATATATAGTTGGCAAGTTTTTAATGATGACACTGACCTTTTGAAATTCCTTCAATGTATAGACCAGTATGAGGCTCAGGAGATTGATTTCAACACTTTTGTGGAAGAAATAAATGGAGAAGAGAGAGTATTTGGAAAAAGGGTCTTGCAACTTAAGACTAATAAACTTCCCAAGGGGTTGGTAGCCTTGGAAAGAGTGTACGATGGAGGTGATCGATCCCTTATAAAACAAACACCAGTCAAAGGGGAAGATATTAAAGAAATAAACTTGGGGACCGAACTGTCACCAAGGAAGGTATATATTGGAAAAAAGATAAGCCCTACTGTCCGAAGAATGCTAATTTCATTGTTAAAAAAGTATAAACATGTGTTTGCATGGTCTTATGAAGACCTGAAAGCATATAGGGAGGATTTATTTCAGCATGAAATTCCATTGAAAGTAGATGCAAAGCCATTTAGACAAAAACAAAGGCCCATTAACCCCACTCTAGAGCTAAAAATGTAGGAAGAATTGACCAAGCTTAGAGATGGAGGTATCAGGAAACCTATGAGGCACTCAACATGGGTATCAAACATTGTTCCTATTAGAAAGGAAAATGGAGATATAAGGTTGTGTGTAGATTTCAAAAATTTGAATATAGCATCTCTTAAAGAAAACTACCCACTGCCTAACATGGAAGCCATACTGCATAAAGTAACTGGATGTGAGTTGTTGTCTATGATGGATGGTTTTTCTGGTTATAACCAGGTTAAGGTCAAGGAATGGGAGAAGTACAAAACAACTTTCACAACCCCATGGGGAACATATGTATATGTGAGAATTCCTTTTGGTCTCACTAATGCGGGAGCAACCTTTCAAAGGGCTATGGACTTAGCATTTTCTAACCTCATAAATGCTATAATGGTGGTGTATCAAGATGACCTCATGGCTTAGTCAAAAAGGGCTGAACATCATGTAGGGCACCTTGAAAAAATATTCATTAAAGCTTTAGAATATGGCATCAGTTTGAACCCTAAGAAATGTCATTTTTCTGTTACAAAGGGAAATCTCTTAGGATGGATTGTATCATAAGAGGGAGTTATGATAGATCTTGAGAGAGTTGAGGATATAGATAAGGTCCCTATCCCTAAAAATGTGAAAGCCATCCAGTCATTCTTTGGGAAGATTAATTTTGTTAGAAGGTTTGTGTCCAACTTTGCTGAGATTGTCAAACCCATATCAAAAATGTTAAAAAAGGGACAAAAAATCGAATGGACCCCATAAGCAGTAGAAGAATTTTTATCCATTAAAAAAGCCATTAAGGAAGCCCCTGTCCTCAAGTCTCCTAATTTCACAAAACCTTTTCAGATATTTTCATTTGCTTCTCTGCATACAATAGCTATTGTCATGTTACAAAAAAATGAGGATGGTCATGAACAACCTGTATCCTTCTTTAGCAAATATTTACAGGGATCAGAATTGAAGTATGACATAATGGAAAAATAAGCCTTTGCATTGATGAAGGCCACAAAATCTTTTAGGCCATATCTTGTTGGAGCCAAAGTAATTGCATATGTTCCTCATGCAGTAGTCAAAGAAATCTTGACGCAATCAAAAGTGATAGGGAAAAGGCGCAAGTGGATTAACAAAATTCAAGAATTTGATATGGAATTATAGATTGCTAAATTGATAAGAGGCCAAGGATTGGCCAAATTAATGGCATAAACTAACATTGAGGAAAATCTAATATGCAATGTATAAGGAGAAGTAAATGCAATTGCAAGTGTTGAGCATACACCCTGGTACACAGACATCATGCATTACCTTAGGAACACAAAATGCCCAGAAGGACTCAGTGATAATCAGAAGAGAACTTTAAAACTCCAAGCTTCTAAATATTAATTTATAGAAGGATATCTATTCTAGAAAAACATAGATGGAATTCTAATGTTATGTTTGGATGAATCACAAGCTGATCATGTTCTACAAGAAATGCATGAAGGATTCTATGGAGGACATTATTCAGTAAAGACAACCGCACATAAAATTCTCAGGGCAGGTTATTATTGGCCGAAATTTTTCAATGATTCATTTTCATATGTAAGGAAGTGTGGGGCGTGCCAAAATTTCTCAGGGAAAATGAAGTTTGAGGGAGCTCTACCACTCAAACCTATCCAGGTTGAAGCCCCTTTTCACCAATGGGGGATTGATTTCATTGGAGAAATACAAGAGAAATTGAGTCAAGGACATAGGTGGATACTAGTGGCCACTGATTACTTCACCAAATGGGTGGAGGCAATCCCAACCAAGCAAGCAACAAGTAAAGTTGCGATCAAATTTCTAATGGATAAAATTATTACTAGATTCGGTACACCATTGAGAGTGATTACAAATAATGGCATGTGTTTCAGGTCTGATGAGTTAAAAGAGTTTTGTAAAACAAATGGTATCAATGTTTCTTATTTTTCCCTGTATCATCGACAAGCTAATGATCAGGTAGAATCTAGCAATAAGAGTCTTTTAAAAATCATAAAAAGGATTCTCGGTAAGAACAAAAATCTTGGGATTCAAAGTTAAGATTGGCTGTATGGGTAGACATAATCACTATCAAAAAGGTAATTGGGAAATCCCCATATGAATTAGTCTATGGAACACAAGCTAGGATACCTTTGCAAAATTTATTGCCAGTTTACAAATATATCCTTCAAGAAGATATAGATGTTCCTGAACCAATGGAGGAGAGAATGGAACAAATTGCAGAACTTGATGAAATAGGGAGAATAGCTGAAAACCAAAACATGAAATTGCAAGCACAAATGAAATATTTGTTTGACAAAAGAGAAAAAAGTAGAAAATTTGAAAAGGATGATCTAGTATTGATGTGGAATGCTAGGTGCCAAGAAAAGGGAAAACATGGAAAATTTGAGACACTATGGTTAGGACCTTTTGTTATTATTGGCAAGCAAGGAGAGGATTCATATTATTTATAAAATATTAGTGGTGAAGAACAAGAGTTGCCGGTACATGGGAAATTTCTAAAACACTTTTTCTCTTTAAAATCATAGAGGATCAAGGGTTGCCAGTGCATGGACAAATTTTGAAGAAAAAATTCTCATAAAACTTTCCATTCATAGTAGTATAGGAAGTAAAGGATACAAGAAATTGCTAGTACATGGACAATCCTCGAAATCCTTATTTGATCTTTTCCATGTACAATAGTTTAGGATCATTTTCATCTCCACTTGCCTTCATCCATAACGTTTGGTCTACTCTCCCAAATATCTGGATCCTTGCAATTTTCTCACAATCAATCATCCCCAGACGGAGCCACTATTGGGACTATGAAATTTTGGGAAACTTTTTCACCCTTTATAATTATTAGTCTCTCAAAAGGTTCACAATGCAGACATAAAATCCTTCACATAACATCTTTTACCTAAACTAGTTTTAAATTTTGTCATAAGGCCCCATAGATTTCATCTGGAATTTAAACATTAACATATTAAAATATCGGCATAGTTTGATGCATGTCTCATCGATGATAACATACATATCCTCAATATATCGACGAGACATCAGATGGGTCATACTGATAAAATTATACACTATGAGAATGCGGTTTTGTATTACTTATCGACAAGACAAAAGATATTAGAGTGATGGTGTAAGGTCATATCGAGTTAAGTTACCTTTAGCCGATTGGAGTAAAGTAAAGTCTATCAGAGAGACTTTGGTTGTTGGAGAGAGATTTCAAAACACTGACCTAAGCGTTATTGGTCCTGTTGATGAAGTAAAGGGAGGACTCACCCAGTGAGACAAATGATGCCGGGGAGACTTCGGAAAGTCTTACTGACCCCTCGGGTTACGTCGATAAAACTCGGCACAAGGAGATAAAGTGTGTCGAGAAGACAATGCGTATGGTCTCGCCAAAGAAAAAGCATATCGGTGAGACATGTCACCATGGGGAGATCTAAGATACATCACGACGAGTATTATTTTGTCAGCATGACAAATACTTGGTCTCAGTGGCATAAGTCAATAAAGTGAACATCTCGGTGAGATGAAATGATTTTGAAGCAAGATGAAGAACCATTGGCCTGATTCATTAAGTCTGGGTGATAGTTGTTTCAGTAAAGGTCATGGCGATAAAAAAACAAAAGGAAAGAAACTATCGGGGAGACTTGTGATATCAGAGGGACTGCAAGATGTCTTAACGAATGGGTGAACGTTGAATAGGTGGATCGCTCAGAGATTTGAAATGTCTTTCCATTATAAGCCCTAATGTGACAATGAGAATTTTAAAAAACTTGTAGCATTCATGTCTTAGTAAAGAAATTGATGGCACCACGAAGCGTAGAAGATTTTGCATATCAGGGTATGCTCAATTGAAATCATTATGTCATAGAATTCAAAGTGGAGGAGAGCAAGGGAAATAACAGATCAATTAAGGCATTCACTTCACTTGAATTTTCAAGAAATTTATAGTAAGTTTCTCATCCTATCTTAATTTGTAAAAATTTGAATTATGGAAGGCACTAGTTCAGGAAAATCAAAAGGAAGAAAACCCAGGGAGGGTAGCTAGTCAAAAGAAGAAAAGAAAATTACAAATAGAGGGCATTGAAAGAAAACTAAATCATGACCTCATAGACCAGTTACCTCATTATGGGCCTAAAGCTAGGTGTTTTGCACAGCTCAGAGCGAAAGTCGACAAATTGGATGACAAGTGCAAATTTATAGGGGATGTTTGGACTCCGATTAGGGGCTATGGATTATTTAATTTCCATTATCACAGGAGAAATCTCTTTGACCCGGTATGCAATCGATGGAGGCTCAATTTAGGGAAATTGGTGAGCTCTAATGTTTTTATTGATGCCAAACTAGTGAAATTGCTGGCTGGACATTATGATTCAAAATATGTGATTTGTTAAGGAATTTGTTGATACATGTATTTGAGAATGCAATTGCGGAGGTTTTCAAGATGGAGGGATTATACAATGAGAAAATAATAAGTTAGGAGTTCGATAGTGAGTTCAGAATGGTGGACACCATATATAAAGGGTGGAGGTTACCCCTACACAGAATTAGGTGTCATGGCAAGCCTGCTCCAATGCAGGACAATGAGAGACCACCGTTTGATGTAGATCTCTTCAAACCCTACCTGAAATACACTTAATTTTCAGTAGGACAAGTATTGGGGATGGATTTACCCAAGCATATGGTGGTTGTTCCCATGGTGATTGCTGCAGACATTCAATATCACAACTCTAGATCATTTGATTATGCTACACATGTTTTTAAGGAGCTGGATGCATGCTTAATGGCAATTAAGAATGGTGCTTTTGTTCTCCATCTTAGGAATTATTCACTGCTAATGCACTTAGTGTTGTATTTTGGATAGGAGTTAGGTTTATGGCCCCATGAGCTGAGGATTTCACCATCGGATAAGGAGGGTAGTCCATTGCCTATTTAGTTATGGACTGTTGTTTGGGATAACAGGTTTGCTGATTCAAACTTCTTGCATTTTGAATAATATTTTGTGAAACCCTTCTATAGATTTTTTAATCATCCTTGTGATTATTCCCTATTTGAAGAAGTAAAAAGGTTTCTTAGGCCTAGAGACTATTATGGAAAAATCAACCACAACTAGGGGGATTGGTATTGCTTAGAGAATGCCACAATAATTAGGGTGTATGGGTTTGAAGATACACCATTCATTCTACCCAAAACTATCCCAGATAGAATTGCATACCTAGAAATTGTTAGGCAGATGGATTACTCCAGTGTTATGAACTTAAGTTCATATGGGAAACAAGCCTTTATTCCTAGCACATTGTGTTTTAGTGATTTTACTGTATTAGCCAATGAAGCTTACAATTCAATTTTGAATAAATTATTGTACTTTAACATGAGAAGAGCGCCAATAAGAAAAAGTTTGACCTAGAAGAGTATATCCACTCAACAAGGAAAAAAAATAATTTGGAGGGTACCATTGTGTGCCCCATAAATCTAATGACATGATCAGAAACCTAGAGGTAGAGGAAGCTGAAATAGTGATTGAGAAACATAATCAGGAGTTGGTGGATGTTGAGTTGTGATCCTCCATTAAAGGGATATCAGAAGTAGAAAGGCCACAAATCTCATCTCAGAAGGTATCAAGAATGCAAACTCAGGATTATCCCTATGTTGCTAGAGAAACAGATATTGAGAAGACCATGGATGTAAACACAAGACATGAAGACTATATGTCTTTTATATCAGATGACGAATTTATAAAGACCTCAGAGTTTAAGACATTTTTATATAAGAAAAAAATGGAAAGAGGTAAGGGGACAAGTTGACAATGTCACTCCAAAAAATGAAGATCAATTTCTAAAAATATTAAAGGACGAGGTAGATAAAGAAATGATTAATATGACCCCTAAAAAGGGAAGGGAGATGATAGAAAAGACATTTGTTATGATTTTTCTAGGTTTGGATTTGAATTCTACATTGGTTTTTCATAGTTTCTTAAAAGATAACAATGCTACACATAAGCTCAACATAGAGAAGGTGATGGAGGTGTACATAGGATCAAGATACAATCCTAATGATGACACATTGATGATTTGGGCCTTGTATCCTCCTCACAAGAAATCAATTTTTATTGATACTGAAAAGGCATTCAGACATGTCATGACCTTGAAGGCTGGAGAGATTGACTCTGTAGCAACTGCAGGTATTGGGATAAATATAGCCAAGTTGAATAAAGCCCAAATCCAAGCATTAATTAGGGAAAGGGAGATGTATAAAACCAATAATGAAAGGATGTTGAGAGAGAATGAATGCCCGAAGGACTTGGTAGGTGCTTTAATAGAGCCAACAAAGATGCTCACCCAAGGTGAGAGCTCATAGAACAGGGACCATTGGGAAGGATCAACTGCATACTCTCAAGGGAAAATGGATGCACTTGCTGCAATGATCAAAAGAAGGCAGATCAGTTTTTCCACTTGGTTAAATAAACTCTAGGGAAAAAATTCACAATGCATGGATGAAATAAAGGAGCACAAGAGAATGGATAGCAGAATCTAGGAAAAAAATCAGGAATTAGAGAAAAATGATACTCCTAGTGGTACAGAGATTGAAAATGCTAATTGTATCCTGGATAGGCATATGGATTTCTTTGAGGAGTTGCAAGGAGATGTGTAGGGATTGATAGAGGCTATTGAAGATAAATTGACCAAGTTATGTGATGATGAAGGGAAATCGAAAGAAGCGACTACATGGAAAAGTGAATGCGAAACAATACTCCAGGAGATGTTGAAAACAACCACTAAGAAGGATGTGATATTGGATGAAGCATGTGAGCAGAATGAGCGAATGGTCATGATGGAAATTATGATCTGCAATGCGTTGGGAAATGACGATACTTATGAGCGCCAGGATTATACTGAGCATATGTCTGCAGTCCATTTGTGGCTCAACAAAAATTAGTTATTAGTGAATTTGTTAAACTTTTTTTCTTTAAACTTTTTCGAAAAGGCACGTCCTTTCGCAAACTAATATATAAATATCCATTGTTGGATAAATTTTAAAAAAATATAGGATTAGAATAGGATAGACTATTGTAGGCATTATATTTTCAAAAATGATGATATTCGAGGAAGCTATGTTGCATGTATGAATTTTGAAGGGGATAATGAAAGACTGTTGATTTAGTGGTTTCATTCTGGTATCAATTGTTTGTTGGATCCTTCTGATTATCTGATTGTCTCCAATATGATGTTTCTTGATTGTTTAAATTGAAGTATCAAGTATATGTTTGATTTATCAATACACATTTTCTATTTCTATGTGATTTGGTTCATTGGATTCTTTAAAGAAGAATTCAAATTCCTTTAAATCAATGATAGTAATATGGGAATGTCATTTGGATTAGTAAGAAGAATCAGATAGTTAGGTTTGATATTCTGCCTTAAGTAGGGTTTATCAATTACATTTTTGCATGTTTATACAAGTTATAAACTCATAGTTATATGCCAAACAATTAGAGAACCTACTAGATAGAAACCATTCATTAAAGGCGTTCATTTGACTCCGTTCTTACCCAATAAGGCACTGGTCTCCCTTATTTATATTGCATTAGTCTTATTCATTTAATTTGATATCTCTTCAGTGAACATATTAATTCATACCTTGATATTGCATATACAAGTTATACCAAATTTGGATCATATCTTTCCACTATTAAATTTCCATTTGTGGATAGTTAGATCAAGTAGTAAGCATAAATTTTAAAATCTGTGTTACTCATATAGGTGCACCCACCTAGGTCTAGCAGAGCCTTAAGAGTAGAGGGTTCAAACATACTGGTTGGCCTTGTTAGTTGACCAATAATGTAGTGAGAGTTTAGCAACCTCTCATGGTTCATTCAAACCAACAATTTTGAGAGCCAACATATCCCACCCAACTATGGTATATTATTGTCCAAAAAGTGGAGTGCTTTTGTGAGAGGAAGTATACAGCTCAATATGTCCTTCTCCACATTTCCAATTGAGGTAAAAGACATTAAGCTTGTGAGGGAGATAATGGCCCCACACATGATTGAATTTATGGATCAAGAGGATATAATTTAGTTTGTGTATATCAGTATTGGCAATTTTAGGGTTGAAGAGTTACAAAAAGGAAAAAACCTGCACCCCTTAAAAAGGAAGTGTTTCAGCAAGAAAAAATGATGAACTATGGAGCATATTTTTTTATAGTACTTTCTCAAAGGAAGGAGTAGGTGCATTGGTGATACTTATTTTCCCTAGTGGAAAAAAATTTAAGATTTCATTTTCCTTGTTATTTGCATGCACACATAATGTAGTTAAATATGAAGCTTTGCTACTAAGATTAAAATTAAATGAGAAACATGGAATCAAGAAGTTAAGGGTTATTAGTGATTCAAAGCTTGTTGTTTCTCAAGTTAGATCAAAATATTCATCAAAGAAAAATAGGTTGAAATAGTATAGGGATGTTGTTTGCGATTCAATAGAAAATTTTGATGCTTTTGGTATTGATTGGCTAGATAGGAGTAAGAATCAAGTGGTAGATTTTCTTCCCAATATTACAATCCTACCAAATGACATTATATTTGTAGGAATTTCAAAGGTTGAAGTGCATATCAAACCTTCAATTCCTGAAAATATATTGAATTGGAAAGTTTTCAATAATGATGAGGAAATTTTGAGGCTATTGCAATGTGTGGATGATTACAAAGGTGAAGAAATTAACTTAGGAGCTTTTGTGGAAGAAGTGGATGGAAAAGAAACAATATTTGGCAATGAAATTATTTAGTTGAAAACCATCCAACTCTGAAAGGGGTTAGTTTCTTAGGAGAGGGTCTTTGATGGCCTTGAAAAGACATGCCAAACATACATCTACTCATAAGGAGGATCTAGAAGAATTCAACCTTGGCATATAAATTGCTCCGAAGAAAGTCTACATTCAAAATAAAATGAAGCATCATGTCAAATAAATGTTGATTACTTTGTTAAGAAGATACATGCATGAGTTTTCCTAGTCTTATGAAGATCTAAAGGCCTACAAGGAAGAATTTTTTCAACAAGAATATCTTTAAAATATGATGCTAAGCCTTGTAGGAAAAAGAAAAGGCTAATCAATCCTTCACTGGAACCTAAGATGAAAGAAAAATTTGTCAATTTTTGTCAATTTAAGGGATGCTAGTATTATTAAACAAATTAGGCATTCTAAATGGGGTTTTAACTTGGTTCTAGTGAGGAAGAAGAATGGTGATATTAGAATTTGTGTGGATTTTAGAAACCTTAATGTATCATAATTACAAGTAAAGCATACATTACCCAACATGGAGGCAATGTTACAAAAGGTAACTGGCTGTGAGTTTCTCTGTATGATGGATGGTTTTTTTGAGTACAACCAAGTGGTGATTAAGGAGTTTGAGTAGTATAAGGTTGCATTTACTATCCTTGGGGCACTTATGTTTATTTTAGGATGCCTTTTGGCCTAACTAATGTAGCTGTTTCTTTTCAAAGCATTATGAATGTGGCCTTTTATGAATTTATTGATATATTCTTAGCATTTTATCAAGATGGATTGACAACATACAACATGAAAAAAGAAGACCATTATATGCACCTAGAGAAGATATTTTCCAAGGAAAATGAAAATGACATATCTTTGAATCTCAAAAGATGTGTGTTTGGGGTGAAAGAAGGAAAGTTTTTTGGACATAATTTATCAAAACAAGGAATTGGAATTGATCTTGAGAGAGTGTCTGCAATAAATAAAATCCCACAGCCAAAGAATTTCAAAGGCATCCAAGATCAATTTCTTAAGGATATTTTTGACAAACTTTGTAGAGATTACACATCCAATCTCCAAAATGTGAAAGAAAGGAGAAAAAGGTAACTTGGAGTGAAGAGCCTAGTAAGACATTCAAAATTATCAAATAAGCTATAAAGGAGGCCCCAGTATTGAAATCCCCATATTTTTCCAAGCCAATACAAATATTTTCCTTTGCATCATTTCACATAACTGTCGTACTATTACAGAAAAATGAAGAAGGCTTTGAGCAACCCATTGAATTTTAAGAAAATTATTGCAAGCTACAAAACTCAAATTTGACATGACAAAGAAGCAGGCTTATGCACTAGTGAAAGTAATGAAAAAATTTAGAACCTATTTGATGAGAACTACAATCATTGCTTATGTCCCAAGTGTTGCAGAAAAAGACATTTTCACTCAGCAAGTAGTCACATGCATAAGATGTAGATGGATTAATAGGAACCAAGATTTCAATATAAATGCCCGAATCACCAAATTAGTGAGAGGGCATGAATTAGCTAAGCTGATAGCTAAAACTAACCTAGAAGCTAGTCAAATCTATCAAAAAAAATGTATAGGAATATTGTCCAATATTTATAGATTATGTAGTGCCTTGAAGGAATGGCCGATAATGAAGAAAGAAAATTAAAATTTAAGCTATTAAATATTTAATCATTGACAATGAGATTTGGTGGAGGAGTCTAGAAGGTTTGATACTTAAATATGTTGATGGTAAACAATCACTAGAACTTCTATTAGAAATGCATAATGGAGCCTATGGAGGTGACTACATGGCAAAGACGACTATCCACAAAGTGTTCAGAGTAGGATTATGGTGGCACTCAATGCTAAAAGATGCCCATGATTTTTGTTAAAACTTGTGATGCTTACAAAATATTTTCAAGAAAGCTCAAATTGTCAAGAAATTTCCCATTCAAACCAATTTCAATTCAAGAACCTTTTCAACAATGGGATATTGAGTTTATTGGTGAGTTAACCAAGAAATCCAATGGGGGAAACTCTTGGATTCTTGTTGTTACTAATTATTTTACAAGATCATTGGTAAAAGAAATCCCCAAAAGAAAATCAACAAGAAAGGTAGTGGTTGATTTTCTAATGAATAACATTTTGATCAAATTTGGAGTTCTATAAAATATTATATCTGACAATGTAATGTGCTTCAAATTATATGAGTTTAGAGATTTTTATGATAATCATGGTATCCATATATCTTATTATTTTATTTATCACCCACAAGGAAATGTTCAGGCTAAATGAAGTAATAAGAGTTTGATGAAGATCATCAAAAGGGTGATCAAGAAACATAAGAAAGCATGGGACTCAAAACTGAAGCTTACACTTTGGGTAGATAGGGTTACTATTATAAATTCTTTAGGAAATTGTGAATTTTGTTTGGTTAATGGTTTGGATACAATTCTGCCTCAAAACAACTTGCTAAAGATGTACTAATTAGTTTAGGAATATGACAGACATATTTCTGATGAAATGCAACACATAATTTATGCTTTGATAGAGTTGGATGAGACAAGAAGAGAAGCTTAGCGTAAGAATGCTAAAATGTAGCTACAAGTCAAAAAATTGTATGATAAAATGGATTTTCCAAGGAAATTAGAAGTAGGAGACATGGTGATGATGTGGATTTCTGGAAAACAAGATAAGTACAAACATGGAAAATTTGATGCATTATGGTTAGGTCCTTATCTAATATCAAACAATCATGATGAAGATTCCCACTTTTTGCAAAGCTCAACTCGAGAATTTCTTGAACTACCAGTACATGAATAGATCTTGAAAGCATACTTCTCTTGATGTATGTTTCTTTTCCATCTATACTGTAATACTATATATATTTTCTATAGTTTTGGTATGTTTCTTCTTTGGTTTTGTTTTTCTACCTTGTTTTGGATTTTCCTAGTTTTTATTCTCTAGGTTTGGTCTACTACAACCAAGAGATTTGTAATCTCACCATGCCTGCAAGAGGCATGTGTCCATCAGCATGAGCCATTGCTGGAACCCTACAATTTTTTTTTATCTGGTCTAAGTGGTCTTGGTTTTTGTAGTGTTTCTAAGGGGTTAGGATTTTATTTTGAAATATTTAATTTTATTAAACACCTTGCCTCTTTCTTTAATTCTTGTTCTTTTGGTCTAATTCTCCATTAACCTATTGGCATTAGTTTCTTGTTGCATTAGTTACCTTTTGATCCATTGAATCTATGTGGTGATTGACACCTTGTGTCTAGGGTTATCGTTTGTCTCATTGCTTGAATTTTTCCTCCTTCTTGGTTTATGAGGTTGTTATTTTATAAGTTGGGATCATGTAGATATTTGTATTTTATCCTAAGTTGAATATGTGCTTCAGGTTTTCCTTAAGTCCTTATTCTCCATCATGCCTAGGCAATCCCCCTTCAAAATAACCTTTTAAGCATGTGCTAAATTTCAATAACTAAAAGTTAGTCCATCACATGACTCATCTCTTATCATGTTTATCTCTAAACCATTTAATTCAAAGTAGTGATGAGTGATGGATTGTATTTCCTTTGCATCGCCCACATCCTTCATATATCGAATGTGTTGGCACTCCTAATTCCATAATAGTGATGAGTGATGGCCCAAATTTTTAATGCATTGCTTGTAAATCCTTGTATTAATCGGAAAAGTATCCCTTTTTCCTAATTTGAGAATAAATATTAATAAAATGAGCTTAATGTTGCCTTGATTTAGTGTTGTAATCTGTTTTACACATTGACATTAAGTTTAGGGTCCTTTTTAACTGAATGAACTTAATTATGCCTTGTTTAGAGTGTTGTAAAGTGTACCTTTACACTTTCACAATAACCTAGGGCTTTATTAATTAATTGAGGATAATTTTCCTTAATTGACCCCTTTAATTCAAATCCAAGCCTAATTAAATGTAAATTGTGAGGGATAAAAATCCACATTCATAAATACCATTACACAAAACTTAATTTTAGAAGGTGTGTGTCGAAGGTAAGTTCTATAGGACTCATTTTCCACATAGAAAATGGGTCCTCACTTGGTACTAGGAATTTATTTTCACATAAAATTTTACATTGTCATAAATACAAGGTTGTTTCAATATGTTTCATTTAAGAAATCCTAGAATTTTTTCATGAGAACCTAGAGAACTCAAGTGAGCATTATCAAGAGCATTCAAGAGCATTTCTAAGGCATTCAAATGAATATTATTGAAGAATATTGCAGAAATTAAGATTCCATTGTCATTTCAAATGCATAATGCATCATGTATGAACATGTTAGAGCTAATGTTTTGATGTAGAATTCAAGATGAGTCAAGCATATTAAAGGCATTATTTCACATCAAGTTCATGATCAGGATCTACATTCATTGAGGCTACTTCATGCCAAGTTACAGATTTTTATCCAAGATTTCAAATAAGGTGTGGTGAGTTGTGACATTGCATTTTGTTCATTCATCATTCCTTTCATGCATTGTTTCATTTCAAGGTTTAGTCACCAAATAGGGTTTAACCAAGGAAAACCCATATTCCCTAACAAACAACATTCAATCTCCTTTGATGTGTGATTCTAGGTTTTAAGTTGAAGATAATTTGGAGAGAAAAAATGAAAAAGTTGTCAAAGTTGCAATGAAAGTTGTCAAATCATGGAAATTGAGCTACATGATTTATTTCTAGCTTTTCAACAGCGACCGACTAGAATCTGAGAGTACATAATGAGAAGAATAGAACCCATAAATAGGTTTTCTAGAGCCCTAGCAAGGACCCATTCACCATAGGGTGAATGAATCCTCAGCGAGGTTTGTAAAAGAACTTTTTGCAATAGGTAAACAATATTTAACCCTTTTAAAACCTTCCTTTTAGTTGTTATATCAGTTAGGTTTATTTTTTTATTCTCATTTGCACATTATAGCTTACATATTGAATGTAATTATAGGAAGAGTTAGGTTCATCATTAGTTTTCATATTGGAAAACCTTCATTTTTTGATGTTTCATTATGGTGACCCAACCTTTTGAACATTGTAATTTTTTGATTTTGGAGTTCATTTCATCCTAGATTTAGATCTTGTATTCATTTGAATACATTTGTATTGAATTAGGTCTCATTTAGGGTGTCTAATTTTCATTCAAATTTTCATTACATATTAGGTTTTAGGATTGCATGTTTTGCATTCTTTAAATCTTTTTTTTTTTTTAAATCAGACATCTTGCATATCATTTACATCATATAAAATTTCATTTGAAAATTGAGATGAAATTTCTATCAAACTAGGTATTGTAGGTCATAATTTTTTCACATATTCAACTTGCATTTTACATTGCATTCACAAAAAACTAAAATTGAAACTTGATGTAACCAACCTAAATTTGAAAACCAATGGAAAAAACATACAAATATGAAAAAATCAGTTTCAAAAACCTAATCTAGGACCCATTCACCATAGGGCAAATGAGTCCCTAGTCAAATGCTAATATACGTTTTGGGGCATTAAAAAATTTATCTTTGTGATTTTATTTTCTGCTTTTAGATTTCTTTTATAGTTTGTTGAATTTGTGTTTCATCAATTTGATCATATTTAGCTTAAGTTGGTACATTTTGTGTATTGTGTGATATTAAAATTGCATTTAAAAGAATTAGTTTCCATATTGTTGCATAGTGTAATAAAAATGTTACCTTGTTTAGAATATGAAAATTGCATTTACATATTGCATTCTAGGTCATTGCATTGCATTTTGAGCCTCTTTCCATTTTGGGTTTGTACACTAAGTTTGTGAAACTCAAGTATGATCTTTACAACTTGGTGTCCTATTAGCAATACTATTGTGAGACATAGTTCAATAATCATGTCATGCTATGATACACCCTTCAGTGTGGATCTTGGGTTTTGTAACTCTCTTTCTCATAGTGTTGATAGTCAACCCCCTATGGATCATATCATGCATAATTCATTTCCCATGAATTCTTTTCCTATAACCAATGTGCATGATGTTAGTGACACCATCCCTACCATCACTACTTATATTCAAGATTTAGGGTATACCCAAATCCTAGGTGGAACTACAATTACTCCTATAATACCCATTTCCATTCCTACATACACTAGTACTCAAGTGACCATAACCATTTATCCTACTAGAAATGTCAACACTTCCTTAGGTATTTTGACAAGCAATCCTTATAGCTTTGTGCATTCACATACCATATCTCCTCAACCATCCTCCCTCATAAATGTATAATTCACTTTCACTCTGCATATATACACCACTCCACCTTATTCCCCGCCACCTTACAATAATAAGAATGATGCCATCCTTAACAAACTTTTGTAAAAGGGTATGTGTAGGATCATCATGAAAAAATAGACCCTTAAGTGATAATCAAAATCCAAAAAATTAGAGTTAGGCAACTTGACCTAAAAATTTGAATAATTTATATATATAATTTCAAAAATATGTAAGAATAGAATCTATAGAAAATTGAATGTTGTTTCAAAACTACTAGGTTTATTTTTAAAAAATATATATTTGGTGAGAATTTGAAATTTTAATGCAGTAGTACTTAAATATCAGGGAAAGAAAAAGAATTAAGTGTTTGTCTGACCACCCTAAAAACAATAAAATGATAGTATATTTTAATAAGATTTTAGATATAAGTAGCGGACTCATGTACCAATGTAATGCATATTTTTATGTAATTTTTTCCAAGTAAATAATTAATTATGATTTTTTTATTACAATTTCAAATAATTAAAAAATTACAAGAAAATATGCATCACATCGGGACATGAGTCCCTTACTTATATATAAAATATTATAAAAAATAATTATGATTTTATTGTTGTTAGGGTGGTCATACATACACCTACTTCTTATTGTTTCCTTGAAATTTAAGTACTACTGCATTGAAATTTCAAATTTTCACCAAATAGATTTTAAAAAAAAAAAAAAAAACCTAGTAGTTTATAAACTACATTCAATTTTCTAGAGATTACATTCTTAAATATTTTTGAAATAATATAGATAACTTATTCAAATTTTTACGTCAAGTTACCTAACTCTGATTTTATGAATTTTATTGCCACTTAAGGGCCTGTTTTTTTCACGATGATCCTGCACATACCCATGTACAGGATCATCATGGAAAAAACACGCCCTTAAGTGGCAATAAAATTCAGAAAATCAGAATTAGGCAACTTGATGTAAAAATTAGAATAAGTTATCTATATTATTTCAAAAATATGTAAGAATAGAATTTTTAGCAAATTGAATGTAGTTTCTAAACAACTAGGTTTTTAAAAAAAATAAAAAATCTATTTGGTGAAAATTTGAAATTTCAATGTAGTAATACTTAAATTTCAAGGAAAAAATAAGAAGTAGGTGTCTACCTGACCACCCTAACCACAATAAAATGATAATATTTTTTTTATAATATTTTAAATATAAGTAGGTGACTCATGTCCCAGTGTGATGCATATTGTTTTGTAATTTTTTTCCAAGTAAATAATTAATTATGAAATTTTATGACAAATTTTAAAAAATATAAAAACTCGTATGTTTAACCACCTTAAATTGGTCAAAACTTCATGAAATTCATTTTTTTTTAATCTTATAGTATGCGAAGCATAGAATATGATGCATGTTTCAGATTCAAAAAATGTGATACCATTTGAAAGCTATAGATGTTTTTCAATCAGCTTATCAATCACGACTTTAGCCATAATTCAAATAGAAAATGAATAATAATTATTTATTAAATTTTTTAAAAAGCATAATTTATATTGGTGGAAAGCTGAGAATCTCCTTTAAAAACCCTTTTTATTTCATCAATTTTGGGTTAAAAAAAAGTCATGAGCCACATGAGCCATTATATCACTTAGATATCGCAACTTTTTGGCCCATCATGATCCTACACATACCCGATTCCTGATACCAATCTTCAACGAATGTGTAATTATGATTTACATAGAAAAATACAAACCAAACTTGAGATGTTGAAATTCCCATCCTTCACACAGTTATGTGTAGTCCTTCATGATTATCAAAATTTGGCTTATAGTCATGTGAAAAATCCATCTAGTTGTCCTTAAAGGTTTAAATTTGCACCTCAAAAAGTTGCCAACCTTTTAAGAAACATAATAGGGGATGTTTACAACATAACTCCCTTCAACCAAATCAACAAGTTGATAACCATGTGGCTGCTATAAAGATGACAAATCCTTTTACCTTTGGGGATAGAAATGGAAAATTTACTCCTCTACCCGATACCCTTCATAATATCATGCTATAGCTCGTAGTAAAGAATATTATTTCCTTACCCCTATCAAATATCTTGATCCTAATAAACCATTACCCAAAAAATATAGACCAAACTCTTCTTGCAATTACCACCAACAAAATGGACATGATATAAAATATTGTAAGCGTCTTAAACATCTTGTGTAAGACCTCATTGATTCTAATCATCTTCTAATTGGAGGTATGAATTATCAAGGTAATAATTCTATAGCTCCTCCTAACCAAAACCTACAAATATTTACAAATCCCATGTCGAAACACACTACTTCATTTGTCAAAGCTAACAAAAAAAAAATGATGCGATGAATGTTAACATAGATGATGAAACTATAGAAGATGAAAAAGGGAATGAAGCATTTATAGTGGTGTCATTTAATGAATCTAAAAACCATAAAGGATCAACCAAACTACCCCTTGATATTGATTTCTCACAAAAATACATACTTAAGTATGTACCCCATGGTCCTGTTTACATAGCCAGAAGAATCAATGAAAAGTCTACTAATGGGATATTGATTGATCAATTTAGTGTAGATAATGTGATCACTAAAGAATTCCTATTTTTTCATGAAATTTATCAAGATACATATGACAAACCAAAAGAATGGATCAAAACATATAATGGTTTTTCTTTCCTTGTGATTTCCTTGATAAATCTCCCTCTCAATGTCAGATCGAAAACATTAAATTTCTCATTTTCCATCATCCCATTATTAGACCAATTTCATGAGAAGTTATTCTATCCATGGCTTTGCTCCATGAGTGTCATCCCATTAGTTATGCATAAATGTTTAAAGTTTCCCTTTCGCAATGAAATATTTACTATGCACCATAGTGGCTTTAATCTCGTGTCTTCACGAGGGATATTTTCATTGGATTTATTTTGGCTTGAGCCTATTGAACCTATTAGACCTCACGAGAACTAATTTTTCAAAGCATATCAAAAGTTTAAGGTGAAGCACAAAATAAAATTATGCCTTAGAAACATGCATCAACCTATGAATGAACCACCTACCCCTGACAAACTAATGACTAAACCAGAAGTCCTACCAAATACCCCATAGCAACCTATAGCAAATCCTCCTACCATTTCCTATAATAGACCACAAGACAATCAAAATAATCCTATTTTACCTCCTAAATTCAAACAAGCTTACAAAGCTAAAGAGAAAATGGTTGAAAAGCCTCCTATGGTTCCCTTTGTTCCTCCCCTAAGGGAAGAAAATCAACTTATGGTTGACAAACCCACTCTTACACAAACAAAAATCGAAATTCTAGAGTGCGTAGGTGTAGATATCGTGTTATTCCTCATATGTTACAAAATAAAGAAGAAAAGAGCAACATAGAAAATCAAAATCCAAACTTACCTGAATCGATGCATAATGATTCTATACCATTGCCACAACATAAACAAGAACCTTCTAGGGACATTATCATTCGACCCCCTATTGTGATTAATTAAGATGATGATATTGATATGGAAAAGACTGATAAATAGGTGAATTCATTATTATCCTCTTCTATGAGCTTATATTACAATTCTCTTAAAAAGAGTGTTGAACTTGGAACTTGTCATTGTCCCTTTGGCTAGTTGTCTACCTTCCGTATATACTGATCACAATTGTGATGCAAAAAACCTGCTATAGGTTGACTCCCAGGTGAATTACTAGTATCTTAATTTATTTTCTTTTGCATGTTCATAATGTGATCTCCCTTGCCAGTTCCACAGTGATCCCACAATAGTGGTTTACAATTTCTAGCCAAACTAGACACTGAAATTATTATTTTTAACTAAATCTTCACATTCAGGTACCTATAGCAACTAAAACATGAGAAATTTGAAGATGATGCAAACTAGAGTCTTTTCACATTTTTTCTGTAGATTCTAAGAATATATTTTTAAAATATTTTGGAATTATATTGCACTTCTTTTTCCATCTCCCATGAAAATTGGTTTTTTTCAAAAAACAACATTTTAAAAAAGTGACGCACACCATATAACACATATTTTTTTTTTCCATAAAGGATAAAATTCTAATTCTTTCAAATTTAGATTTGAAACTCTGATATCTAGTGCTTCCACTTGGTTAGATAGTTTTTAATTGAATATTTTTTCTTTGATCAAGTTTCGAAGTCAAACTAATTATAATTCAGACGTAGTGCGACCGTATAACACGTAACGTTTTTTGTATATATTGGACTTCAATATCTAGTGCACTCATATTTTTCAATTTTTTTTTTGATAATCTACTATTTTTCCACATGTGTAGAACAAAGACCTTCATTTTTGATGAAAAAACTATGTTTAATAAAACTAAAAAAACAAATACATATTAAAATTATATTCATTGGATAGCTCGTTTTGAGGAATACGATAATCATTTGAAATAAATTTTATATGAATTCATGTGACCCCCCAAAAGGTAAATCAAAATTTATTTTTTATCAACATTTTGATAGGTATAAAGGATACTCATTTATAGGCATGGTTTAAAACTAGCGAGGTTCTATCCAAGGGGGTTTGATCAAAGCCTCTTCAATTGGAATCCTTAAAATGGAACTTTTTAAGACTTAAATCATTATCTTTTCTAAAAATATGTGATTTCAGCAAAAAATAGTTCCTCTAAGAAATTGTAAACTAGCTTTGCATGATGAATTGTTTGATGTATATCTATCTCTTTTTGTGTATTCATTTATATGTATCTATATTATTCTATTTTCCATACACATTTTAAGCCTTTTTTGCTTGTCTTGTGCCTTCCTTTTGGGGATGATGCAAGGCATTGAGAAATGTAGGTCTCTTCCATTTTGACCTACAAGTATTTTTATTTATTTTCACTCTTTATGTTTCATTGTTCTAGTTCTATGATTATTTTGGGGATGATGACATTTCTGAGCTCTATAAAAACATTATCACAAAGATATACTAATCCCAAATATAGAGATCCCTTATATATTTTTGGGGGTAACCCATCTCGTCTTTATCGTGACATGGGATTTATTTAAGAAATATATGACTTGACATAGGTTTTTCTGAGGAAGCTTTCATGTCTTAGGAGTAAACATTGGCTACTTTAAAGAAAGTTCTCATCGAAATTGTTTTAGCAACCACTTTAAAGTAGGGGAATAGACTGATAATATCTTTGAACATTTTGCATGTTTCATGGTGTCATTTTTTTATTTTCTTGTGATGCATCCTTTTCTTGTTGGTCATTGGGTTTGATGTCCTTCAAGAGTGTGGTATTTCTTAGCGTATTTACATCCCTGTTTCATTATTTTCAATGTTTATGGAGCTATAGTCCAACCCCATTGTTTGATGATATATGTATCTAATAGGTTATCTATCATGGAGATCATGTGGTAGATGGATGTCATAGATAAGAAGTGCTTCAAAAGTGCTAGAAAATCTTCCATAATATTTGCATAATTTTCTTTCACTTATTTTATCGTGTCTTCGAAAGAAGGCTATAATAAATTTGGTGTCATGTTGGATAATATCAGGATGAAAGTAGATGTACTGAGTCATTGTGACCTTGAGGGGTTTGTTGATAAGGAAAGAGATGATAAGGGGAGGTCTTGTTTTTCTCACATGTTTTTATATAGTGAGTATGTCGTAAGGAATTTTCCTTCTAATTCTATCATGGTAGAGAGGAAGAAAGAATGGATGATGATCTGTAGAATTGAAGATGAATCATTAGAAAAGAATCCATTCCATGTCAACCCATATAGAGAAATTAAGGCTTTATATGAAAGGGAAATGACTATCTTGCAAGCATTTAAAGATGGTACTTTCTTTGAGAAATTCAAAGAGGTAAAGGATAAGGCCAGACTTGTTAGGGATGTACATGAAGCAAAGACAAGGAGCCATCTGACTCAATCTTCTACCTGTGGTTCACAAATATGGCCTATAGAAATTGGTGATGGGACAATTACACACCCTCTAATTGAATATGCTGATGCAAAACATGGGGAGGGAAATGAAATGCAAGAGAAATTAGTAAAAAAAATTCCTATAGAACAAGGAGTTGAGAAGAGGTTCCCTTCTCTAGTCATTAGTGATGCACTAAACCCCCATGTTCCTAGTGATAGAATTGTGCCTTGGGAGAACAATGAGGATGAGGATGATGTTGTGAGGGTAAATCATGCACATAATTCATGGACAATGATTCATCCATCCAAAGAAAAGAATTCGGATATTTTGTTAATGAAAGAAATTGTTGCAATGACACCCCCAGATGCAAGGAGAATTGTGAAAGATAGTAGTGTTATGATATTGACTGGGTGGGATTTCACCTCAACCATTGTTCTAGATGTTGTAAGAAATTATCCAGAGGCTTCACTTTCTGAGGAATAATTTGATAATAGGATTTTTGGTTATGGTTTTAGTCCTAACTTGCATACTCTTGTAATTTTGTCTATAGTAGGGTGAGTGCAAGATCACGAGGCTCAATAAAGTGGCGATATGACAAAAAATGGCTGACAACATTTTTTTATTTGAGTTTGATGAAATGAAAAGGGTTTATTGAGAAAATTGTTAGCTTTCCAAAAATATAAGATATGTCTTATTTCAAATTAAATACATAATTATTATTTATTTTCTACATACATTTTGACTAATGTCCTAATTGATAGGCTGATTGAAAACAATCTATAACTCATAAATGATTTCACATTTTTGAATTCGAAACATGTGAAACATTATATGCTTCCCATACAATAGGATTAAAAAGAAAAAATGAATTTCATAACTTTTTGACTAGGTTATTGTGGTCACACAAACACGTATTAATATTTTTAAAACAATTTAATAAAAAATCCATAACTAATTATTTACTTGCAAAAAAATTACAAAAATATATTTGCATATTTGGACATGTGTCCTCTACTTATATTGAATTTTTCAAAAGAATAAATCTTTTTTTTCTTGTACTTAAGTTAATCATACATACACCCACGTTTTATTTTTTTCTTGAAAATTTAGTACTGTTGTATTGAAATTTCAAATTTTCACCAAATAGATTTAATTTTTTCCAAAAAAAGAATAGTATCTTAGCAACTAAATTAACTTTTCTACAAATTTTATTCTTATATATGTTTCAAATTATGTTAATAACTTATTCAAATTTTTACATCAATTTTCCTAACTTTGCTTTTTTAAATTTTCATTACTACTTAAGGGCTTAGTTTGGACCTCCATGATCCTGCACTGACCCATCACCAAATTACGGGAAACCAAGACTGGTGAAATTCATTAGTGAGATCATTTTTGAGGTAATAATTAGAAGAGCCACTAAAATTACTCCTGTCCAAGTAGCCAAGTTAATAGTGCATGTTTCCATGTTGAGTGTAGATACTGGTGAAATCTCCCAAGAGAGGTATAATACACTTATGAAAAAACACAATAGGTTAATTGATGAGTATAACAAGATGAGAGCCACTGTAGCTCACATAAGCTAAGAAAAAAATTAATTTTCCATCCCCAACCTCCCCTTCTGAAATGTCAACCCAAGATAGGGAGATATTTTTTCTAAGAATGAAGGGATTGAAGGAGTTACAAGAATCCAAAGAAAATGAATCAAAAGCTAAGGCTGAGACAACCAAGATTGCTAAGGATATTATTGATGACATTCTAAATGGGATGCACCTAAAGCATATTATTGAGACAACCAAGAAAGCATAGAATTTCTACGATGCACCTCAAAATAGATAATTTATGGGATGTGTACAAGAATATACATGAAGCTTACTATTGCATGTTAAGGTACACTAAGCTCTTTAAAATACCTTGAGTAAATGGAGTGCTAAAGCTAATGTTATCCAAGAAATGATGCCCATCATGAAGGAATCTATCCAAAAGCACCAACTCACCTTCCCAAATTAATCAAAGAAATTGTATTAATTGGTGAAATAATATGATTTCATCGTAGGTTGGGTGTGTAGTTGCAGGAAAAATAAAGATGTTCAGAGAAATGGAGAGGAATGGTGTTCCTAAAATTCTTAAAAAAGAGGAATTTGTAAAATATTTTGACACTTGGAAAATAGAGTTTGGAGACCTCCAAGGTTGAGCATTTCCCTTAGTTTATAAATGTTGATGCAAAACCTGATTTGGTAATCTTGAATAGTAGAATTGATATGCTGTTTAAAATTAAGGTGAATATGGATGCTTTTTTCAATGAATCTAGAACAATAATTGATACAAGATACAAGGCACATGATGCCAAGGCTCGGAGATTGTTAGATACTATATGGCCTAGTGAGGAGGAGTACAATGCATGGCTCAAATTTTTTATAGAGTAAGCCTATGATATATCAATGTTCAAATATTGTTCCCTCCTACATTCAAATGTGTTGATGATAGCTAGCTTACGTAGATGTTGTTTTACCTATTCCCTATTTTAGTGCTTTTATGCTTTTTTGTCTTGCAATTTCAGGGAACACGTGGAAAGTGTTATTGCTCATGGAAGGTGAGAAGTATCTGCATCAAAAAAGAGGCAATGAATTTTGTATTACATAAGTATTCACCCTTAGGTTTTGAAAATATAAAGGTTTTTGAAAAATTAACGAAATATCAAATGAAGATATAACATGTGTAAATTATCTTGAAGCTTGTTTTCCTTCTTTATTTTATAAAAGGGAATTCGGGGTTAATTACATTGATTTTTGGTTGATCAATCTTAGAGAATTTTATAACTAGGTCTAGATAATATAAGTATGAGTCTGTTCTATGTTTTAGATAGTTTTGAGTCTTGCAATGGTGAATGTTGATAATAGTACTGCCACATTTTGAGATAAAAATGGAAAATATTCAAGGTCAATGTTCTCCATTATATACTTTGCATAGATTATGAGTACAATTCAATCAAAGATTATATCTATTTATCTTTGTTGTCTTTCCTTTTAATGTTTTTTCATTGTTAATACGTCTGTTCAAGGAATGAGTTAAATATGTTTTAACATGGATAAAGGTTTATGTGAATGTATCCATGGATAATTGAGTATTTTTGGTTTAGTTTTTGGGTTCAATGGTGTAAGACACCATTGATAAGCTTTTTTGTGATGGGCATAATATTGTTAGATGTTTTCAATTACATGGTTTATTATTCTACATCCAAGGATAAGGCACTGGTCATCATAGGTCATGTTTATTTTACAATTCTCTAGATCTTTCATTACAACTACATTCAAATCCAATTAAATCTTCATTTTCTATGTAAATATAAGTCACACTAAAATTATAACATTTTCTCATGCTTTAATGTGATATCATCATAAGGATTAGCCAAATCCTTGAGTTTTTTATTTGTTAATAATTCAAAGGAAAATTTATCTATAAAGTTTAAAATGTATATGATAATTGGCACAAGAGAATCTGAAAATACATTGTAGACATGACCCTCCCAGGTTTTACAGAGCCAAAAGTGTAGAGGGAAATCCTAGGAAGCTTTCACTTATTCATTGGCCAATCCCTCAAAGTTAATGAAAATTGAATTTGGCACATTCATTGGTAATTGATGAGATAAGCTTGGTTCATGAAAAATAACCAACAAAACATACAACAAAATTTTGCAAAAGAGAGAAAAATGAAAAATAAGACATAATAGTAGTATATTATAATGTGCTCGCATTATGTCAAACTATGACTAAACATGAGCGAGTTACAATGTACTCATATTATATCTTGCTTTAGGAATCCCTAGGCCTTAGGCTTTGGATTTTATTTATATTTCCAACACAAAGGCTTGAATTTCCTTCCCAACATCCAAAGACGTATTTTTACATATTCTATAGGATTTCACATAATCTCATTTGTGCTAACCATCAGGCTTGCATGTGTTTCAAGGTCGAGTAAATCGAACATGATAGGATCTCTCTTAGCTATTTAATGTTGTAACTTTTTTCACATTTTGATAATATTAAGGCTTTCATCTTTAATTTCTTTTGTTTGCGTGTCCATTTTTTTTGTCAAAAACCAATGTTTGCTAGTTTTTTACTTCTTTTTTAACCATTCATTGGAATTTTCAATAAATTACATTTTTATAGACTAAACTCCATTAAATACATGTTAAAAAAAAAATCAATTAGTTTTCAAAAATTATAGGGTTAGCATGGCTAAAATCCTATTTATCAATATGTGTCCACTTTAAAAATTACTAAAAAATGAAATATTCATTAAAAATTTATCATAAAAATTAGGCATAAACTACAAGTTCTTAGCTAGTTTCCCATTGAAGCGATTCTAAAAATACCCAATAAAATTTAATCTTTTTAGGGAGCCACAAAAGATTCCATGTTATGTTTTTTTGACCAAAAACAACACCACTCTAAAAGAAAAATATTTTCGAAAGAAGACTCAAAGCACAATAAACATATTTTTTGTTGCATATTAAAATTTTGAGTATAAATATCTTCAATTTCTCATCCAAGGTCAGTATTTCCTAATTTCAAAAAAAAGACAATGGCCACTTAAGACCCTTTTTTAGCTCTCCATCTTTTTGCACTTACCCAATGCATAATTTTTAAATTAGAAGTTTAATTAAGTCTAATAAATTAAGGGACCCAAACATAGTGTGAAATTGTAAAGGTATACAATTTCCAACAGTACATGCTCCATGCATATAGTAAAAATATATATAATGTGGCTTTAGGTAGCCTTATCCCAAACCCCATTAGGGGTACCCCATAGACTCTCCCATGCTCAAATTTTAAGGTTCAAACATCATTTTCTTAGCACTTCCTACTCAATATTCAGATAAGAATGAGTTAAATAAAATTAGGAATGTTTTTTATTAAAATAAAATGAGGAATGTTATAGAAGACTATGGAAAATTATCTTTCGGCAGTACATTTGTGAAGATTAAAACTCTCTTGAGTTAAAATAGATAAGTATATTTAATTTGATAAATGATGGAGCTCTTGAGAGCTATATGAATTTTTGAGGAGGAAAAAAATTCACTTCTTAAAGTTATATTCCACAATCTCGAAGTAGAGAGGGTACAAATAGGCTATAAAATATGCTAAAATAATCATCAAACTATAATGAAATTGAATCTTAATGTGTATGTTAGAGGAATAATGGTTCTATTTTCAACATATGAATGTTTACTTTGGTATTGTTGAAGCTTTGAGGAAAGATACCCCCAAAGATATTTTAATTTCAAATATACATAATATTTAGAAGTCTTGTTTTCAATATCCTTATTTACTTTCTTTGTAAAAAGTATATTACAATAAACTAGAAGTTCTATAAATAAATTCTTACCATATTGGTACATACATGAACTAAAAGAAAATTAACACACTAACCAAAATAAAATCCACATGTTACTAGGTGCATGGATATATTGTCCTTTTCAATGAGACTAATGTAGCTCTCACTAGCATATAAAAGAGTTCCTAAAGATTTATCATACAAATTTGTCTTCTAAAATAATATCCCCATTAGTATATAAAAGAGTGCATATAGAGTTATCTTTAAAATTTGAAATTCTTATAAACCTATATCTGTATTCGTGATCAATTATAGATCATTATGTGGTTTTCTGACAATATTCTTGATTTTTTGCATAATTACAAGAGATATATTGTTATATTTTTTTATTTTTTATTTATTTCCTATATCATCATCTCATACTCACTACTAATAACCTGCTAGTAAAAGTGTTGAGTGACTCACCTATTAATTGTTGGAAGTAATTAATAAATACATAAGAATGTTGTTGATAGTCCTTTTGAGAGTTAGTAGTTCTACTTTTAGTCATAGAAGTTCGTTAGAATATAATTTTAAGAGGTATCCAATCTAAATAGTTAGTTTTTAGTAAGTGTTTATTTGGTGTCATATTTAGGTCCATTATTATATTATGTTATTATCCTTCATTGAATCTATATAATTTAATCATCTTTAATGAATAAATACAATACTTCATTCTACATGTATCTCTTATTTGTTTTTTTCCTATCTCTATAAATTTTAACATGGTATCAAAGATAGATTGGGTGTCTCTATGATGAAAGTACGTAGGTAGATGAATGAATCTTGAGGGTGAAGAATCATATGATAGGAGTATATTTCACAATATACAAAGTATCCATTGTGTGGTTCTATATGTGTTTTATTTGAACCTTGAGGGCATGCACACTAGCATGAGAAGGACAAGACACCAAAGTTACTGTTTCAAAGATTTATTACTACAATCGAAGTGAATTTTGGCATTGACATTGCATAAAAAAATAGTATTACTTGAAAAAGTGTTGCCTTCTTAACTACTACAAACATATTAAAAAAAGAAAAATGAATGAATTTTCTAAGTGCCAAAATGTCAGAGTCGTTTAGATTTGTTGAGAGGAAAATGTTTCTACAACCATACATTCTATATGGGAGAGAGTGAATAGAGGATTGAAAATTAATTTTACTTTTGAAGAAGTCATTGATGATATCATCCAATTACTTTAGTAATCATGGATCATCAAAGAATATTGAAAAGGTTATTAGACGATATATACATTTCTCAACATGCCTTCATTTTGGTGTTGGAGGAGAGGTCCTTATGTTTTTGAAGAGTAGTGGTGTGCTCATTAGGTAGTTTAGTGGATGATTGGCTGCAATGAGGATGTTAAAGATATTTTAGGATGAAAGATAAAGTTTGTAACATATGGATATTTTTTTTGTTCCAAGACAAACTGTTGGAAGTAATGAATCAATATATATATATATTTAATTATAGATTTGCCAATATTTATTTCAGTTCTAAAAGTTTGACCAAATAGAAATATTCAAGATTTCCATGTTAAATAGTTAGACATTTATTATTTGTTATGATATATAATATACTTGCCTTCATTAAAGAAGAATGATAGTTTGATGTGTACATACTTTTTCTTTATACTATTCTATGTGTCTAAGTTATAACATTTATAAACATACAAATCCATTATGAGTGCTTGTTAATTTTGTTTCAAGTTGTGATCTTGTGAAGGCCTGTTTAAACTTTTACTTGTCCTCATACATACAAATTATTTTCAATTAAAATCAAAATCACACTCCAATGTATGTTTAGATTCTTGCTCGTTATTAAGCATGAAAATCTAGTTTGAGGTATTGTAGATTCTGTTTGGAATTTAAGTCAAAATCAAAACGTAAGGTCTCTTTAAATTCTTCCTTTTTCTTTACTTGGCCATTGTCAAAAATACTTACACTAAGTCGCCCCCATGGAAGAGCCTATAGAATACAACCTCTTTCAGTTTCCAACACATCTCGATCTCAAATGAAGCTAAGCCAATGAAGCTTGGTATTCAATTAGATCTACCTTATTCAAATTTTCGTAATAAATAATGCTTAAGAGAAACATAGTCTAAACTCAGATGTATAAGATGCAAGAAACAATGAATAAAACATAATCAGAAAACTTACGTGGTTCACTAAATCGATTACATCGACGAAAATGTAGTGGAAACTCTGTTTTTATTAGTAATTATGATTATCCATAATAAATGTCTGAAGTCTCCGACGGAAACCCAAAAGACAAAAATTAGTGAAAAAAAAGGGAAATGAACGATCTGATTATTGGACTTCACATCTCAACATATTCTATTGAAATTTGTTTATATTCTGTACATTGGTCTGACTTTTGGACTTCACATCCCAACATTTTTATGATATAGAATTAAGTTGTCTTATATCAAATTAACTTATGTGGGAAAAGATAAAACTAACAACTCTGCAATTAATGACCTGATACCACTTTGTGAGTTTTAATAAACAACATTCAACAATAGAAGAGGAGGCATGCACAAACACAAAATTCATTTCTAATCAAAACATTTAAATTATGAAACTCAGACATATGCACAACCCAGATTTTTGTATTATATTCATTCTCAGAATTATACATTTTACACTACAACAGAGCTTCAGCTCTTCATTCATTTTCTGATACAACTATTTTTACTCTGCTCTTGGGAGCATTTTTCTATCACCTTCTCTCTTCTCCGTCCTCTCCTCTCTCTCTGTCTATCTCTTTTTTATCTCTCTGTCTGTCTCTTTCCTAATCTCCACCTTACACCTTACGAGTACAAACATCTATTTATAAATATATCTCACTGTCGAAAACACCACATGTACAGAAGAATTGAAGCCTCAAAGTATACCCAAGCTGGCGAGCACCATTCATAATAAATCGGCCGTCCAATCGCGTTCACACATCTGCCCTTTCAATCCTCCGTGGAGCGCACTTATCGCCGTCAAAAAAGTCAAAACAGATCAAGCTTCGGTTGATTACTGCGCTACCGCCGCGGTTAAAAGACAAGCCGTGGTAAACTACTACGGTCTGCGGCGACGGCTTCGGAGGACCGTTTACTGCGCTATCACCGCGGTTAAATAACTAACCGCAGTGGCCACGGTAACCACTAGCGGTCGGAGGGGCAAGCTTACCGTGCTATCGCCGCGGTTAACAAATAGACCGCGGTGGCCGTGGTAACCGCCAGGCTATGGTCTGCAAACTGCCAGACACCGACAAACACACACACCGCGCTACCGCCAGGGATGATCAGCCAGACCGCAGTGGAGGACCCGGTCAACGGTCAACAAACTGGCGAAGAACAAACAGCAAGCGGTTAAACCGAGGTACCGCACAGGGCAAGGAAGTAGGCCGCGGTATAACGGCAAAACTGCCCAACCGTGAAGGATGAAAGTCAACGCACGGTAATGCGGTAAATGATGAAGTTGGAATTATTTCCAACAATTTATACTTTGTACATTGATTTGAATAGTAGAGTAGAATTTGGTACCTTCGATCCTCATTGAAAGTATGGACTGCTATAGACATTTATTTTGTCCTGAATGCAGAAAGAAACTTACATCAAGGAGATGCGAATGCGATGAGGCATTTACTGTTACATCTCGGGATAAAAGGGAGACAGAATTCTATAGGCAGCAGTTTATACAAGTTATCGAAGGTATCATGGATAAAGGGCTTCCAGATTCATTTGACGTGACAGAGGATATCCGTCACTCTAACATCGAAGGGCCAATGCTTTCCAGCATCCATTACCAAGCGAACGGTGTTCGAGTTGAGTTAAAGACTCAGTTCGAGAGATATATAACCAATCTAGAAGACCAAATGGATGTAAACAGTTATTTAGAGAGTTCCCGTGAGAGCAATTCTGTGAATGAAGAAGATGAAACCAACACAAGTGCTGCTGGAATAAACCAAGCAATAGCTTCAGCATTTACACTTCAAGTGCGAGTAACTGCAAACTGGAATGAGTTCACCCCATATTCGCTACTTGAAATAATAGATGATGACCTCCAGTGGCTGGACTGGCTATGTATGCTGGTAGAATTGGAATGTAAAACCATACACATAAAATGGCATTTTTATCAAATGAGGATAAAAGATTTGGATTGTTTTCTTTGTGAACGGAATGTGAGTGCCTCTGGAGAATGTGCATGCTGTGTCATTTCTTGCCACCGAATGTCGATAGCTCAGGAGAGGTCATTGTTCCTTCAAATTATTAATGCTTGCGTTGAAACAGGTATTCCCAGCCCATTAGAAGTACCCAAAAACAAGCCCTTTTACTGGAGGACACAAAATCCCAATTCGCATTTATATGAAGTCCATTTTGCAACAATTGGTGTGGTGATAAAATTTGATCGTTTGTTTGTACACAGTTGCACCCCTCAAACTAACGACATAGGCGGTCATGCAACAGCCTCAAGTGAAACTGAAAGCAAAGTTGAAAATTTAAATAATTCTATACCATATACTACTCCACTCAGTCTAAAGTACATCTGCGAGCAATCGATCCCATTAACGCTTGAAATTGTAGGTGATCGTTTGGATTGGCAACGAATACAGAGCGATGTAGAGTCAAATATTGCTGGATTAGGATGGCAATTCTACCCCTTTCCTGAAGAGGGGTCTAGGAGACATGAACACTTAAGTTACGACTCTGTTGAAAGTGATGTAGAATATGAAAGTGAGGATTATATGGATGACGAATCTGATTATGAGAGCTATGAGACAGAGCCTCTACCAGCAGCTAAGCGTGCAATAGAGAATTTAACAACGTACACAATGAGAATTAGTGATACATTTTGTTGTGTCTGTCAGGAAATTGTAGTAGTTGGTGATCAAACGATACAGTTGCCTTGCGATCATGTCTACCATGCAGAATGTATAGTGACGTGGTTGGGAGTGAGAAATCTTTGTCCTATATGCAAATACGAGTTTCCCACAACAAAAAATCCAGATTCTAGCTGAGAGAAAGGACACACAGGTTCTACTTTGTCCAGTCGATAAAAACAGTTTCCCAAGGGATTTTTTTTTTAATGTGTATTTCTGAAGGAAAATATTTTTTAGGCTATGATATGCAAGACAGACCACCGGTTTATATTTCAACGATAAACACTTTGGCACAACCATAATACTATTGAATTTTGGATCCATTGTCATAAGTTTTTACAGTTTATAAAATGTTGCTTGCTTACATGGTATGTATAAGTATGTATGTATAATACCTAAATGTAGATAGTTGAACTGAAGCGTCTTTAGAGCACAAAGTATTTGGCTTGTCTCCTTCATATATGCTTTTGAATAATGCCAAAAAAATTCCAATATAATGCTCAGATTGCCCAATATCTAGATAAAATAACAAACTTAATTAGATTCCAATTATATTCTTTAAATTGAAAAGGAAATTTAAGTATTAAAATTTATTTAGTGTTATTATAGATAAGGTTTATTAAAAAAAAAATTAAAACTATAATATAGAAGTACTTTTTAAATTTGACTTGCCACACTTGATCTTTTATCTTTCTGCAATATTGTTTAAATTAGATTCATTATTTGTAATATTAATTTTCTTTGCATATATGCAAAATATATATGTGTTTGTATACATATATATGAATATTAATATATGTATGTAAATGCATGTCTATATATGTATATGTATATTCATATATATGCATATGTATATAAATGTATATGTATATGTATATATATGTGTGTGTGTGTCTATGTAGATCTATATATATACATGTGCATACATATATAGATATGCATATACACATATACATATACATATATATGTATATAAATATATGCATGTATATACATACATGTATATGTCATGCCCAAAATCTCACATGCACATGAATCATGAACCAACAATTTTTTTATATTTATATAATTTATTTTGTATCTATTGTATACATAAACTCCCCTTAACTAATTGTAGTTTCAAAAAAAGTAATCCTTTTTCACACTTGTTTGACAATTAACATTAAAGTTGAATAAATGGTGTCTTGGAGCAGTGTTGTAATGTCTTGTACACTTGCACACTATTCTAGGACCCTTATCTAACTAAAACATGCCTTAATTGATCCTTTGCAAAGGTGTTGTAAACTGTTTGTAACACACTTTCACACTTTTCTAGGATGTATTTGCTTAATTAAACCTAATGGTTCCCTTTTCAATAAAAATGTACATAATGTATACTGTGTTTAAGTGCTGTAAATTTTTTAAGGTAATTTAACACTTATCTAGGTGGCCTTAATTTATTATGGTTAATGGAGTTATTAACCCCCTATTTAGGCCTTAATTTTGACACCTATCATGGATCTTCTCGACATCATAAATTAAATATCAAATTATTTTATTGGGAAAAATTTGGTCCTAGTAAGTTGAGCTAGGACCCATTCGCTCTTAATGGAAAACAGGTCCTCCCTTAATATGATCCCCATTTTCCCTAGTGATATGGAATTGGTTTTTGGCCTTATTTGAGCTCCCTAAAGCATGGTCCTAGAAACTTAGCCGAGACCCATTTGCCTTTGTTGGTGAATGCATCCTCCCTTGATGAGACCCTAATTTTTGAATTTCATTCTACCTGGAATTTAATTATCTTTCTTTCCAGATATGGTGTCAACCTTAATTCTTTGAATTTTGGGGTTAATCTCTTAATTTAGTATAAATAAGGGGTTAATTCATATTGTTTCACCTATAAATTTTAAGAGAGCATCCTAATACTTTACAAGAGCAATATAAAGCACTTTAAAATCATTCATAAGGCATTTGAAGGTAGATTTCAATTTTTTATTACAGCAATTCAAGATCATATCATCATTTCAAAATTTTGATGCATTCATTCATGTTGTTGAGCTAATATTGTGAGTGTGGTATTGAAGATCTACTTGCAACCATTATCTACATAATTTTTTAGGGATCCTAGATTTACATTTTGCATGGCCACTCCATGATAGTTTGTAGATTTACATCACAAGACAAAATACAAGGTGACATTATTTACATAATTTCATGTTCATGCTTCATTTCCTTATTTCATCACTTGGTTTAATTACCTACAAGGGTTTTGACTAAGGAAAACCCCCATTGACTAAAAAATCAACAATTTTTCTGCCCTTTAGTGTGTGATTGTAGATTTAATAGGTTGAAGATAAAGTTGAGCAATATTTGGAGCAAGATTTTCAAAGTTGCGAAGTTGCTAAAGTTGTCATTCAAGGTTCAAGATCATCGAAAAAGCTCTATAAAATTAACTATAGGATTTCAAGAGTGTAGACATCAAGGTACAGGATCTTGAAATCGGTTTTTTAAAACCCTAAAAGGGTCCATTTTCCACTGAAGGCGAATGAGTCCTCCATAGCTCAAAAATAGCAACCTTTTGGCCAGGTACACACTTTTTTATGCTCTAAAAATTCCCTCATAGTTTCTATAAGTTAGGTTACATTTATGGTTTTTATTAGCATCATATCTTATAGATAATTGAGTTAAACACCTCTTAGAAAAATAGTGATTCATCACCCTTATTTTGATGCAATAAAATTTTTCGTTGTTTCATTTTGGGGAACCTGACATTTTCAGCATTACAATTTTCTGAATTTTGGAGTCCCTCATTGCATTTTAATAAGTTGAAATATTGCATTCATTACATTTAGATTTTCATTGAATTAGGGTTTTCTTCTTTTGCATTTAAATATTGCATGTCATATAGGGTTTAGATTTGCATTGTTTTAGACTTCTTGAATCTAAAAAATTACAAAGAAAAGCAGTCATTTTGCATCTCATTCCATTGCATTAAAAAATCAAAATGAAATTGCATTTCATCTTCCTATTGTATTTTTGAATTGAATTTCTAGAAAATCTAAAGTTGCATTTTACTGTCTACAACTTGGAGTTGAAAGATATATCTTAGAAGTTTCAAATCATTAAAAAATAGTTTAAAAAGACCTTACCAAGGCCCGTTTTCCTTTACTAGTGAATAAGTCCCTAATCGGGTCTGATGTGAACCTTCTCGCATTTGAAAAGACATTAAATTTGACTCTAAAATCCACATAAATATCCTAGAAAGACCTAACTAGGACCCATTTTCCCTTATTGGAAAATGAGTCCCAATTAGTTATAGATCTACAATTTCAGGACATTAAAATCTTATATTTTAGCTTCTATTTTGTGCATTCATCTTGTTGTTTAAGTTTATTGATTTTTTGCTTCATCAATTTCATTGCATTTATCTTCAATTGCTTCATTTTAGTGTATAAATCTAAAAAAACAAAATTTCATCCAAACATTCCATTTTCAGCTTATTCCATTGTTTAATTAGTAAATTGCATTGCTTAGATTCTGAAAATTACATTTCTCTCTAGGTTATTGGATTTTCCATTCTAGGGTTTCCAAACTAAGGTTATTAAACTTGTATGAGCTTCACAAGTTGGTGTCCTATTCATAATACTATTATAAGACATAGTTTGAGGCTCAGATGTCATCCCACAATATCTCACTCACTATGGATCCTAGGTTTTCTAACTTGTTGATGGGTGTTTTATGCACTTCTCAACACATGTAATGCATAAGTGCATCACCTCTCTTGAAAGACAATGTTCCACAATCAAATTGCAGAAAGCTATCCCAAGGTCTTTAATGTTAGGTCTTGACTGTGCTTGGAATATCTCAGTTGATTTATGTGATTTGCTGGAATCACAAGGCAGTCTTACAGATGAGTAACAAAGTGGGGAAGTTGGATATGAACATGGAGTTATTAAGATGGGAGAGTTCTTGTGTGTTTTTTACAGGTTCAAACAATAGTCTTGAACTCCATTCTATCATTGGATTTAGCTTTACAATGTGCAATGAACCTTATCATAGCTTACTTATTAAAAAAAAAGGAAAAAGATAAACGAAGAGAATAATTTCCTAGACCTGAAACTATGAATGAACAGTGATCATGGAGGCTGCTATAGTAGACAAACTCCCCAAACTGAGTTAGGCTTGGCCAAGAGGATCCTACAGTTACACAAAACCAATTGCATTCTTTTAAGGATTGCAAATTTTTAGTTTTCATGCACACATCATGAACATGCAAGTGAACTAAGTTGCAGTAGTAAAGTAAAGAAGCTCAGACTAGCTTTAAAAAGTGATTCATCATCATCAAACCACAAAAAGCATGAGCTGAGAATTCATCAAATACTATTTGAAAGCCCGAATGAATAGGATTGAATTACATTGTGTGGCTCAAATTTGATTGCACTAGGGCTTCACCTACCCCACAATATTGAACAATTTATAATACATCTTTTTCTTTTTCTCTATTTTGTCTTTTAGTGCACGAGAGTTGTAGTAGTTTTGTCCCCTAGCTGATTTCCATTTTACTGTAGCTAAAACTACTTGAAATTTTTCCTTTGCTTGATGGACTTGCAACATTCTTCATTGGATCAAATGGGCCCATCGATGACTGGCATCAATGGATTGGTTGCCCCTGATTCAAGCAAACGACCCTTTAAAGATCACCATCATCTGGTGCAAAGTAGGACAAATCCCTTTTTATTTCTTCAAGGCCCGCTGTTGCATTTTGTCATTGAGTTCCTTGGCACATACCTTATTCTAATGCTAGCTCTATTGATGGGTGCTACAAAGAGAGGTGAGCATAAAATGAATGATGATAATTGCTATGTGCTTTTCCTTGTTCAACTTTCTCAATGGGTCTCCCCGACGGACCCACGGTAGGATTTTTTAAACCTGAATACATGAAGTGTCATAAGTGCCTTCATACATAAATCAAGGCAAATGTTAGTCAAATCTTCCAAAATCTTTGTTAGATCCATTCATGCATCATCAAAAGATCATAATATTCATATTTGGAGCTCATTTGGACCATAAATATTAATGTGTGCTCTAGGGTGTGGATGCCTGGGGCAGAAAGATGATTAACGATGGGTGCTGTGAAATGGTAGATGATAGAGCGAAGGTGGATGATGGATGAGAGGAAAAACAACCGTGAGGGGATGGGGACCCAAAAGGAAAGTTCAATACAGCTACAGAGGGTTTCAGGAGCTGAAACACCGGGGGCTGACGAAAGGAAAAATGACAAAGGAGGGATGAAGTTATAGAAACAACCATGAAGGGGTGGAGTTCTAGAAAATGGCCATGGAGGGGCTAGGATCCAGAAGATAGAATGTCGAGGGTGGATTGATGGAAAAACGAAAAAGGAGGGATGAAGTTCTAGAAATGCCCACAGAGGGGTGGAGTTCTGAAAATGACCAAAGATAGGTGAGGGTCCGGGAGCCAAAACACCAGAGGCAAATGAAACAAAAATGACAAAGGAGGGATGGAGTTCGGGAAATGACCACAGAGGGGTGAAGTTCAGGAAATGGCCATGGAGGGGTAAGGTTCTAGGAGCCCGAATGTCGGAGGCAGATGAAAGGAAAAACAACAAAGGAGGCACGAAGTTCTTGAAATGGCCATGGAGGTGTGGAGTTCTGAAAATGACTAGGAACAAATGGAGTTCCCAGAACACCCATGGAGGGATAAAGTTTTGGAAAGAGCTAGGGATGAATGGAGTTCTGAGAATAGTGGTAGAGAGACAGAGTTCTAGAAATAGCTAGGGACGGATGAAGTTCCAGTAATAGCCATGAAGGGACAAAGTTCCAAAATGAAAATTCGACAATCTCCCAAAACTTAACGAAACCATGGAACTTCACTTAGGCACCACAAAAAGATCCAAAATCTATGGGAAACATGTCCCCAAATTCAAAATGAAGGAAAAAGTGAATCGAGCGATTAAGGATGAGTCCTTGAGGACGCCAGGGTAACGGGCGAAGGGAAACCCACAAGGGAACTTCCGTGAAAGAAAAAAGAATTAGAAAAACTCAGGTAGGTGAATATGGTAAAGGGAATTTGATTGTTTGACGATACATGACCAAATTAGGCTCTTGGAAAGGGGCACACAAAATGAGAGGAGAGTAAAGCAGCTCATCATGAGTGAAAAGAGGGGTCCCTGCTCATGGCGGGGCATGTGGGAAAAACATGCACAACAAATGGTGACTTGCTAAGGAAATGCTCTAGAGCATTTTGATGACAAACTAGAATCACAAACCCAGAATCTCTGGTTCCGATCTTCATGCTAGGGAAACAAGATAGATGCTCAACCAAAGGATCAAAACCACTAGTTAATGCAACCTTCAGTATGTTGAAAATCCAAGTGTGTGCAATTGCGTCAATTCCCATCCTTCAGTTGCTACAAGAACCCAAGCTCCTTCAAGTTAAGCTACGTAGTTTATTCTAACTCCAAAATCATCCAGGACATTGCCTCACTGTCAGTCGGGCATCCATAGCCTCGATGAGGTTGTTGTTGTGATTCTCCCGAACATTTCTCTACTGTTGGTCGGGTGTCCATAGCCTCGGTAGAGTTGCTCAGATACCCCTAAAAGGCTGAATTTATTTTCTTTTGTTCTTTTCTTTTGTTTTTTCAATTTTTAATTCTTTTATTTCAACTCGTAAGCATTGAAGCTCGCGCTCAGGGCTGAGAATCATAGTGGCACTGAAGAATAATTTTAGATTTTTCACTTAACTAGACTTCACAAAAGACCTACAATGTCCTCTAGATTCTTAAAATATGTAAAAGATATAAGATTCTATAAAACATTCAAATCAGACCAATGAATGACTTATCCTCTTTGAATCAAACACCCGAATTACTTGACACTAATAGAAGATCCTCACCAAGCACTCTGAAAAATTGATTATATTTTGATGAATAAATACATTGAACAATCCTAGACAATAAGAATGGTTGTTGTGCACACAAATGTGCCCAGCTAAAAGCAAAGGGACCCCGAGGAAAGCGGCAGTAAAGTGAGAGAAAACAAAAAGAAAACACCAAAACTAACCAAAGTGGTATAGTAAAAGAAAATAGAAAAGAAAATACTCTAAAGAAAGCAAACTACAACAAACAAACTATCCTAAGGAAAACAGGAAAGCAGAGTATTTACAAGAAAGCTACTCTACTAAAAAATGAGCTATGTACAAAGAGATATTTACAAAGCACTATATTTAGGCAAGATGAATTGGCATCAATGCTCATTGGATTTCACAGTGCAAGAACAAATAAATGGGAAATAGTTATCGTTCTTAACCTTGAAAATTTATCTTTATATTCTGAAAAAAGAGATTCAACATTGTAGCACTCAAGTTCAATTACCCGGTCATGAAAAATTAGTAGTTGAGGAAGCTCGCTAAACCCATGGTTTATCCATAAACATGTTTGTCTCCCCTCATTTCCATAATCAAAATGATAAGTCTAGATATGAAAATTAACATGAGCAAGGAAGGATAGAACCTGGATTTTGTTGTACAATTATGGTAGTAGTTGAGAATAGAGAGCGAGCAATGCATCGTCGATCATTGCATTGACAATGTCAAAGAGTGGCATGGGATCATGCACCATTTTATGAATCAAGAATACATAAGGTAGGGAGAATAGGGCAGGAAACACTTCTTGCACATCTTGTGTGGGATTGGCAATCCCTATAAGCTATTCTTTGAGAAGATAAAATTCATCTCGTTGATCTTTTGTAAACCTAGTGTCCACTTCATTATTGTTCTCAAAAGGCAACATGTTGTCCCACTTCCTTTCCCAAGTGTTTTCCTTATTTATGTGGTGTTCAATGTCATGGGACAGTGACATTCATGAATTTTTCCTATTGCATCCATCTGAATATGAAGGAGGATCAACAATGATCATGGTAGAAGGACTCCAAGTTGAATCTTGTAGTCGACCAAGGGCTTCATCTTTGTTGGCAGTTATCTCAACACCCCCACCTTTGCCTTATTCTCTTTGTTGTTCAAGCATCTCATCATGATGTTCACTCATTTCCCCTTTCTCACTTTCTCTATAGATGGAGAAGGAACCCCTCTCCCAATCTAGAAACTTTAGTGCATCACCATTCGGAGGCTCAAGGAGTATGTATTCATCACTACCATATTCTAGGATGTGCTCTGCCTCGACATGAACATACCTCTGCAATATAACTCCCAATGGAAAGAAGTCATCAATTTATGGCACCTCATCAAGGGGACCAAAATACACTATGTGATTTTCCTCCAAAGACTCACCATAAAGCCTATCGTCAATGGTGCACAAGTGCTCTTCAAGAGGAAGAAAATCTTGATAAATGGTGGATGAAACTCTTGTTTCATCTATTTCATCACTCAGAATCTCAAGACTGTATTTTTCTCCCAACATCCTCCCAAGGACTGCCTTTAGTTGAGTCATTACTTGGCTTAAACTCTTGGTCCTCACATTTTTTCCTTGAAGCAACTACAGGAAGTGGTGTGCTTGGCTACCTCACTTGTTCTTTGACTTGCTTGATGTCTTCTTGACACTATCCACACGTGAACTCTGAGTGTGATGAATCATGAATTTTGCACCAATTCGACAGTAGTAGCACCTCCAAATCCACTTGGTATTTCAGCTCTGATAAATCCTTTGCTAATATGGAGACTAGCTGGTCATATCTTTCCACTACTAGGTCTTCATCATCACTTGAAAAAGAAGCTTGATAGTAAACAACTGTGGCAAGTGGTTGTTCCCACTCCTCAAAAATTTCATTGTTAGATTCTCAATCATCGTCATTAACGAAGGAGAGGTCTTCTAATCGGATTTCACTTATACTCTCATCACCATTTTTTGTTGTTCTAAAGCTGTCAACCTCTTCCTCTTTCTGAATGTCAACATTTTCATTGGCTTCTCCAGCATACACTGTTGCAGAATTTTTTGATCCATCTTCAACTTCCAGTGACTTCTCTTCTAGATTGAAGGATGGCTCTTTGATAATAAAATAAAGGCTTTTTAACCTCTTTTCGATTGAAATTTCATCAAAGATTTATATTTTCATATAAAAATCAACTCCTACCTTTTCATTTCCAGCTTCAACATTCATTGTCCCAACACTAATTTGTGTGAGATTTATTGGTTCATCTTGAAGTTGTTGTCCTTCCGATGCTGACAACATTTTTTCCTCATGGGATGACTCTTCCTCCTTGACACTTGGCTGCTCCAACTTTTCTGAACAACCATTGACTTAGCTGATGATCTTTGCACATGATGAACAAGTAAATTATGAATGTGGTGCATTGTGAAATCTGCACCAGCTTGACATTAGTACTTCCTCCAATCTTGGTTCATCTTTTTTTCCCAAACATTCTTGGATCAGCTCTTCTAATGCCTTAGCTTCCATGGTTATCAATTCTTCCTCCAGGTCTATTGGGGCTAAAGGCTGCTAGATTTCCCAAAAGAGAATTTCTCCCTACAAGAATCTTTCAACTCTGTCCAAGAATGTTAGACACTCCAATTCATTAATCTTGCAAGTGCAATGGATCCGACATCTATCTTCCAATGTGAATTGCTACAACGGTTTCCTCAGTCTCTTGTTTAAATCTACATGTAGCTGAGTGAGATCAATTTGCACATGCTGCCCCATTTTGACTTAGCTTCTTTTGCCTTCAAAATTTTTGATTTTAAGCTTTAGCATTAAAAGAGATCTTGTTATCTCATATTTCTTCTTTGAAAGTGTTCATTTCAACTTCCAACTTTTAGCTTTGTAGCCACAACATGTCATGCCCTCCATCTAGCACCAGTTCTATTGATGGGCGTTTTATGCACTTCTCAACACAGGTAATGCATAGGTGCATCACCTGTTTTGAAAGACAATCTTCCACAATCAAATTGCAGAATTCTATCCCAAGGTCTTTAATGTTAGGTCTTTAATGTTAGGTCTTGATAGTGCTTGGAATATTGCAGTTCATTTATGTGATTTTTTGGAATCACAAGGAGGTCTTACAAATGAGTAACAAAGTGGGGGGGAATTTGGATCTAAAAATGGAGTTCTTAAGATGGGAGAGTTGTTCTACATTTGCTGCAAGTTCAAACAATAGTCTGAACTCCATTCTATCATTGGATTTAGCTTTACAATGTGCAATGAACCTTATCATATGTTACTTATTAAAAAAAAGAAAGGAAAAAGAGCAAGGAAGAGAGTAAGTTCCTAGACCTGAAACTATGAATGAATAGTGATCATGGAGGTTGCTATAGTAGACAAACTCCCCAAACTAGGTTTTGCTTGGCCAAGAGGATACTACAGTTACTCAAAACCAGTGCAATCTTCCAAGGACTAGAGATTTTCAATTTACATGCACACATCATGAACATACAAGTGAACTAAGTTGTTGCAGTAAAGTAAAGAATCTCATACTAGATCTACAAAGTGATTTATCATCATCAAACCACAAAAAGCATGAGTTCTAAATTCATTAAATACTATAACAACAAAAACCATAATCACTTCCCTTCAAGAAACTAACAACTAAACTAATAGGGAAGTATAACCATGCACACATAATGAGAAAACTCAAAAGGAAACACCCATAAATCATGCAATGTTTCTTTCTATTGCTGCGAAATTCCTTTACACCATCTCTCCAACCATTTACAAATGAGGGGGAGACCCCTATTTGTAGTTTTCCAAAGCTCGAATGAATGAATAGGATTGAATTACATTATGTGGCTCAGATTTGATTGCACTAGGGATTCACCTACCCCACAATATTCAACAATTTAAAATACATCTTTGTCTTTTTTCTCTATTTTGTCTTTTAGTGCCTAGGTGTTGTAGTAGTTTTGTCCCCTAGCTTATTTCCCTTTTACTTTAGCTAAAACTATCTGAAAGCTGCCCTTTACTTGATGGACTTGCAACATTCTTCATTGGATCAAATGGGCCCGTCAATGACTAGCATCAATGGATTGCTTGCCCCTAATTTGGGAAAACGACCCTTTAAAGATCACCATCATCTTGTGAAAAGTAGGACAACTCCCTTATGCTTTCTTCAAGGCCCCCCCTTGCATTATGTCATTGGCTTCCTTGGTATAGGCCTTCTTCTAATTCCAAATTGGTTGATGGGTGCTACAAAGAGAGCTGAGCATAAAATTAATGATGACATGACCTATGTGCTTTTCCTTGTTCAATGTTCTCAATGGGTTTCCCTGATGGACCCGTGGTAGGATTTTTGAAAGTTGCATACACGAAGTGTCATAAGTTTCGTCATACATAAATCAAGGAAAATGTTAGTCAAATCTTGCAAACTCCTTGTTAGATCCATTCATGCATCATCAAAAGTTCATAATATTCATATTTGGAACTAATTTAGACCATAAACATTAATGTGTGCTCCAGGGTGCAAACGCCACGGGGCGGAAAGATGATGAATGGCGGGAGGTGGGCGATGGCAAATGAAAAATGGAAGGTGGATGGCGGACATGAGGCAGCATAGCTGCAGAGGGATGGAAACCCAGAAGGAATGTTCCAGACAGATATGGGGGGCCAGGTTTTGGGAGGTGGAACATCAGGGGTAGACGAAAGGAAAAATAAAAAAGGAGGTACAAAGTTTTAGAAATGGCCATGGAGGGGCTGGGTTCTAGGAGTCACAATGTGGAGGGTGGATGAAAGGAAAAAATAAAAAGGAGGGATGGAGTTCCAGAAACAAACATGGAGGGGTGGAGTTCTAGAAACGGCCATGGACGAACCGGGTTCCAAGAGCTAGAATGTCGAGGGTGGACAAAGGCAAAATGACAAAGGAGGGATGACATTCTGGAAATGACCATGGCAGGGTGGAGTTCCGAAAATGGCCAAGGAGGGGCTGGGTTCTAGAAGCTAGAATGCCGGGGGAAAATAAAAGGAAAAATGACAAAGGAGGGACAAAGTTCTGAAAATGGCCACAGAGGGGTGGAGTTCTGGAAATGGCCAGGGACGAACAGAGTTCTCGAAATAGTCATAGAGGGACACAGTTCCATAAACAGCTAGGGACGTATGGATTTCCCGGAACAACCGTCAAGTGATAGAGCTCCGAAAATAGCTAGCAATGGATAGAGTTCCCAAAATAGCCATGGAGGGACGAAGTTCCAGAAATAGCCAAAATAGACAGAGTTCTCGGCACAGCCGCGAAGGGACGAAGTTTCGAAATGAAATTTCCGCAACCTCCCAAAACTTAACGAAACCATGGAAATTCACTTAGGCACCATAAAACATCCCAAATCTATGGGAAACATGTCCCCAAGTGAAAATGAAGGAAAAAGTGAATCGAGCGAACAAGGATGAGGCCTAGAAGATGCTAGGGCAATGGGCGGAGGGAAACAGACAAGGGCACTTTTGTGAAAGAAAAAGACTTAGCGAAACTGAGGTAGGTGAATCTGGTTAGGGGAATTTGATTTTTTGATGACACATGACGAATTTAGGCTCTAGAAAAGGGGCACACAAAATGAGATGAGAGCAAAGTAGCCCGTCGGAAGCAAAAAGAGGGGATTCCTACCCATGGTGGGACGTGTGTGAAAAACATGCACAACATAACTCTCTTTTTGATAGTGTTGACAATTAACCCTCCATGGCTTATAGTTTTCATACCTCATTTCCTATGGATTCACCTCCTATAATCAATGTGCATGATGTTATTGACAAGCTAGATGAGAAACTAGAAAAATTACAAGCCCATATCCTTAGTGAGTGCATTAACATTAGCTTCATTCCTATCATACAAAATCTAAGGAAAGTGTTTAAAAATAGAAACAAAATACAAACCATTTATAGCCTTCGATACTTTCTTCAAGAGTACTTGTAGAAATAAGAAAATAGAAACATACATGCCATATCAATCCTCCTACTGCAACTAAGAACTATGTTAACAAGGATCATGATCATTTGCCATTACCTCTCATGGAGAATATGATAGCATTTATCGAAGCTAAACCTCATAAGGACCTAACCAAAAAATCTCTTGACATTTATTTCTCACAAAGTGACATACCTAAACATGCACCTAATTGTCCTCTTTACATTTCTAGTTGAATCAACAATAAGCCCACTAATGGGATATTGATTGATCTCATCTATGGAAATAATTTGATCATAGAATAATTTTTATATGTGCATGAGCTATATCAAGATACATATGAAAAATTAAAAGCATGGATCAAGACACATAACAAATGTTATTTCCTTACAATAGGCTTGATAGATCTCCCTTTAAAAGTGCGACTTAAAACATTAATAGTCTCATTCTCCATCAATCCACAATCAGATTAATTTCATGTGAAGTTAGGCTATCCATGGATGTATTCCCTTCGATTGCATGCATAAATGTCTAAATTTTCCATTTGAAAATGGCATCTTCACATAAATCATAGTTGATTCCATCTTACCTCAACAAAAGGGAATTTTTCAATAGATTAATTTTGGCTCGAGCCTATGAAACCTATCAAGCCTCATGAATATTTATTTTTCAAATCATATCAAAAATTCAAGGAAAAATAAAATAGTAGAACTATCCCTTCGCAATATGCCTCAACCTATGAATAAACCATCTATCCTTGACAAGACAATGATTGAAACAAAAATTATTCCGACCACACAAGAACAATCTTTAGACAAACCTCTTACAATTTCCCACAAGAGACCATGAGATAACACAATAAATATGGTTGTCCATCCTAGAGTGAAATATGTTTACAAAGTCAAAGAGAAAGCAGTTGAGCAACCTCTTGTTGTTTCTTCTAGTCTACCCAAGGAAGAGAAGGAACCTATTACTGAAAAACCCACTCTTACACAAAAAAAAAATTGAAAAAAAAATGAAAAGAAATCAAAGTTTTAAAGAGCATAGACATGAACATCGTGCTATTTCTCATAGATTGAAACCTCAAGAAAAAAACAATAGCATAGAAAATCAAAATCCAAAGCTACCTAGAGCAATACATGATGACTCTCAAACCTCGTCACAACATAAAAATTATTATTGCATGTATATTATTATTTTACCTCCTATTGTGATTAAAATAGATGATGGCATTGACATTGCAAAGATTGATGAACAAGTGCATGATGAGTTGAATAAATTGTTTTGGTATTCCATGATCTTAGATGAAAAATTTCCTAAATAGAGTGTTGAACTTGGTGCATGTCCTAGTTCGGCACTTGTCATTGTCCCTTTGGCTACTTTCCTATATTTCATTTGTATTGACCAAGATTGGGAGGTGGAGGACATGCTTTAGCTTGACTCGTTTGTGCCTTACTAGTATTTTTATTTTTCATTTTTCTTTGTGATTGCATGTGTGTAATGTGATCCCTCGTGTCATTTCATTTGATGTTCCTCTCTTTTGTGAATTCTTTTATTTGTACCTTGATTCTTCTCTATGTCATAATCATTTTTCATTTATCTTTTGTTTTCCTTTAAGGGATGACACAAGGCATCGAGACATACATGTCGCTTCCATGTTGACCCAAAATCTTTTTCTTTATCTTTTTCATTTTGTCTTGTGTTTTCCTTTTGGGGATGATGCAAGGCATCAAGACATTCATGTCTCTTCCATGTTGACCCAAAAGCTTTATCTTTATCTTTTTCATTTGTATTGTGTTTTCCTTTTGGGGATGACATAAGGTGTTAAGAAATTCATGTTTCTTCCATGTTGACTCAAAAGGATTTTTCTTTGTTTTAGCTTTCTTTGTGTCATTCTTCTAGTTCTATGAGTATTTGGGGAATGATGATGGTTCCATGCTCCATGACAACATTGTAGCACATATATACTGACTTAAAATCCATAGATCCCTTATGTTTTTGTGGGGGAAACCCTTCCTTCCTATTTCATGGCGTAACTTGCATTGAAAAAATATGATTTTGCATAGGGTTTTTCAAGGGAAGCTCTCATGTATTAGGACCAAAAACATTGGCTACTTTAAAGAAATTTCTCATAGTGATGGTGTAGAAACTACTTTAAAATGGGTACATACAATGATTACATCTTTTCAAAAATATCAAGGCATGATTTTTCTTCTTTTTTGTGATGTGTCCTCTTCTTGGTGGTGTCAGTGGGTTTGATGTTGTCCAAGAGTGTATGATCTATTGACATGGCATGATGTGAATTAGGCATACAATGGGAAATAATCTAACACTTTGATTTGTAATCTCTTGGAGACATTAGACACAATGCTCCCTAAGAGGAAGACCATTACATGAACAAAGAAAAATCCCCTTTAAACAATTTTTTTACATGACATTCCAAATTATTTACAAAAGAATTTTTGTGGTACCTTATTAAATTTATCAAGAGGATAACTTTAGTATGGTTAGTATGATGTGAAGCCAATACACTGGCATGCCTTTCTCATTATATGGTGGGAAGCTAACACACTAGCATGACTTTCTCACTAAATCACTTCTTTGGGACAACTCACCTAGTGGATAGAATAAGGTTCCACTACCCTAGAGTGAGCATCATTTTTTATGGAAAAACAATCACTGCCTCACATCATGTTGAATCGGTTGTGCTTGATCCTTCGTTTTTATTTATTTATTTCTTTTTAACTTTTGACAGGCTATGATGATGAATCTTTGTTATTGCTGCATAATAATGTCTATTTAGTACACGAGTTCGACATGGGGTCATCCTCTCACCAAAGTAGGGCAAAAATGAATTGTCGAAAAAAAGTAATACTTATTCAAACATGTTTGATAATTAACATTAAAGCTAAAGAAGTGGTGTCTTGGAGTAGTGTTGTAATGTCTTTTACACTTTCACACTATTCTAGGATCCTTATCTAACTAACACATTCCTTGATTGATTCTTTGAAAAGGTTTTGTAAAGTGTTGTAACACACTTTCACACTTTTCTAGGATGTATTTTCTTAATTAAGCCTAATGGGACCCTTCTCAATAAAATTGTACATAATGTATACATTGTTTAAGTGTTTTAAATTTTTTTAAGGTGCTTTCACACTTATCTAGGTGGTCTTCATTTATTATGGTTAATTGGATTTATTAACCCCCTATTTAGGCCTTGATTTTGACACCTCTCGAGGATCTTTCCTAGTAACCATAAATTAAATATCAAATTATTTCATTGGAGAAAAATGGTCATGGTAAGCTCAGTTAGGACCCATCCACACTTAATGGTAAATGGATCCTCCCTTAATGGGACCCCTCTTTCTTTGGTGACTTGGAATGGGATATTAACCTCAGCTCCCCGAAGCTTGGTCCTAGAAACTTAGCCAAGACCCATTCACCTTTGGTGGTGAATGGGTTCTCCCATAATGAGACCATAATTTTTGAATTTCATTTTGGCGTGAATTTAATTATATTTCTTTCTAGATCTGATGTTGGCCTTAATTCTTTGAATTTTGGGGTTAATCTCTCAATTTAGTATAAATAAGGGGTTAATTCACATTGTTTCACATAGCAATTTTAAGAGAGCATCATAATACTTAAAAATATCATTCATAAGGAATTTCATGGTAGATTTCAAGTGTTCATTGCAATAATTCAAGATGATATCATCATTTCAAGAGTTTGATGCATGCATTCATTTTGTTGAGCAAAAATTGTGAGTGTTGTATTGAATATCTAGTTGCAACTATTGTCTACATCATTTTTAAGGATCCTAGATCCACATTATTCATGGCCACTCCATGATAGTTTTTATATTTACATCACAAGACAAAATCCAAGGTGACATTATTTACATCATTTCATGTTCATTTTTCATTTCCTTATTTCATCACTTGGTTTAATTACCTACAAGGGGTTTGACTTAGGAAAACCCCCATTCACTAACAAATCAACAAGTTTTTTTCCCTTGAGTGTGTTATTGTAGATTTTATAGGTTGAGGATGAAGTTGAGCAAGATTTGGAGTAAGATTGTCAAAGTTCCAAAGTTGCTAAAGTTGTCATTCAAAGTGCAAGATCACGAAAAGAGATGTACATAATTAGCTACAAGACTCTAGAAATTGATAATTGAGATTTCAAGAGCAAAGACATCAAGGTACAAGATCCTAAAATCAATTTTCTAAAACCCTAAAAGGATCCATTTTCCACTAAAGGCGAAATGATTCCTCTATAGCTCAATTAATAATAACTTTTTATGCTCCAAAAACTTTGCTCATAGTTGCTATAAAAATTAGGTTTCATTTATAGTTGTTATTACCATCTTTTTTTACACATAATTGAGTAATATAACTCCTAGAAAAATAGTGATTCATCAATCTTATTTTCATATAAACCCATTTTTTTCAGTGTTTCACTAATTACCCACATGACACACATGCTATAGTAGAGAAGCACACTTGAAAGAATACCCTAGGAGAGGACATTGAAGCATTATAAATACTAGTAGGTTCCAAGTGGGGCAGAAGATAAGTCAAACCTACACACCTCCCTCTAGAGAAATTCATTAATCAAGATGACACTCTAATTTTAACGCTTAACGTATTTAAAACATCATATGATATCTATAAATAATAATATATTTAAGATAAGTTGAAATAATTTGGAGGTTCATTTAAATATTAAGTCACTCAAGTTTGTGATATGGTACCACTATGTAATAGGTTCACCATATCTATGGTTGTGTAAAATATAATCTAGATAAAATAACCCTAATCAAACTATCTGAAATGATGTCCAATATTTTATGTTACAATTTATCAAAATTTTAAATTAAATGGTGACTTAACTTCAAATTGTACTATATATAATAATCATTAAATTAATTACTAGAGTAAAAATTATTATTTCCCTAGGGTCTCAAAAATTAAATCTAGTTTAATTAAATCTTTGATAAAAATATTTGTTGTGATAAGACCACATATGCATGAATAAGGAGAAGGTAAGGGGATTCCCCTTCGTGAGGGACTTACAATAATATAGGAGAAATTAGGAGGGTCAACCCATGAAAAAGAAGCCTCTATTCTTTGAAGGAAAAACATTTTTTGTTGTGAATGAATGGAAATCCATTAATAGCCTCAAGAGCTGCTAGTTGATTAGTAGTTGGTCCTCTTCCTGGCTAGTCTTCTCCTATGTTTTATTTTACTGCTTTTATTGGTCTCTGTGTAGCTACTTTTCTTTTTGTTTTTGAGTGCCTCATGTCTTATGAGCTTCCTTTTTGGCCTTTATGATCATTTTTTAAGGGTATGGTCCCTTATTGAATTTAATATAATAAAAACATTAGAAAAGAGTCAAGTTTAACTTTGTGAAGGGGAAAAAGTGTGCTAATCTAAAGTGCAAAGGAAACTAGAATGCAAGAAAAGAACAAAAATACCTAACACCTCAAACAATTACCCTAGTTGGATTAAAAACAAAGTTGAAGATAAACAAAATGATTATACCTTGTCTCAAATTGATCCTTGGGTTGGCCCTTGATGTCACTTTGATGAGTGCTTCTTGGATTGATAACTTGCAATGATGGTTGTAGATGAATGATAAACGAAAGTGGGTGAATGGAACAATGGATTCTAAGATGCAAAATGCAAGAGTTAAATGCTGCACTAAATGGATAATATGGCTTGAAGAGCATGAGAGAATAAGTTGGATAAGAATGCAATCACTAGATAGAAAATGCAAGATCCTTTAATGAAGGAAGAAGGGGAGTATTTATAAAAGAGGTTGAATTCTCTAAAAAATTCACTGGTCAGGATTGAGCCACCATGGCTAAGATGGAGGGCTATGGTGAGTTGAGGACTCAAAAGCCCTCACATCTTGACATGTGACGGGTGAAGTATCCAAAGGAAAAGGTGAGATGGAAAATGTTCAAATGACATGGAAGAGGCCATGTGGTCCGAAGGTACTTGCAAGTACCTTGGGATGAGAGAGAATCTCCACAAAAATTTATCCCATGTCCCCAAGTGGGGCTGAAAGTGACAAGTGATGACTTTTAGAAAGTCATCCCTTGTCAACATGGGGATTGGAGATGGTCTTGGAGGAATAAAAGTGAAATTTTAATTCACTTTTTGGAAGAGACCAAAGGGTAAAATAAGATTCCTCTAGAAGAGGTCTTTGTCCTTTGGGTACAATGTGACATATGAGATTTCATGGGGAAGACAAATGCATGGGGAGAATAAGTGTGAATTTTTAATTCAAATGGGGAAGAGGTCAACCCAGTAAAGGTAAGTACCAAGAAGGTTGACTTAATGACATGCCAAATAGGGTAAGTGATTAGGATTAGGATTGTGCAAATAGGTTAGGCTAATTAATGATGATTAGAGGCAAGTGGCAAGTTATGGAGGATGTGACATTAATCCTAATTAAGGATATGCACATCCTAATGATTGATTAATTGAATTAATCCATTTTAGTGAAAGGGTTATGGAGGATGAGACAAGGAGAGAGAAAGAATGAATTAAAAAATGAAAAGGATAATTGACTAAATTAAATAAATTGATTGATTTATTTAATTTAGAGATGAAGTGGTCTAATGAATAAAGTATTTAATTGATTAAAATAAATACCTTATGAATGTTAGGACAATATTAATTAAATGTGTCAATTATCTAATATAGATAGATTAGATGAATAAATGATGGGATAGTGACCATATGAAAGTGGTCAATTTTAGGTGTCAACATTTTTCCCCTCTTTGAGATGGTGTTATGAAGTAGCGTCATTTCAAAGAAAATTAAAATATAGCACTTAGAAGAAGATGGTTAGATTAATGAAGATGCCCCAGTCATTCGAAGAGTGACTAGGAGGTTATATGATGGGATTGAAGATGAAGATTAGGGATTGAGGATGACCCCTCGAGAGGACATGTGGGTTCAAGAGAATAGTGGTGTGCTCTCGAAATGGATGGGGAAGATGATGCAAAATGATGGATGATAGAGGATGATGATATGAAGAGATAAAGGTAAGCACAAATGGATTCCAAGACAAATATAATGTTTCTCCAATCAAGCTACAAGCTAGGAAGGATGGATGGTTGATGGAGTGTTTTTTATGAGGGAATGATACATCTCTGAACAACACAAGGATAGGGAAAGATAGATCTGAATAACAATGTTGTTGATGAGGGAAGGATACATCCCACTGATGATGATTGGGTCAAAGCTTGTAGTGAGGCTAGGAACAAGACCAAATATGTGATTAGATGATTTGTGCTAGATGGGATGGATTAGGATTGGATGGGGATGGGAGAGGGTTAAAATTAATGAAGAGGGTGGAGGTAAAGATGCAATGCAATGGAAGAGGAAGTTACCATTTTTGGAGCACTAATTTTTTCTATCACATAAGATGCCAGGTACCATGGTATGTGGAACCAAGACAGATAAGTGTCTAATGCATAAACAAACACAAAAAACAAGAAGGCTATCCCAACACCCCAAATTCATGATGACTTTGGTCGGGCTAGGTATTGGGATAACCACAAGCACATAAGGATGCCCCAACATAATGAAAGACCACATGGATCTTGGTGGATACTACATGGGAAAACTAAGAATACATAAACAAACAAAAATGTCAAGATATGTCTGCCCCTATGTTAACTAGTCAAAACACACCATAATATGAGAGATCATGGAAGCCTTGACAAGTGGTGATAGGGAGCTCAAATGATCAAGAAAATTTCAAAAAAATGAAAAGATCACAATCAAGTTTAAAACATCCTTTACCACAGGATCAAAATGATGGATGAGGTTGATGTGGTCTGTTAGGAAGGATACATCCTGTGGAGACCAAATATCGAGGGTAGATTGGTTGATCAACATGACACAGGATATCTAAAACTGATTGAACCTCACGAGACTAGTGACCTTTGTTTGTAAGGACAAGCTAGGATAGGGACATACTTGACAACATGAAAAGATGATAGGAGGACAAGACACAAGACAATAAAAACCCTAAAGGCTCGAGGGTTGATCAAAGATCAGTCTTGCCTACATGAAAGCGTAGAGCCCTCGTAGTTCAATAAAAGACCATGGATAAAAAAAAAAATTGGACAATGGAGACCTTGATGAATGATGAAGACCAGACAAACAAATGCCTAGGGGGCAGATCAAATGATTGACCTTGCCTACGTGAAATCATAGGGGCAACGTAGTTTGACACAAGGCCAAAGACAAATGACGGAAGATGACAGGATAGATAAAAGACAGTATCTTGGGGGCGGATCAAATGATCGACCTTGCCTACGTGAAAGTGTAGGGGAAACATAGTTTGACACAAGAACAATGATAGACAATGGATAAGGGTTGATGAGGGGACCATGCTAAATGGATAAAAGGATGGGGCCGATATGAGGAGCCACGAGAGGCCATGTGGATTGGATGGCCAATATGTTGGATGTGAGTTATGCGAAGCTCAAGGAAGGGATAGTGATCTAAATTATTAGAAGATAAAATTGGAGGATGAGAAGATGTAGAGATGAATGATGAAGAGTGATAAGATATCAGAAAGATGTAGGAAATAGATAGGAGTGATGATAGCATGGCATTGGATTACTTGGGGGTTAGCCTATTGTTATATACCAATGACAAGGGATTAGGAGATGGAAGGGAGGATAGGGGGAAATGGATGGATTGATAAAGATAAGGAGATAGGAAGATGCTAGGATAGGTGGATAGAGGAAATCAGATTTAGAAGGATGGAATGAATTATTGGATAGATAAATGGATGGGGAAACAAGTATGGGATGTTTAGAGAGAGGGATGGAGAAATAAGGATGAAAGGGCTAGTGGATGAGAGGATAGGAAGATAAGGAGTTGGTAGATGGAAGGGATTACTAGATGGATAAAGGGATGGGAAGGTAAGGATGGGAAGGATGGGTAGATGGAAAGGATTAGTTGGACGGATGGATGAATGATGTCTCCAAGGACTCTATTGCAAAATAGGAGATGCCCCCACTCTAGATGTGTCATGTGTGATGGGGTAAGAGGGATAGCTTGATAGGTGGATAAAGGAGTGAGATGGCCATGGGTAGGAGATGTAGATAAGGAAGGGAGATGGATGGTGGTAGGACAGGATGGATGAAGAAGTTAGATGGATGTAGATAATATGCATGGATCCAAAAAGTAGATGGGGAGGATAATGAAAATGATAGTGGACGAGGGGAAAATATTCCAAGAGATTTCCAAAGAATGTATATATATGTGCTTCTATCTTTATCAAGATCACAAGGAAGATGGATGGACTAGGATATGGATGGGAGATGATGGGTAAGATGTGGAAGATAGGCAGATGTAGGAGATGGAGGAAAGGAATGTGTGGGTAGAAGTTGCACCCAATTCTGGAAGGAAATCGAAGTGGGGATTTATGCATGACGCGTGTTTTCCAGGTTTTAATTATGGCACTTATCCAAGACACTTTTTTTCGAAGTTTTCACCATTGGACGAATGATTTTCTCTTTAATTTTTTCCCTTTTGTTTTTTTTTCTTTTTTTCTGTTTTGATTTTTTTTCTTTTTTGATTTTTTCAATTTTTTGACTTTTTGGACTAGGATACAGGTGAATATGGATGAGGATATGGATTTAGAAGACATATGATAAATTGGGTGGATGAAGGACTCAAGCATCAAGTTCTAGATGAGGTAAAGAAAAGCCTATGTGAAAAAAAAACTATGTGGATGTTGGTACAACCTTATGAGAATGGATGGATTATGCAAGAGGATGGATTAAAGGGATTTGATGGGGGATAGTGTACGGGATGTTGGAAAGTTTATGGATGGGACGATGGAGTGGATGTGTGATGGAGGAAGGTGTTCAAGATCAACATTGGCAGATGTGAAATGATATGAGGGTTGATGGGTGGAGAATGTGGCAATAATAGAGGTGTTGGGATAGTGATTTTTGGGACATAAGGACCCAAAATAGATTTAGGAGATGGAGGATGTGAATTATTATCTTTGGGCATAGAAAATTTGGATGTCATCATGGATTTTTCATGTGAAGGTATTGCCTCTTTTGGCTTTGGGATCACATGGTTTTGATTTTTGTATTGGTGGGCCTTTGTGGACTGTGTTCGATTTGGCTTTTGGATTTGATTTTTCTTTTCTGCAACATCTCTTTTGAAGGGGACATGAGGAGATTTAGATTCATGTGGATGTTTGGATTAATGCATTGTTGCTTTGGCATCCAAATTTATTTTAGTAGCAATGGGATGGGTATGAGGAGATGGATGATATGCATAAGACATGGATGGAGTAATAGAGGTAGGCTTGTGATGATGGTGTGTGAATGGAGGATGTGAGATATCATGCATGGATGGGTGAATTTGTTGATCTCAATTAGGGTTTATGAATTTAGGAGTTATTATGGTGGATGGAGGCACATAAGGACCCAAAATAGATGTAGTAGATGGAGGATGAGAGATGGTGGATGTAGGCACATAAGGACCGAAAATGGACTTAGAGTTTGAAGGAGGAAGATGAACGGTTGTTTTGTAGTAATACGATGGAGGAGGAGGGCTAGAGAAAAAGAATTTGGTAGAGCGACGGGAAGTGCCTCTCATTCCTCTAGAAGAGGATCGCTTAGGATGGATGGAGGTTGTACCAAATTTTTTGGATTGTGAGTCTTGGGAGATATATCCAAGACCGTGCGCACCTGGATGTTCTTTGACCTGAATGGGCTCTAACATTCCTTGCTCATTAAGGCCTAAGCCTTTTCCTTGATAGTTCATGTTCTTGAGCATGTGATCTATGGTAAGATGCTTATTCTTTTGGAAGCATGATGTGAGTGTGTTAGCAGGTGGAGGAAAGGTGGTGCATAGAAATTTTTTTGTCCTGCAAGTTGACCACCATGATAGTGCGTAATGTTACCAAGGTGATATAACAGTGGTGTTGGGATGGAGGATTCTGTAATGGAGATGAGGGGGTAGCCACATCTTGATTTGGAGGAGTAAGTGATAATGGATCCAAAGATGGATTAGTCAGTATGACAAGATCTAGATTTGTGGCAGTGGGTGATAAGGGTTCATGAGATGGAGTGATTGGATCTTGAGTGCAAAGGGGATCATGGGATGAATTAGATGAGCTAGGTTGATCTTGAAATGGGGTGGATGGGATGATAGGATCAAGATTTGGTTGAGGAAAGGAACCTTGAGATGGGATGGATGGAGGGATATGATCTTGAAATAGAGTAGATAGGATGGTAGGATCTTAACTTGGGGGAGGGGATATGTCTACAGGATTTAGATCAAGCACTTGACATGGCTCAACTTGTGTAGGAAGTATGACGAGGGAAGAGTGTTGGACGGACTCTTCAAGTGTTGGAGATGGAAGGACAAAGGAGTCATGAAGGTCATGGGATTGAAGTTCTATAATATGAGGACTAGGAGGAGTGGATTGGATGTCTCCAAGGGATTGGGTGGATCTAGCAATAGAAGATGGGGATTTAATGGATTTGATGGGTTTAATGGGTTCAACCATTTGGACAGTGTTAGGAATGGTGAGGGGAGTGATAGGCGTGTTGCATTTGTTTGTCCTTGATGACATGTTCTTTTAATTAGATAGGTGTACATGTGTTTTATTTCTCACGTGGCTTGCAATTGGGCAGTGTTGAGAGGTTCTTTGACATTTGTTTTATAAGGCTTATTATGTTGTTGGAGTTGCACTCATTTATTTTGTTCACGAAATTGATGAAAGTATTATTGTTTGTTAATGATGCATTTTGACCTAATATACAACGAATTCCAGATGTTTCTTAAGTTTGTATAATTTTTGTTTGCAAGGAAAATGCAATAGCAATGTTGTGGTTTTGTTTTATCAGTTGAACCCTATTTCTTCTGCTACCGCTTTTGGATGATTGTTGATTGGTTTCTTTGGTTCGCCAACATGAAATGTTGGTTGGTTGCATTGAGAATAGGTATTCTAAATTGTTATTTTTTAGTTTGGTTGACTGAATCTTGGTGGTTTCAGTTTAATATGCTTCGAGCAATTATGGTAAAAGATCTTTACTTGGCTTTTGTGATTCATTCATCTTACTGTGATCTAGGTAAAACAATACCGGTTTTTAATTCTCTTGTTACTTCTCCTTGTTTATCCTGTCGAAGCTATTTTTTCAAAGAGAAAGGACTCTTGGCAACTGTTTATTTTTGTTAGTTAAAGATATAGGTTCTAAAAAAAAAATATTTTTCTTTTTGGGTTTAACCCGAGTTTAACACTCTAGGGTTCTATTTTTGATATAATTCTTATTGAATCTGAAATGGCATTGCTTTTAAAAAAGCACACAGGAAATTATTATAAACCCTACCTAGGTAATCAGAATACTTGGAGAGTTTCATTTTTCTATTACAAACCCTGGTTAATTGATACGGTTTTCTTTGAATGATATAACTGTTTTTATCTCCAAAAATGATAGTAAGCCATATATAAAAAAAAGGGGTTGTAAAAGAGAAAGATAGACTTTTGAAAAGAAAAGGACAGAGGTGGTATGTTGAAAGTTTTAGAAAAATGAAAATGCACATGTACTGACTCTGGTTTCTAAAACAGAGATGCAGTTTGATTTTAAATTTGTGAAAAATGAGTTGAGTTCATACACTGTATTTGTTATCATTGCATGATTTATTTTGTATAGTGGATATTTTAAGATTGCACACATAGTGCAGTTATAAGGTCCTTACTTTGCAAAAAATACATGTAAGAGATATTGGAAATAGGTTTTGATATCCCTATTGAAGTTGGTGCTTTAGATTGTATCAAGAACTAAGTTGGTGCTTAGAATATTGTTGTAATCCTTTTTGAGATAAAGCCTGGAAGGAAATTTGGAGTGGTTTTTCTACCCCTGGAGGGTTTTCCACTCAATATCTTTGTGCGTCTCTGTTATGTCATTTTCTCAATCTGTTCTTTTATTTTTTTATATACTGAAAATGTATCAGGTAATCAAAACACTCTGATATGTATCCTTGCTCAATTCATTATCCTCCAGTGTTATTTGTTCAACTATTCTTCATGGTGGAAATGTAAATCTGTTTGCTCTTGAAAAATGAAAGCATTTGTTTTGTCTGCTTGTTCACTCTATCTTATATGAACAATAATGTTATGTTATAATATGATGAAATTATTCATTTAAGTATATTACATTTTTGTTGGTCAAGATCTGTATGTTTCTAGACAACATCGTATGTCATAGGATACTTCTTAAGGTGATGTTTTGGTTTGTCTTGTGAGAAAAGTTCTCAACCCTAATTCACCCCCTCCCCCTCTCAGTGTTGGTCCACTTCCAACAAGGTGTTGGATGGAGGATGGCCTCATCAAAAGTGACCATACATGATAGAGTTGGAGGGCATTGTGCCATAACATCAAGATGTGGATTTGGGGATGTCTTGTCTTTCATGAATCCTTGGATGATATCTAGAAGGGATGTAGGATTAGGTGGGGTGATGGGAATGGATGGAGGAATAGGGATTGGTGGATTAGGGTTGGATGAGTGGATGGAAATGGAGGGAGGATTAAGGATTGTTGGTTTAGGTTTGGATGAGTCGATGGGAATGGATGGAGGATTAGGGATTGGTGGATTAGGGCTGGATGAGTGGATGGGAATGGACGAAGGATAAGGGATTGGTGGATTAGGATTAGATGTAGAACCAAGAGGAGATGGAGGATTATGATTAGATGAGTGGATGGGATTGGATGGAGGACTAGGAGGGGATGGAGGATTATAATTAGATGAGTGGATGGGAATGGAGGGAGCATTAGGGATTGGATGGGTAGATTAGGACTAGATGTAGAACAAAGAGGTGATGACAAATTAAGATTAGATGAGTGGATGGGATGGGATGAAGGACTAGGAGGAGATAGAGGATTAGGGTTAGGTATTGGTGGACTAGAATTAGATGAGGGGATTGGTGGATTAGGATTAGATGGAGGATTAGGGTTAGGAATTGGTGGACTAGGAATAAATGGAGGACTAAGATATAATGTGGGGAAGGTGGGAGTGATGCAAGAGGATGCAAATGTTGGATTAGGTTGGAGAGATTGAGATGGTGGGTGATAGTAGGAAGACATGGATGATGGATTAGGATAGAAATATGTCGAGGATGGATTAAGGTAGGGATATTGGGATGGGGGATTCTGATAGGGAGGTGTGGATGTTTGATTAAAACAAGAATATTAAGGTGGTGAACTACCATAGGAAGCCATGTATGGTGCGTTGGCATAGACAGATATGGATGATGGATTATGATAAGAGGGATATTGGGATGGTGGTTTATGGTAGGAATGCGTGAGTAGGGGATTATGATGGGAAGATTGGGATGTGGGATTAAGGTAGAAGTGATGATAAGGATAGGAGTATAGGGATGGTGGATTACTACATGAGGATGTGGATGTTGGATAAGATACAGGTGGAGAGGGAGGACATGATGAATATGCCAATAGTGATGATGTTGGATATCCCTTGTCAAGGGTAGCATAAGGACTGTTATTAGATGCGAATGAAGGCTTGGAGGGATATTTCAAAGAAGTGATTGGATTGTGGGAGGCGATTGGAGAGAGCTTGCTAGCAATGATTACATCAAGGGGATCTATATAACACTCTTCGTGATCAACCATACTTTTGTTATCATTTTCAATGTAGTTAGGATTCCCCTTGACTACTATTATTTGTCGTGTGAGGGGAATGAGGATTCATGATGGCTACAAAATGGATACAAATTGAGAAGATGGAGGAAACTAGACAATGGAATGATAAATTGGCAGAAGGTGTAGGTGGACTAAATATCATATTGGGATATTGGATTAAAGCTTAGATTCAGATGATGGGATGCGATACAATTGGATGATAGATTAGATAAGAGGATGAAATGGATACCCAGAATGGGAGAGAAAATGTTTAGAATGGGGAAATAGATACTTAGAATTGATGATGGATGGTCAACACTTGAAATAGGTAGATAGATACTCAAAATGGGTGAACAGATGCCTAAAGCAAGAGAATGACACTCAGAATGGGAAAACAGGTTGCCAGAATGGGTGAACGGCTTCCCAAAATGGGTGAACAACAAGTCGGAAAGAGGGAACAATTGCTTGGAATGAAAAATGGATACTTGGAAAAGATGAATAGATGGTTAGGACGGGTACTCTGGACAAGAGAACAACACCTGAAATGGGAAAACAAGTTGCCAAAATGGGTGTATAGCTAATGAACAGAAGTTGAAAAAGGTTGTTTCAGAGGGAAAGGCTGCCCAAACATAGGTTAGGGCTGACCCTTTAGATTGCAAGGCCACCCAAATCAAGAATGATGAGGAACAGGTCCAAAAATGACCAAATGGGGTCATGGAAAAGACTGTTTCAGAGGGCAGGGCCGCCCTTGGAGGTCAAGGCTGCCCAAACTTAGGTTAGGGATTCCCCTTTGAATGGCAAGGCCGCCCCTTTGGAGGGAAAGGCTGCCCTAATCTAGAATGATGAGGAACATGTCCAAAAATAGCCGAGTGGGGTCTCGAGAAAGGTTGTTTCGAAGGGTAGGGTCATCACTTAAGGTCAAGGCCACCCAAACATAGGTTAGGGACACCCCATTGGAGGAAAAGGCCACCCCTTTGGAGAGAAAGGTCGCTTCTTTAGAGAAAAAGGCCAGACAAATAAAGAATAATGCAAAACAGGTTGAATTCTCTAGAGAATTCAATAGTCAAGATTGAGCAACCATGGCCAAGATGGAGGGCTATGGTGAGTTGCGGACTCAAAAGCCCTCTAATCTTGACATGTGGTGGGTGAAGTGTCCAAAGGACAAGGTGAGATGGAAAAGGTACAAATGACATGGAGGCCATGTGTTCCCAAGGTACTTGCAAGTACCTTGGGATGAGAGAGAATCTCCACGAAAAGTAATCCCATGTCCCCAAGTGGGGCTAAAAGTGACAAGTGATGAATTTTAGAAAGTCGTCCCTTGTCAACATGGGGATCGAAGATGGCCTTGGAGGAAGAAAAGTGAAATTTTAATTCACTTTTTGGAAGAGACCAAAGGGTAAAATAAGATTCCTCTAGAAGAGGTCTTTTTCCTTTGGGTACGATATGACATATGAGATGTCATGGGGAAGAAAAATGCAGGGGGGGAATAAGTGTGAATTTTTAATTCACATGGGGAAGAGGTCAACCCAAAAGAGGTAAGTACCAAGAATGTTGACTTAAGGAAATGTCAAATAGGGTAAGTGATTAGGATTAGGATTGTGCAAATAGGTGATTAGGCTAATTAATGATGATTAGAGGCATGTGGCAAGTTATGGAGGATGTGACATTAATCATAATTAAGGATATGCACATCCTAATGACAAATTAATTAAATTAATCCAGTTTAGTGAAAGGGTTATGGAGGATGGGACAAGGAGAGAGAAAGAATGAATTAAAAAATGAAAAGGATAATTGACTAAATTAAATAAATTGATTGATTTATTTAATTTAGAGATGAAGTGGGCTAATGTATAAAGTATTTAATTTTAAATTAAATTAAATACCTTAGGAATGTTAGGGAAAAGGGACAATATTAATTAAATGTGTCATTTAATTAATATAGATTGATTAGATGAATAAATCATGGGATTATGACCATATGAGAGTGGTCAAGTTTAGGTGTGTACAAACTTAAATAGATTTTCTAGTTTAAATTCCGATTTAAATCATGTTGCTAAATAATTTTCACAATAATTTAATTAGGGCCAAAATAAACTAATTAATTTCAAAGTAGTTTTCTTTATGAATTAATTTAAGTACCAAGATTACTTCAAAAATTACTTTAAATTATGAATATATAAATTCTTGACTAGTTGTTTAATAAAAAAGTAACTCAAATTATAGAATGAAAAATTTACTAATTAAGTTTTTTTAGTTATTTATTTTATTTTCTAATTTCTAATTATGGAGATCTTCATTTATTTTATGTATATGACTATGCTAAGGACCCATTTAATATCTAACCTATACATTTAAAATAAAATAAAAAATATAGACTTAGGATAGGGATGGATTATTCCTTATCTTATTTTATTTCCCTTAATATCACATCCTTTTAGAGCAATGGAAACCCTAGAATATTCACATCACCTCTACATTACATATATATATATATGTGACAACCGAAACTATACCTCCTTCTTGGAGATAGTACAATTCCCTGTCAAATTTAGACCTATTTTAGCTACCCTTGCATTAATTACCTTTTAAATCAACATTTGTAGGCCCCAACAACCTATTATTTTGGATCTCAAGGCTTATTTCACCTAAAAATCCCATAAAATCACTTAAAACACTCAAAATCTTGAAAACCCACCTCAAAAAGCTAGGGTGGGACTCATTCGCCACTTTGGGTTAATGTGTTCCCCTAGATGGAACCCATTCACCACCTTGGCTGAATGAGTCCCATTTGTGATCTTTTTCAAAATTGAGTAGGAAATTGACCATTTTAATTCAAATTTTTGGTGCATGTCGGCCTTTGAGATCTATATAGTGGTCAATAAGGTCTTAATTCCTATATAATAAAGTTTCTAAGCCATTTGTATGATCTAATCAATTTGAGAAAGCATTCTCAAGAGAAATTTTCAAGATCTAGGCATTGAAGAGTCTTCACAAGAGCATTCAAGAGAAAGTAATAAAAAAATTTGAAGCTTTGGAGTAGAATTCAAGCATTCTTGCAAGTCTTCAAGCTCACTTTCATTCAAGGTCTAGTATTATCAAGGGTTGATCATGGTTGTCTATGGTGAATCATGATGGATTCTAGGTTAGGGAAATGCAACTAACCATCAAGAGAAGCCTAAAGGCTTATTTTCTAAGTGATTCCATCCTCCATTATCACTCTACATTCAACCTAAGGAAGGTACACACATCATTTTGAATCATTTGGGGTGATTAGAGATCTCTCCAAGTGAGTCGCTATCTTCACATTTTCATTCTTGCATTATATTCTTGCACATGAGCATAGGATTACATTGTGTTTTAGATTTCCCAGTCTTAGACACACTTAAGGCTAGCATTTACATTCCTATTTCCATGCATGTTTCATTTCTATAAAGGTTTAATTACCAGACTAGGGGTTTAACCAAGGAAAACCCCTCCATTACCAAATCAAGTTTATATTCTATTTTGTAGGTATTTTTTGTATATTCGGATCTGGAATTCAAGTTAGAAGGAAAGAGCAGGTCATGAAGTGTAGATCAAAACTTTAAGCTCCTGGAAAATTGAAATGGGACTGATTTTCGAAGAGTGGCAAATGAGTCTCATTGTAGGTGTTTTCTATATTTGTTTGTAGATTTAGATACCCTTTTTCCTGAAACATGTTCCTATGCAAAAATATAGATCTAGAACTGATTCGCCCAGGTTGGAGAATGAGTCCCAATAGGTCAAAAATCCAAAATTTTCAGCATTTAAAAGCTTTAACCATTCATTTCTAGATTTATAAGTGCACACTATACATCTTACTACTTTTTTATTCTATTATACTTACATTTCTAGGTGATTTAATAATTTATTACATTAAACTAGGGTTTTGAGTTGCATCTTTCATTCCATTATCTTTTCCAAGTCTAAACCTGATTGTGAACCCCTTATTAGTCTAATTTTAGCCTCTAGGACAACACTATTGCAAGATCTCTTTCTCTTTTGCATTGATATCTTTAGGGTTATCCTTGAATTGAATAGCTGGAAAGTGTGAGTGATATCACATAATAATAATCATTCTCCCTACCCATTTTCATGGGTTCCATTTTGGTGAACCCACCTTTAGAACATTAAAATTTTTTTTTGGAGTGCATTGTCATCCTAAATTTGGCTTTCATTAGCATTGCATGAGGACTTGCATTGGTTAATTTAAACTATAGGGTTTTCAATTTTTGCATTAGTAAAAGCTCATATAGCTTGGATTTTTGCAACTCATTTCACTAAAAATTATATAAAATCTGCTTTTACACCTAGCAGGTACATCATACAACATAGAAAGGACAAAAACCAAATAAAAAATTCAATTTAAAAAAAAAAAACCCTATTGGGACTCATTTGCCACCTTGGGTGAATAAGTCCCAATTCAAATTTTGATCTACATTTTACAGAGTTAAATTTCCTATTTTTAAGTTTTTAATTGTTGTTATTGGGTATGTGCAAGATCATGATGGGCCAAAAAGTGGCAATATGTAAGTGATATGATGCCCCATGTGGCTGACGACTTTTCTTTTACCCAAACTTGATAAAACGAAAAGGGTTTTTAAAGGAGATTCTCAACTTTCCACCAATACAAATTATTCTTTACTTTGAATTTAGTAAATAATTATTATTCATTTTCTATTTGAATTACGACTAAAGTCTTGATTGATAGCATGATTGAAAAAAATCTATAGCTTTCAAATGGTATCACATTTTTTGAATCTGAAACATGTGTCACATTCTAAGCTTCACATAATATAGGATTAAAAAAATAAAAAGATTCATGAAGTTCTGACCAAGTTAAGGTGGTCAAACATACGAGTTTTTATATTTTTTACAGGTTGTAATAAAAAAATCATAATTAATTATTTACTTGGAAAAAAAATACAAAAAACTATGCATCACATTGGGACATGAGTCCTCTACTTATATCTAAAATAATATAAAAAATATTATCATTTTATTGTGGTTATGGTGGTCAGACAGAAACCTACTTCTTATTTTTCCCTGAAATTTAAGCACTACTCCATTGAAATTTCAAATTTTCACCAAATAGATTTATTTATTTTTTAAATAAATCTAGTTTCTTAGAAACTACATTCAATTTTCTATAGATTCTATTCTTACATATTTTTCAAATAATATAGATAACTTATTCAAATTTCTACGTCAATTTTCCTAACTCCGATTTTCTAAATTTTCATCGCCACTTAAGGGCATGTTTTATCCATGATGATCCTACACATACCCTATTGCTTTTTTGTTTCAGTTTTCATACTTTCTGTTACGTTCAAATCATTAGAGGTAGCATAGTTTACACTCATTACAATTGTGGATAGAATTATATTTGTGCCATTTCCATTTTCAGCATTAGTTCATAGTCTATTTAGATTAGATTACATTAGACATACATTAGAAAAAAAAACCAAAGCCAAGACCCAACACCTAAGCCACTTGGAGAAAGTTTAGTTTTTTACTATGTCAAATCTCTCTTTCCAAGTTAACCTAACCCTCAAGCCTTTTAGTAGTGATGAATTTGATATGTTAGATGAAGCCCTTGAGGATTTCATCTCACAAAGTTCATCCACTAAGGCTTGTTATGACAAAAAAAAAAAGGAGGTATGAACTAATGTGATTCAACCTCAACTCAAAAAAACCTAAACTTATCCTTTACCCACCTAAGAATAATTTTTTGCAGCAATCAAGTCATAATATTGTTTCTCATACATATAACACTAGAAATAATCTATAACTGAAACAACCAGCTCTAACAACCTTACCTTTTCTTAATCCTATATTTCCTAGTGCTCCTCGTTTTCCACCGCATAGTGGGAAGGAGTATGATCTTTCTGGAAAACTTAAGAATACTCCTATAAAGATATCCCTTTGGGACCTATTTCAAAATTCACCTAACTATCACACTTTGCTTCAAATAGCCTTACAACAAGTTGTGATCCCTCCTAATACAAACACAAATGATGTGTCAATGAGCTAATACAAGGAATGAATACAATTGATGTAGACATTATCTTTCACCAACATGAGCTCCCTCCTTTGAAGATGACAAAGAGACATGATGCATTCATGATAATATCCAAATTTAATAAAATAGAAATAAAAAGAACCCTTGTTGATAATAGCCCAACCCTTAATGTGGGAAATGTGAAGCTTTTAGATAGATTATGCACATGCACAAGTAAAAAATTGAACCTGACTCCTTATCAATTCAAGGATTTGACAATGTAGGAAATAAATTGCTCGGTGTGATTACTTTACCTATTATAGTCATAAATACCACCTTAAAAACTCCTATTAATGTAATGCTTCGTGACCTTTCATACAATCTCCTTTTAGGAAGACATTGGATTCATGAGATGCATGTGGTGCCTTCTTCTCTTCATCATATCGTGAAATATTTCTATAACAATAAGGTATACCAAGTTGAAATAGATACCGAGCCTGATAGTTTTTTACAAATTGAAAAAGGAATGACAATTCCTTTATGAACATTAATTCCAACATCAAACATCTAACCTATGAAAGAAGAGGAACACGATATTGAAATGGTGTCAAAATTATTACATGATGATTGGGGTTATTTTGAATTCACACCTTTGTTTATGGGAGAGTACATAATCACAAATAAAGTAGATGAGAAGCAAAAACAAATAATGGTAATGTCCACACAAAACATGGAAGAAAATTTACAAGCCTCTATCTCATCCACTCTTGAAGAAGACACAAGTTATACAACAAACTTTGATGACATAGCCTATCGACAACCACCAAAGTTGAAAGAAATGGGAAAAAATTATGGGAGAGGTTATGAACTTGTGAAAAAATTGGGTCATAGTGGTAAAGGTTGTGGAAATAAAGAAAAAATCATCCATGTTCCCAAGAGATAAAAACTAATATGGGATATTGCCCTTCTAAGATTACACAAGCAACCAAGAGACCATCATTAAACACCAACACCATCATGTGTAATACTAAATTAACTTGACCACTGAAGCATCCAAAGTTGATTGATACAACTTGTAAAGAATCATTGGACTTTTTTGAAGATGACGAAGCCTTGAAAGTAATGCTATGAGTTTATGAAAACCCACCCACTCTTTCTAATAAGAAGTGGCTTACATGTTCTATGATTAGGACCAAGAAAAGAGAAGAAGAACGTAGTGAAGAGGACATGAACAAAGAAGAATACAACCCTGAATATTTAAAACAAAATTCACATCCTTTAGGAGATACAATTGACATTAAAATGAATATTAACAATGAAGAAAAGGTAATTAAGATAGTGAAATTCCTTGATGATGATGAACACGAAGATCATGCAACTTTACTTCATGAATTTCACCAATTTTTCACTTGGACTTATTCAGATATGTTGGGAATTGACTCTAAGATTGTTACACACAATATAGTGCTTGATGAAAAATGCTAAGCCCGTTAGACAAAAGATTCAGAAAATGAATCTTGAGATAGCCTTATTAGTCAAATATGAGATCAAAAAATTCCTTGAAGCTAGCTTTATAAAACCCATAGATTATTCTCCTTAGATCTCAAACATTGTTGCAATCACATAACCAGATAAATGTATTAGGATGTGTACAATTTTTTTTTATTTGAATAAAGCATCTTTAAAAGATGGCTTTCCCCTTCCTAATATCGACATGATAGTAGACTTGACTTTGAAACATGTTTTTTTGTCAATCATGGATGGATTTTCTGAATGCAAACAAATCTTTATCAACCCTCAAGATCAATATAAGACAACATTTACAATAGATTGGGGAATATTTTGTTGGGTAATGATGGATTTCTAATTGACGAATGCGGGCACAACATATCAATGAGCAATGAAATTGATATTTCATGATTACATACATAATATTCTCGAATATTATGTTATGATATCCTCACAAAATATTTAACAAGACAAGACAATGTGAATTTCCTCTCAAAAATCTTTGAACAAATGTGAAAATAAAACATGAGATTAAATCCAAAAAAGTATGTCTTTGGTTTAGATAGTGGAAAACTTCTAAGGTTTATCATATCTCACAGAGGAATCAAGGTGGACAGAAAGAAAATTGATGCTATAATTAGCATTCCACCTCCTAGAAACATATCTCAATTATGCACTTTACAAGGAAGAATTCAAGCTATCTATCATTTTGTTACATCTTTAGCAAATTGTACATTACCATTTACATATCTCCTCAAGAAAGATGTGCATTTTAATTGGAACAAGGATTGTAAATAGGAATTTGATATTTTGAAAGAATATCTTGTTACTCTGCCTATTTTACATCTCGCTATGCAAAACAAACCAATCATCTTATATATCGTTGCATCAACTCATTCTATTTCAGCATTGTTAGCTCAAAAAGACGACAATGGTAAAGAACGTCATGTTTATTACATTAGCCAAACCTTGATCAATTACAAGAAATGATAAATGTAATAATAGAGAAAAAAAATTTGGCTCTTGTATTTACTACTAGTAAGTTGTGACATTACTTATTTAATGTTGAAATAAAAGTGATAAAAAAATTTGACCCTTTAAGATATCTTTTCACAAAAATAGATTTATCAAGACACTTAGCTAAATGCTAAGTGATGTTGTTGACTAATTTTGACCTTAATTTTGTGTCACAAAAAGAAATTAAGGGTCAAGGCTTGACCAACCAATTGGTTAATGCTCCTTCTCCTTTAGCATTACCTATAAATGACTCTTTCCTTGATGATAATATGTTTCCAATTTAAGCTAATACATGGGAATTATATTTTGATGGATCTAAGTGTAGAACTCACTCCAATGTGGGAGTTATAATAATACTACCCATGGGAGAACCTATTCCCTTGTCATATCGATTAAATTTCCAATGTACAAAAAACACTACTAAGTATTAAGCATTGCTCATTGAGTTGTGTGCCACTTTAATGATGGGTGCAAGGGACATTAAGATATTTGTTGACTCAAAATTAGTCATTAAACAAGTAAATGGAATATATCAAGAAAATAATGACATATTATCAAAATAGAAGGATCTCAATGAATTTGTTAGAAAAGTTTTAATCATTTACCATTGACAGCATCCCCTAGAAAGATAATCGGCATGTGGATGCAATGACAAGTGCAAATTCCTTTATATCCTGTCAAGATCCTTCAAAATATTTCACCTTCATTGTGCATATAGTTATGAAACCATCAATCGATGATAAACCAGAACAAGTATTAGCAACATCCACAAATGACTTGAGCAAATGGTATGATACAATATTTAACTATTTGAAATATGGTACCTTTCCCAAGCCAACAAAAAAGAACATCCCAGTTTACCTATGAAAACTTTTTGATGTGTTGTATCAGATATTGTTCAATGGTCTCTTACTTAGACGCCTTAAAAAATCTAAAATACCCACAACACTTAAACAAGCTCATGCAGGTTCTTGTGGTGGTTACTTTGGAGGAAAAAAATTAGTTCAAAAACTTATCTGCTTTGGATACTATTAGAGACATATGGAATAAGACTAGTTTGAATACATAAAAAAATTACACAAATGTTAAGAAAATAGAAATTTGATTTATGCTTCTGCTTATGAATTTTGAGCTCAAGTTCAAATTTATCCCTTTGCGGTTTGGGGTTTTGACATCATTGGAAAAATATCACCACCTTCTTCAGCTGGACATACATTTATAATTATAGCAATAGATTAATTTAGAAAGTGGGTAGAAGCGATTCCCCTTCGATCAACAACAACTAACATGATATTTCGTTTCATATTGGAACACATTATTGCTCGTTTTGGACTTCGTTCCATGTTACTTTCTGATAATGGTACAAAATTTAAGAATAATGACATGAAGAAGTTCTTGGAAACATTTAACACATATCACTTCCGAAAAACCCTACTACCTACAATCTAGTAGTCAAGCCAAATCAACTAATAAAACTCTTGAAAAAATATTAAAGAAATCTATTAGCAAACATAATAAGGATTGGCACACACAATTACAATATGTACTATGAGCCTATCACAAAAGTATTAGATCATCCATGGGAACCACACCTTATAATCTTGTATATTGTAGCAAGGAAATAATGCCCTTGGAGTTAGAGATTCCTACATTAAGAATTGCTCTTAAAGGACATAATGATGATAACAATTACAAATAAAAATGATTGCATCAGTTTAAAATTCTTGACGAGTAGTGCATCAACGCTCTTCAACATCTTCAGGCTTATTCTAAAAGAAGGCAACATATCTACAATGAAAATATCATACCTCATGTATTCAAGAAAGGTGATTTTGTTTTATATGAGAATCAATGTAAGGTCAATGCCGACCTGAGTGAAAAAGGAAAATTCAATCCTAATTTGTTAGGATGATGGAACCTTCAAATTTTTCAGATTTTGAAAACCCATATTAAAAAAACTTGCCTCTGCACACTTAGAAGTGCACCTGCAAAATCTACCTAAGTGACTTGCTTTGGAGGATCACCATTTGAAGCCTATTGAATATCATGTAAAATACTTTCATGGACATACTCATGTGACATATGTGAACATGCATGTCAATTTTCAGCTTCCCATAATGAGTTTTGATAGAGTTTCGAAAGGTCAAGCTGGAAGGTTCCAAATCTATTTGATATTTGCATATGGCCAATCCTACAAGTTGGCCTCCTATTCAAATTGATATTTTGCAATCGGATAATTGTCATGTCAAACAGATTTCTGCTCTCCATTCTCCTTACATTAATGTATTCCCTAGTCTATTTTCAAAGCCTCATGATCAGATTTGCTATTTTTACCAGGCCAAAAGAAAATGCAACTTGCTTTGTTTTCACACCTACATTTTCAGAAACTTTTCAAGGTGGACAAATTTTACCGTCCACATCTTTTGACGAATATAGATTGAAGGAAATATTTCTTGTACACATACTCAATGTACCCAAATGACTTAGTGTGTTCAATGGTAGTCCCTTAGGAGATGATTTGATTATTTTTCAAAATGGCAACTTGTTGAGCTTTAATTAGTTTTAAAAAGGTACAGTTGTAGAAAAGTCCGGCTGAGCAACTTTTATCAATGTTGAATATTTTTCACCTTGTGACTTGTTTTGTTGAATCATTTGTTGTACTCCACTATTTGGTCAAACATTTGCATGCTTGTAAGTTTTCAAGACTCTAAGAGGTCAATTGACTAGTTTCACAGGGCAATCCCAAAGCCCACTTGACTAGTTTTGAATACATTACAAAGTGCCGAGAAATCAAGTTTAATTGACAACCCAGTTCATTCTTTCACTTCATGAAGCATTAAGAAGAAGCCTAAAAGGTCAATTGAAGATAAAGTTTGTTTCTGAACAAATATGTTTGTAGTCGTGCCCACATGAGACCCAAGATTCATTTCACAAATGTGAAATGAAAGTGTTGCATTATGGCAATCACTTCAAATAAATTGCTTTGAACTGGTAAGCACATGGAGGGACACACAATCAAAATTATCTTCAAGGTTTCAAATGCAAACATGCTTTGTTTGACATAAGGAGATTCAAGGGAGATTTGACATACTCTTTGACATATTCTATGATGCCTTCTTGCAGATTCCTGATGGTTATACGCCTGAAGAAGATATATGCATTGATTGCTTATTGAAATATATAAATTAAGTTTGTGATCATTGTCAAAGGAATTTAGGCCCCAAAGCCTCAATCAGCCATGGCTTGAGGTTTGAAGTTAGATCCAACTAAGTTCACAATTTATTATTGATCCATCTTTTTCAAGGATCTCATTATGAAGAAATCTCACAAGACACTTGGTGTTTTTAGAAATTGGGTTATTGTCAATCTTTCTCTCTCCCATTTACCAATCAAAGACTTTAGTCCCAGAAATGGAATATTTGTATAGTGTTATAGTTAGCAAATGGATGCTCAGAAATGACAGTTAAGAAGGAATGGAATTCTTCTACAGAGAAAGCCCGTGGCATCATAAAAAAACTAAGGCTATTGTTTAAGATGGAAAACTTTATGAGATGACAAAAATCTCTGGAAGTTGTTTGAATGGAGAACCTTATTTATCAAATAGTTTCACAGATGGAACAATGTGTATCATTTTTGAAGCACCGTCGAAAGAAATATGAAAGGGGAAATTAATATTCTATAATTTAAAGGTTGTGTAGCCAAGGGTGCGGGCCTAAAAGGGAACACAAAAATAGAAGTGAATGTGATTGGAATAGGCATTCAAAACAATACAAAATACACCAAATGCTTGATGAGAATAAACTATTGGCTTACAATAGAGGAAGTAAGGTCAAAGTTGCATTGAGTGAATCAAATGTCGCAGAATGAGGAAAGGTGAATTCAATGCATATTGGGTTACTTTGCAGCTCGCGCCATACAAAAGGAGGTATTAAGAGAGTATGACCACACATTTTGAGAGTATTTGATAGTATACTATGAACTATTGGTGCAAATAGAGGAAATGTATGTTGTAAGTGGCTGTTGTTTGAGTAGCTACATGATACTCTGAACGAAAATCTATTATGAGGTTAATATTGTTCAAATTTGCTGATATATGGCTATGTATCTCAAATTTGATTGGGGGTTCAATTAAAATTGATGAAGACTCATTAAACACCCTCCTCAATTGTTAAAAGGATATGAAATGCTTCTATTGACTAGTACAAAGTGGATAAAATTCAGGAACCATTCTTATGTGCTTAAATACTATTATTGATAATGTTGTTCAAAAATGGTAGCATCTGGAATAATGGAGATGTTTCATTAATACTGTAGGATTACACCTTAAGGGAGGAGATTTTGAGCATGTATACGAGCAATTATGTAATACTTTTACCTCATGTTTTGAAGGTCCTTGCTTCAGTACTTTGGAGGAGAACGATAAATGTAGAAGATTGGGTACACATGATAGCTTGAATGGCTAATGTGTTTATGATGCGCATCGAGTTTTGTGAGAAGACGGTGGTGTTCTACTTGATACCATGAGGTAAAGTCAAATTAGTGTTTAAACATATTCATGGGGTGCACCAGAGGGCTCAAAAAATATTATAAAGTTTTGGCACCAACATCAAAATGTCTTTGTTGCGAATGGAGCAATCACTTTGCTAGCCGATGAGGGCCTGTTTGACATTTCAAAAGGAAATCCCATACACTAGTGCATGAGGCTGCCATGGTGAGAGCTGGAGTGGTCAATCTAAAAATTGCAAAGGATAGGGCACCCTCATGCTTGATAGAAGCGATCCAAAGAAACGAATTTAATAGAACTGGTAAAAGGCTTGCGCACTGTGGTAGGATTTTGGTGCCGAACCTGGAAACTAAATGCTACAGATGAAGTGCCATTTGCATTGGCCGAATGGGGTCAATTTTATATGGTAAAGAGGAAATCTTCACCTGACATATGATGTGCTATCAGAAAAGTCTATATTCAGTTTGAAGCAAATAGAAGCGGATTTGTGTGACACCATCAAAAGAACAAGCCCTCACCATAGCCCGTCAGCTCGCATGGTAAAGGGTTGATGTTAGCATGGAGCAGTGGGTGTTGCGTTCAATTATCCTTGATGTTTCAGATCAGGTGCAGATCAGGTGTTTGTTTGATTTACTTGGCGTTTTATGAGCATTATTGTTTTTTTATCTGACTGTTCTTTCCAGTGGTCAACTTTGTGGAAGCGAGTACTTTATTTGATTGCTAGATGTGTATATTGACTAGATGTGTATATTGACTTGACATGGTTTGTGAGTTGGTAGCGGTAAATCATTCCTTGGTATATTTGATTACGTCATTATGATGTTGGATTTGAAGGCATTATTTTTTATTTGTTAACGATGTTTTTGGTTGACCTAAACTACAATGGATTTCAAATATCATTGTTTTTACTTATGGTAACTAGGAAATGATGTTTCATTTGCTTAACCAAACCCTATTCTCATCCGCCACTCTTGGAAGTTTGCAGATGTTTACCAACATGGAATGTTGGTTGTTTATGCAGAGAATAGGTATTTTTATCTATAGTTTCAACTTGGTTGAAGGTCTACTCTACTGTGGATAGTTATGGCACAAAGGGTTTTTCATGGTTAGTTGGTTCCGTTTCATTCACCGTGAACCAGGTAAAACAGTGATGTTTTATTTCAGTTTCTTCTCCTATTTTATCTCATCAAAGTCATTTATAAACGAGAAGATTTTTTGGTTTCATTTATGATTGTTAAAAACAAAAGTTAAATGAAATTCGTTTTCTGGTGAAAGATCTCTTTTTGAGTTTAACCTGAGTTTAACACTCTAGGGTTCTAATTTTTTATATCATTCTTATTTAATCTAGAATGGCATTGTTTTTAAAAGCCACACAAGGAATTAGTGTAAACCCTGCCTGGGTAATTAGAATTCTTGGAGAGTTTCATTTTTTCTGTTACAAACCCTGGTTAATTGATACGGGTGTTTTGAATGGTATAACTATTTTTTTATCTCCAAACATGATAGTAAGACATATATAAAAGAAACAAGTTGTAAGAGTAAAAGATTATATACTCTTGAAACAAAAAAGGAGAGATGTTCTGTTGAAAGATTTGGAAAAATGAAAATACACATGTGTTGACTCTGGTTTCTAAAACAAAGATGCGGTTTGGTTTAAGTTCTGTGAAAAACAAGTTGAGGTTATACACTCTATCTGTTATCATTGCATGATTTGTTTTGTGCAGTGGATTTTTTAAGATTGCACATACAATGCAGTTATAAGGTCCTTACTTTACAAAATAAAACTACATTAAGAGATATTGAAAAAGGTTTTGATACCCCTATTGAAGTTGGTGCTTCAGATTGTATCAAGGATTGAGTTGGTGCTCAAAATATTGTTGTAATCCAGTTTTGAGATAAAACTTGCAAGGCAATTTGGAGTGGTTTTTCTACCCTTGCAGGGTTTTCCACTCGACATCTTTGTGCATCTCTATTATGTCTTTTTCTCGATATGTTCTTCTTTGTTTATACTGAAAATGTTTTTAGGTAATCAATTCGCTGATATGTATTCTTGCTCAATACAATTTCTTCTAATGTTATTTGTTCAGCTACTCTTCATGGTGGTTTTATAAATCTCTTTTCTCCTAAAAACTGAAAGCATTTTTTTTGTATGTTTGTTCACCTATCTTGTATGAACAATAATGTTATGTTAATCTGAAGATATTATCCATTTAAGTTTGTCATATTTTTGCTGGTCAAGATTAGTATATTTTTCAGACAACGTTATATGTCATAGGATAGTTCATAAGGTGATGTTATGGTTTGTCTTGTAAGAAATGTTTTACAACCCTGATTCACACCCCCTCAATGTTGTTCCACTTCCAACAAGTGGTATCAAAGCATAGGTTCCTTTGTGAGGTTTCCCAACCTAGGATTTTTTTTGGTCTTGGAAGTTTGTTTAAAATGTCTCAAGCTCATGAAGGTAGTTCTATGACAAGAGCTCCATTGTTTGATGGAAGGGATTATGTGTTCTAGAAGATCAGAATTAAAACATATCTAACTTCTATTGATCTTGATGTATGGAGTATAGTGTTAACTGGATACACTGTACCAACTACACTTCCCACATCTACTGATGAAAAGAAAAAATATGAAACCAATGTTAGAGAAATACATGCTCTCTTGTGTGCCTTGACTAAAGATGTTTTTATCAAGGTTATGCATTGTAGTTCTGCTAGGGAAATTTGGATTAAACTGGAAACTATCTATCAAGGAAATGAAAAAGTAAAATAGTCAAAATTCCTCACTCTCAAACAACAGTTTGAAGAAATTAAAAGGAAGGATGATGAAAAAGTAGCTGATTATTTCTTAAGAGTTGATGAAGTTGTCAATGCTATGAAAGGGTTAGGTGAAGAAGTAAAAGAGGTTGATGTTGTAACTAAGGTTATTTGAACTTTACCAAATAATTTTGAAGCTAAAATAGCTACTCTTGAAGAAAAGAAACACTTTGACCAACTCACCTTATATAGTTTACAAGATACCTTAACTGCCTATGAAATGCGAATCATTAAAAATAATTCCACTGGAAAGGAAACTGCCTTTAAGACAGACAATAAAACTTTATTGGATGATAATGATTCTGGTTTGTCAGATTCCAAAGAAGCTCTTCATGTTAAGAAACTGAAAAATAAGTATAAGTGTAAGATGCCCTTTAAATGTTTTACTTGTGGCAAACCTAGACATTTTGTTGTGAAATTTCCTTATGTTGATCAGTCTTATGAAGATGAAAAACCAGAAAAAAAGCTTAGGAAAAAGACTTACTATCCTAAAAAGATGTTTAACTTTCAACTAAAAAAAAGTCTTTTTTCAAAAGAAGACTCAAATTTTGAGTATGATGGCTCACTGGATGATGAAGACTTGACTTTATTTATGGATAAAGTTGAAACTCAAAAGATCTCAAAGAAAGAATTTGAAAAACAGTTTGAGGTAGAAAACTGTGAAATTGAATTACTTTGTGCTCTTCAAGAAATAAAAAGAGTAAAGAAACATATTGTTTCTCAAGAACATAATTCAGATAGAGAACATAGTCCAAATAGTTTCATCACTGGTTTACAAATTGAACTTGATGATTCTAAAAGGATGGTGGATACTCTTCAATCTATTCTTATTGATAAAGATAAAGATATTCAAACTCTTGAACAACAGGTTGTCAATCTAAAAAAACAAGTGGAAGGTTATGACAATACTATTCACTTGAAAGAGATACTTGGAAAACAAAAATAGCATAGAGACATGACTAGGATTGGGTTCAATACTGGTGAATGTTCAAAACCTTTACATCAGAAATTTAAGGAAGTTGAGAAGAAGCAACCATTTGAGCATCAACGAACCAATTTCAGGTTTAATGCTTTCTTTCATGGTTATTGTTTATTTTGTAATAAGTTTGGACACAATGTAAGCAACTGCAGAATAATGATGTCTAGAACAACTAGATTTGGTCACAAATAGTTCTTTGGATTTCCTAATGCTATTAGGTGTTTCACTTGCAATTTTATTGGTCACACATCAAAGTAATGCAAACAAGGTAAACATATTTCTGGAAAAGTTTGGAGACCCAAATATGTTCAAAACATAGAACAATCAATGCTTGTCCAAACCACTCTTCTTTCAAAAAGGAAGGTATTATGGGTTTTGGATAGTGGTTGTTCCAATCACATGACAGGTGATAGAAACATGTTTATCAAGCTTGAAGATTATTCAGGAGGTTTTGTGAAATTTGGTGATAATACAAGAATTGAGATTAAAGGTAAAGGTTCTTTGCTTTTAAATGATGATACTCTTATCTATGATGTGTATTATGTTGATGGTCTTAAACACGATATTTTAAGTGTTATTTAGATTTGTGACAATGGTTATAATATTATATTCCAGTCACAAGGTTGTGCTATAAATAACAAATCAGGAAAAATAGTTGCAACTAGATTACGAACACAAGGTAATTTTTATAATCTTCCTGACTCTTCCAATCATGAATGCAGTGAAGGAATATGTCTCATGGTTCAAGTTGAAGAAAATTGGTTGTGGCATAAGCAGTTAGGACATGTTAACTTTGATGATCTGGTTAGGATCAGCAAAAACCAGAATGTTAGAGGATTGCCTATTCTACACAAACCTGAAAATGTTGTTTGTAAGGAATGTCTAAGAGGTAAACAAAAAAAGGTTAGTTTTAAATCCAAAGAACATGCTTCATCTAAACCTTTGCAGCTAGTACACATTGATTTGTGTGGTCCCACTAGAACAAGATCTATAAATGGTGAACAATATTTCATGTTGTTTGTAGATGACTATACAAGAATGGTTTGGGTAACATTTCTCAAAAATAAGTCAAAAGATTTTGATAGATTTAAAATCTTTCAAAAGATGGTTGAGAGAGAAGTTCACACAAAGCTTAAATTATTAAGGTCAGACAAGGGAGGTGAGTTTACTTCTCAAGAATCTATAGATTATTGTGAAAAACATTGCATAAAATGACAATATGCTGCTACAAGAACACCTCAACAAAATGAAGTTGTTGAGAGGAAAAACAAAATGGTAAAGAGATGGGAAGGACAATGTTAGATGAAGCAAAAGTTCTAGACAAATACTAGAAATAAGTTGTTCATACAACTATTTATACTCTAAATAGGGTACAAATTAGAGTGAAATCTAATTTCACGCCTTATGAACTTTGGCATGATAAATTAGCTTCAATTAAATACTTCAAAATTTTTGGTTGTAAGTATTTTATCAAACGTGATGATGACAATTTAGGAAGCTTTCAGTCTAGATCGGATGAAGGTATATTTCTAGGATATTCTACTCATAGTAAAGCTTATAGGTGCTACGATAAAAGGCTGAGGAAAAATTGTTGAATCTATTAATGTTAAATTTGATGAAAAACTGCTTCTTGATGATGATCTTGTGTAGGATGGTGACAAGGAACCTACGTTAGGACTTGATATTACTCATAAATCTTATGAAATAGATAATGTTCCATAGGAGGATGTTTCAAGTTCTAAGGTAGTAACACCTCCAAAGCCACCTTACAGGATTGTATTTAAAAATCATCCTCAAGATCTAATCATTGGGACCGGTAATGTTGGGATTTTAACAAGAAGAAGAGAAATATTTGATGAGCAAGCACACATTGCTGAACATTTTTGTTTGATAACTGATTTTGAGCCTAAAGTTGTATCTGATGCTTTCAATGATAGTATTTGGTTGAAATCTATGCAGGAAGAGATCACTCAAATTGAGAAGAATAAGACTTGGGAGCTCATCCCAAGACCTGATGATAAGAATGTTATTGGAGGCAAATGGATATTTCATAACAAGCTAGATGAATGTGGCAAAGTAATAAGGAACAAATGTCATTTTGTGTGCAAAGGATATGCACAACATGAAGGTATAGACTTCGATGAAACTTATGCACTTGTTGCTCGTATTGAATCTATTAAAATATTCTTAGCATACTCTTTCTTCAAAAAAATTCAGGTTTAGCAAATGGATGTAAAAACCGCATTCTTGAGTGGTTATCTTGATGAAGAAGTGTAGATGGAACAACCAAAAGGATTTGTTGAAAAATACAAAACTGATCATGTTCACAGATTAAAAACGGCATTGTATGGTCTTAAACAAGCTCCTCGAGCTTGGTATTCTAGGTTGGATGCACATTTAACAGCAAATGGTTTCAAAAGAGGTGGTGTTGATAGTAATCTCTATGTTAGAGTTGAAAGTGATAATATTCTAGTTGTTGAGGTCTATGTAGATGATATAATATTTGGATGCAATAATGATGCTTTGTCAAAAAAAATTTCAAAGATTATAGAAGTTGAATTCGAAATGTCAATGTTAGGTGAACTAACATTTTTTCTTGGCCTCCAAGTTTTATAGCTTGAACAAGGAATATTTCTGTCACAAAAAAAATATTCCAAAGAGATGTTAATAAAGTTTGAAATGGATGATTTCCATCCTATAAGCACACCTATGGTAACTGGTTGTAAGTTTTCTACACTGATGATTCTCTTGATGTTGATCAAATAGAGTATCGGTCAATGATTGGTAATTTACTATAATTAACTGCTTCCAGACCAGACTTAATGCATGTTGTATGTGTGGTGTCTATATTTCAATCTTCACCAAAACAATCTCATCTCATGGCTGTACGAAGGATATTCAAGTATATCCAGGGTACTATTGATTATGGTTTATGGTATCCACGAAATAATGACTTTACTTTCATAGGGTTGGTTATGTAGATGATAGGGAAATCATTAGTGGTGCAACATTTTATCTTGGTGATTGTCTTATTGCTTGCCATAGTAAAAAACAAGATTCAGTTTCTTTATCAACTACCGAAGCTAAATATATTGCAGCTACTTCTTGTTGTACTCAGCTTGTTTGGATGGCACAGACATTATCAAACATGGGTATTGAGGTTTCTAAACCGATTTCTATTTTTTGTGATAACACAAGTGCAATTAACTTGTCTAAAACTCCTATTATGCACTCACGAACTAAGCATATTGCCATTAAATTTCATTTTCTAAGGGAAAAGGTTTTGGCTAATGAAATAACTATGTAGTATGTTTCCACTCAAGCACAAGTGGAAGATATCTTTACAAAGCCTTTGGGTAAAAAAGTGTTTGAAGGGCTTCATTCTCGGTTGGGAGTTGTCCCTAGATCATTGCTCTCTTAAGCTCCATCCTTTGTTGAGGGGGAGCTTTACAGATCTCTAAGCAGTCTCTTGCTGCTTCCCATGGCTTTGTTGCTTCATGTTATATTTGTAGCTATCTCATTCTATTTGTTTTTACCCTATGTCCTTGTGACAAAAAGGGGGAGAAATGGTTATATAGTTTTAGTGGTTTCTCATTTCTCGATTCTCAGTGGTTTCTCATTTCTCTGTTCTCATGATTATATGGTTTTAGATTCTTTTGGTCAGATTATTTTGGTTTATATGGTTTTTGGTTTATGGCTCATGCTCACTATGGTTTCAAGTTGCTCCTATGTTTTTGATGGTTCCAATGATGGCTTGAGGATTTGAGCTTTGACATTGATTTTTTTGTTTTGCCATCAAGGACAAAGGGGGAGTTTGTTGGGTTCAATTGTCCTTGATGTTTTAGATCAAGTACAGATCAGGTGTTTGTTTGATTTGCTTAGTGTTATATGAGCATCATTGTTTTCTTATCTGATTGTTCTTTTCAGTGGTCAACTTTATAGAAGCGGGTACTTTATTTGATTGCCACATGTGTATATTGACTTTATGTGGTTTGTGAGTTGGCAGCAGTAAATCATTCCTTGGCATATTCGATTGCCTCATTATGATGTTGGATTTGAAGGCATTATTAGTATTTGCTAATGATGTTTTTGGTTGACCTAAACCGCAGCAGATTTCAGATATCATTGTTTTTACCTATGGTAACTAGGAAATGATGTTTTGTTTGCTCAACCAAACCCTATTCTCAGCCACTGCTATTGGAGGTTTAGAGATGTTTACCAACATGGAATGTTGGTGGTTTATGCACATAACAGGTATTTTTATCTATAGTTTCAGCTTGGTTGAAGGTCTACTTTGTTGTGGACAATTATGGCACAAAGGGTTTTTCGTCGTTAGTTGGTTTGGTTTATTTCACAGTGAACCAGGTAAAACAGTGATGTTTTATCTCAGTTTCTTCTCCTATTTTATCTGATCAAAGTTGTTCATACATGAGAAGATTTTTTGGTTTCAGTTATGATTGTTTTAAATGAAAGTTAAATGAAATTTGTTTTCTAGTAAAAGAATAGTTTTGGAGTTTAACCCGAGTTTAACACTCTAGGGTTCTACTTTTTTATATCATTCTTATTTAATCTGGAATGGCATTTTTTTTAAAAGGCACATAGGGAATTATTGTAAACCTTGCCTGGGTAATCAAAATTCTTGGAGAGTTTCATTTCTTCTGTTACAAACCCTGGTTAATTGATATAGGTGTTTTGAATGGTATAACTATTTTTTTATTTCGAAAAATGACAGTAAGACATATATAGAAGAAACAAGTTGTAAAAGTAAAAAAAGATATACTCTTGAAACGAAAAAGAAGAGAGATGTTCTGTTGAAAGATTTGGAAAAATGAAAATACACATTTGTTGACTCTGGTTTCTAAAATAGAGATGCAGTTTAGTTTAAGTTCCATGAAAAACAAGCTGAGGTTATACACTCTATCTGTTATCATTGCATGATTTTTTTTGTGCCGTGGAGATTTTAAGATTGCACATACAATGTAGTTATAAGGTCCTTACTTTGCAAAAGAAAACTACATGTAAGAGATATTGAAAAAGGTTTTGATACCCCTATTGAAGTTGGTGCTTCAGATTGTATCAAGGACTGAGTTGGTTCTTAGAATATTGTTGTAATCGAGTTTTGAGATAAAGCCTGCAAGGAAATTTTGAGTGGTTTTTCTACCCCTAGAGGGTTTTCCACTCAACATCTTTGTGTGTCTCTATTATTTCTTTTTCTCAATCTTTTCTTCTTTGTTTATACTAAATTTTTTTTTAGGTAATCAATGCTCTAATATGTATTCTTGCTCAATACGTTCTCTTCTAATGTTATTTGTTCAGCTATTTTTCATGGTGGTTTTATAAATCTCTTTTCTCCTAAAAACTAAAAGAATTTTTTTTGTCTGTTTGTTCACCTATCTGGTACGAACAATAATGTTATGTTAATATGAAGATATTATCCATTTAAGCTTGTCATTTTTTTGCTGGTCAAGATCAGTATGTTTTTCAAACAAAATTATATGTCATAGCATAATTCATAAGGTGATGTTATGGTTTGTCTTGTAAGAAAGATTTTACAACCTTGATTCTCCCCCTTACCTCTCAGTGTTGTTCAACTTCCAACAGTGGGGGCATGGGGAATAAAACATCTAGAAACAATATTTTAAGTTTTAAAATATTTGATTGTGTTGTTTGAAGGATCCCTCACCAGCTCGAATGGAATTGGGTTGATGTCAAAAGATAGGTATGGGAAAACGAGAGAAGAGATAGGAGATTTTAATAAATTCAATTTTAACTATGGTGAAGTTTTATTTTAAATTTTCTAATTTTTGTTTTCCTCTAAGCATGAGCAAACAAATGTTGTCATCACCAAACAATATCGGGTATGTGGGGATTGAAGGGAAGGCCATGGTGGGCCTAGGTGAAATAATTTCGAAGTTTTTCAAAACTTTTAAAATGCTTCTGGAGGCTTTGATTAAGTGGGGAAAATATTTTGATAAATATTTTTGTCCAGCATTAATTATAAAATTTCCTTCAAAGTTAAAGTAAACTTTAGAGTGTGGGCAAATTAAAATAAAGATACACGAGTAAGGAGCCTTCACAAATAATTTTCTTCTCTTTATTGGGAGGATGAAATTTGCAAAAAAGATAAAATGAGCATAATATAAATATTTGCATGGGTGATAATTATGTAGAGTGAATATTTTATTCACTCTATAGAAAAATTTTGTTGGAAATGAGTTTTTTCATAGAGAGAGCCTATTTTCACATAGCAAGGTGAAAACTAAAATAGGAGGTGAAATGTTTTCACAAGGCAAGGATATTTTTGAAGTGTAGGTGGAATAAAGGGAATGATGATTTTTGAACTTGGACAATATATTTTTTTGTTGAAGAGAAACAGGTCCAGGAAGCGTGAATCAAATTGTAGATTAGGGCTTCTCTTTATGTGGTGGGCAATTATCCATCAACGAACCTGAGTGTGCCAAGTGTCTTCTTCTGATGTGCATTTAGGGTTTATGTCTCCTTAAGTGCAATTTTTTTGATTCATTGTAAGGAGAGAGTTTTTTTGTAATTATTCACAGAGAATACTATAATGTGAATACAAAAAGTTTCAAGGTTTTGTTGTAGGTTGGATTCTATCAATACATTTGTATTTCTGATAGCCATACTGGCAAATTAATATAGAATGGTCGAGATTCAGAACCATTTTCTCTCCTATGTGCTTGTTTTATGAGTTATGAACAAATATAATCAATGATTGTTTTGGTCATCTCTAGTGATTTCCAGTGGGTGTGTGGTTTTGTTCTTTCTCATAAATTCAAGGAATTAATATAAATGGTTGAATGAAGTTATATATTCATATCAATTTAGTGCTAGGATTCTGATAAGAAATTGTGGTTGAGAATAAATTTTTGATGTATTGTAATGTAGTAATATCAAAGCTTAGATGATGTTGTGTGTTGAAATTTTATCAGGTTTTATAGGTGTTGAGGTTGACTCTATTATAAGGATAAGGCACTCATCTAAGTGTGGTATTCATGTTACGTTTAGTTGATTAATTCAGCAATGAATCATGAATTTAAATCATTTTACTTATCAATCTCAATGTGTTTGTGTGTGGATTTTAATGCTCTACATCTCTCATGTTTGAGTTAGATACTATCATGAAGTTTAGCCAAATGTTTAGGGTGTTGTCTCTTAAGAAATTAGAGGAGAAAAATTTGTTTACAATGTATTTTATACTTAGGCACACAATTATCTATAAATGTTGTGTTGCGATTACCCTCCCTCGTTTAATAGAGCCAAAAGGGTAGAAGATTTCAGTCTCTTTGACTGAATCTTGTTCATTGGCCAAATCAAATCTTTGAGTCTGAGTAGGAGAGAGTGGCTACTCTTTAGGACTCATTGCATTTGCTGATTTGATAACCAACAGATTGGCGACTCCGCTGGGGAGTAACTTGAGAAAATTTTGATAGAAGATCACCTTGCTTTAAGAGTCAAAAGGAATGTATGACTGGTTTATAAATTGAAGAAGTTTGAGATCTGCAAATTGATTTCTAGCAGCCCCAAATTCAAAATACTGTGAAATGACTCTACTAGAAATAACTTACAAAAAGATATCCTTGCTTCAAAGGTTTTCCTCTTGTTGAAGATGTGGTAACTCTGCTCTACAATTTATGCACATTAACGGCTTCTATTTGCTATTGTGACCTAAAATTTCTCTATTCAAAGTTGCAGTAGCTGGAGATTAGGATATGTGGATGAAATTTTTGTCAGATCTCTTGAAGCTAGAGCTAGGGACTAGTACTTAAGTTTCCCTGAGAATTCCTTTCCTTGCTAGGATGTACTAATGGATTCTTATAGAAGAAAATTTGCAAAATATTCTTTTGACCTTCTCACAAGGTTAAAGAAGTTTAAGAAACAAGATGAAGAGTGAACTATTTCTTTCAGTCATAGGTTTGTTGTAGCTCTTTCATTAATCCCTAAAAATTTCAGACCTAGTACTTCAAATTACATTCATATGTATTTTGAAGCTTTTGAGGGATCTACTGCACTGTTAAAGGATTTTAAAATATTGAGTATGCAAATGACTTACACATGCTTAGACAATATGGAGAAAATGAGGAATGAATATGTGCAAGGCCTATTGTCTTCAATTATGGATGAACATATTGATGAAATCAACAGCTGTGTAAAATCAAATGATCAGATGTTTTCAATTTCAAATACGGACAAGTGTATGCTTGAGAAGGAAAAAGTTAAGAATGATGCAATGTCTACCATTGATGATTATGACAGTGAAAATTTTTATCTCTATCCTCAAGAGGATGTACATGAGCAACTCAATGATGACACCCAGTCCAATGTTGAAATGCAAAAAAAATGTGGATTGTTGTTATGATACCTAGTCTATTGAGTTTTCAGATTTTGATGATGGTGATATCATGGTACACCCTGACTTACAACTTGGTAATGCATGTAGTTCTAGTAGAAGTCAAGAAGTGGAAGTGGTTGAGAGAATGGATCAGAACAATGGTCTATTAAGCAGTGAACAAATTTCAAATATGTTGACCACTGAATATCAAAAATATACACATGGGAATAAACCTTAGTTGTTGTGTATTGCCCATATTGATTTTGATAGTGATTTTCACTATGCAAGATATGAAGCATGTGTATCTGCTCTTCCTTCTAGTTATGCACTAGTTGGTCAATATGATGATGATGTGGATAAAGACCAACAAATTTTTTATTTTAATGATGCATTCTAGGATGATTGTGAAAGTGTGCAGGCTGGTGCAAGTTCAAAAACTTAGTTTGATGAGTTAGCAACAACATATAATCATGAGGCTTATGTATCTGATAAGCCAAGTTTTGAGAATTTTAATGCAGATTTGGAAAAGTGTATGATCCAGGACTTAGATGAGCCTGGTTATGATTCATTTCATGTGAATGAAGAGGCTATTTTCAAAGAGAAATCAGATTATTTTTGTGAGCCAAAATTGCTCACTTTTGAACAAGCTTTGGATGCTAAAGATGTTGAAATGTTATGTTCAGAGGATCTCAAAGTAATCAAGGTTGAGGATAGGTTAGAGATCCTCGATTATTCTCTATACCAGCATGTTGGGGCACAAAAATAGTGTGTGCCAATGTATGAGTATATCTCTCTACATACAGTTAGAGATAAATTTTACACATTTGACATGAAAACTAACAATCAGATTGAACCTGGCGGTGCCAACCATGTGGCAGAATATGAATGCTTCTATTTTCAGCTGGATGAGGTTTTAATAAAGTGTGGCAATGTGCAAAACATTGAAGATGGTTGTTTTTAGCCTGAAAATGTTTTAAATGATAAATATTATAAGTTTTTGCCACATGAAAATTAGTATTTTAAGGGTATTCCTAATTTTCAAATGCTTGGTATTCGTAAATTTTTTGATAATGTTGTATATAATGGGTTGTGGGGAGATGCCATCATATTTAATCAGGTAGATTGAAGTGGTATTTTTATATTGGTTTTAGTGAAATGTGATGAGAAATTTTTGTATGACAAAGGTAAGAAGAGGCCTACAGTTTTTGGTGGCCTTGGGCCATTAGATAAGGTTTGAATTGTCAAACCAAAGTAGTAGGGGGTGGAGATGATCTTTTGACTATGTCACCCAATGAAATAGGAACCTAGTCTGCTTCTCCCAAAGATCTAGATTCTTGCTATGCCCACAAAGACCATACATCCCTAGTTGGAGCAATTGATAACACCTTCAACATTTTTAGATTTTGAAGGCCCATATTCAAAAAACTTGCCTATGCACACTCAAAAGTGCACTTGCAAAATCTGCCTGAGTGACCTACTTTGGAGGATCACCATTCAGAGCCTATTGACTTTAATGTAAAATACTTTCATGGACATAATCATGTGACATATGTGAACACGGATGTCAATTTTCAGCTTCCCATAATGAGTTTTGATAGAGTTTTGAGAGGTCAAGCTGGAAGGTTCTAAAACTTTTTGATGTTTGCATATGGTTAATCCTTCAAGTTGGCCTCCTATTCAAATTGATATTTTACAATTGGATGATTGTCATGTCATATAGATTGCTTCTCTCCATTCTACTGACATTAATGTACTCCATGGTCTGATTTCAAAGCCTCATGATCAGATCTGTTATTTTAACGAAGCCAAAAACAAATGCAACTTGCTCTGTTTTCACACTTGCATTTTCAAAAACTTTTCAAGGTCGTCAAGTTTGACCCTCAATATCTTTTGACTAATATGGATTGAAAGAAATATTTCTTGCACATATACTCAATGTACCCAAATGACCTAGTGTGTTCAGTGGTAGTCCCTTAGGAGAAGATTTGAAAAATTTTCAAAATGGCAACTTGTAGCCCTTTAATTAGTTTTAAAAAGGTACAGTTGCATAAAAGTCTAACTAAGCAAATTTGATGTTGATTAACTTTCACCTCATGACTTATTTTGTTGACCCATTTGTTGTACTTTATTATTTGGTCAAATGTCTACATGCTTGTAAGTTTTCAAGGCTCTATGATGTCATTTGACTAGTTTCCCAAGCCAATTCCAGAGCCCACTTGGCTAGTTTTGAATACATTACAAAGTGCCTGAAAATCAAGTTTTATTGACAACCCAGTTCATTCTTTCACTTCATGAAGCATTCAGAAGCAGCCTCAAAGTCAATTGAAGATGATTTTTATTTCCAAACAAATTTTTTTTTAGTCAAGCCCACATGAGACCCGACATACTTTGCACAATTGTTGAATGAAAGTGTTGCATTATGGAAATCACTTCAAATAAATTGCTTCAGATTGGTTAGCACATTGACAAACACATAATCAAAATTATCTTAAAGGTTTCAAATGCAAACATGCTTTGTTTGACATAAGGATATTTCGGGGAGATTTGACATACTCTTTGATAGATTCGATGATGCCTTCTTCCAGATTTTTCATGGTTATAAGCTCGAAGAAAATATATTCATTGTTTTGTTTAATGAAATATATAAATTAAGTTTGTGATCATTGTCAAAGGAATTTAGGCCCCAAAGCCTCAATCAGCCATGGCTTGAGGTTTTAAGTTAGATCCAAGTAAGTTCACAATTTATTGTTTATCCATCTTTTGCAAGGATCTCGTTATGAAGAAATATCACAAGGCACTTGGTGTTTTTTGGAAATTTGGCTTTTGTCAATCTTTCCCTCTCCCATTTCCCAATCAAAGACTTTACTCCCAGACATGGCATATTTGTATATTGTTACAGTTAGGAAATGGATGCTCGAAAATGATAGTCAAGAAGGAATAGAATTCTTCTACAGAGAAAGCCCGTAAGACTAGATTGTTTAAGGGGGAAAACAATGAAGAAGTGATCATTGTTCCCGTTTTTTCAAGAATATAAAATTGAAAAAACAAGAAGAGCATAGAAAAATTTATTTGATGACAAAAGTCTCTGGAAGTTGTTTGAATGGAGAGCCTTATTTATCAAACAGTATCTCAGATTGAACAATGTGTATCATATTTGAAGCTTCGTTAAAAGAAATAAAAAGGGGAAATTAATGTTCTATAATTTAAAGCTTGTGTAGCCAAGGGTGGAGGCCTAAAAGGGAACACAAAAATAGAAGTGAATGTGTTTGGAGAAGGCATTCAAAACAATACAAAATACACCAAATGCTTGATGAGAAAAAGCTAATGGCTTACAAAAATGGAAGTAAGCTCAAAGTTGCATTGAGTGAATCAAATGCTGCACAATGAGGAGAGGTTCAATTGAATGCATATTGGGTTACTTTGTAGCTTGCGCCACACAAAAGGAGCTATTAAGAGAATATGACAACAGATTTTGAGAGTATTTGATAATATACAACAAAGTATTAGCGCATATAGAGGAAATGTATGTTGTAAGTGGCTGTTATTTGAGTAGCTACATGATACTTCAAAGGAAAAATTGTTATGAGGTTAATATTGTTCAAATTTGCTGAACGTATCTCAAAGTTGACTGGGGGTGTAATTAAAATTGATGAAGACTCATTAAAAATGCTCCTCAGTTGTTAAAAGGATATGAAATGCTTCTATCGACTATGAGAAAGCGGATAAAATTGAGGAACCATTCTTATGTGCTTCAATACTATTATTGATAATGTTGTTCAAAAAGGGTAGCATTTGGAATAATGGATATGTTTCATTAATACCACAGGATTACACCTTAAGGGAAGAGCTTTTGAGCATGTATACAAGTAATTAGCCAAGAATTTTGCCTCATGTTTTGAAGGTCCTTGCTTTAGTACTCTGGAGGAGAATGGTAAATGTAGAAGATTGGGTACATATCACAACTTGAATGCTTGATGTGTTTATGATGCACGTCGATTTCTGAGAGAAGAAGGTGGTGTTCTACTTGATACAATGAGGTAAAGTCAAATCATTGTTTAAACAGATTCATAGGATGCACTAGAGGACTCAAATTTTTTTATAAAGTTTTGGCACCAACAGCAAAATGTCTTTGTTGTGAATGGAGCAACCACTTTGCTAGCCGATGAGGGTCTGTTTGACATTACATAAAGAAATCCCATACACCAGTGCATGAGGCCACCATGGTGAGATCTGGAGTGGTCAATCTAAATATCACAAAGGATGGGGCACCCTCATGCTTGATAGAAGGGATCCAAATAAATGAATTTAATAGAACTGGTAAAAGGCTTGTGCACTATGGTAGGGTTTTGGCACCAAACCTGGAAACTGAATGCTACAGATGGAGTGTGATTTGCACTGGCTGAACATGGTCAGTTTGATATGGTAAAGAGGAAATCTTCACCCAAAATATGAGGTCCTACCATAAAAGTCTCTATTTAATTTGAAGAAGATAGGAGCAGATTTATGTGACACCATCGAAAGAACAAGCCCTCACCATAGCCCGCTGGCTCGCGTGGTAAAAGTTTGATGTCAACATTGAGTAGCGGAGGTATATGGAATAAAACATCTGCCAACAATATTTTAAGTTTTAAAATATTTTTTTGGGTTGTTTGAAGGCTTCCCCGCTAGCCCTAATGGAATTGGGCTGACTTCAGAAGAAAGGCACGGGAAAACGGGAGAAGAGATAGGAGATTTTAATAAATTCAATTTTAACTATGGTGAAGGTTTATTTTAAAGTTTTAATTTTTGTTTTCCCATGAGCCCGAGCAAACAAATGTTGTTGTCACTAAACAGTAGGAGGTGTGCGGGGATTGAAGGGAAGGTCATGGTGGGCCCAGGTGGAAGAATTTTAAAAGTTTTCTGAAACTTTTAAAATGCTACTAGAGGCGGTGATTAAGTGGGGAAATTATTTTGATAAATATTTTCATGTAAAATAAAGGGGTAAAGAGATTTTATGCCGGGCATTAATTTTGAAGGATAAGTGGGGAAAATATTTTGATAAATATTTCCGTGTAAAATAAATGGGTAAAGAGCTTTCATGTTGGGCATTAATTTTGTAGGTAGATTAAAATAAAGATACATGGGTAAGGAGCCTTCACAAATAAATTTTTTCTCTTTATTAGGAGGATGAAAAGTGCACAAAAGATAAATAGAGCGGAATATAAATATTTGCACAGGTGATCTTTATGTATGCTGGAAATGAGTTTTTTCAGAGAGCAAGTCTATTTTCACGTAGCAACGTGAAAACTAAAATAAGAGGTTAAAATTTTTCACAACGTAAGGATATTTTTCAACTATAGGTGGAATAAAGGGAATGTTGATTTTTCAAGTTGACAATTTTTATTTTTTTGTTGAAGAGCAACAGGTGCAAGAAACGTGAATCAGATTGTAGATTAGGGCTTCTCTTCAGGCGGTAGGAAGTTATGCATCAACGAACCTGAGTGTGCCAAGTGTCTTTTTCTGATGTGAATTCAGGGTTTCTTTCTCCTTAAGTATAAAATTTTGGATTCATTGTAGGGAGAGAGTTGTTTTGTAATTATTCTTGGAGAATATTGTAATGTGAATACAAAATATTTCAAGGTTTTGTTTTAGGTTGGATTTTCACATAGCCATACTAGCAAATTAATACCAAATGGTGGAGATTCAAAACCATTTTATGTTTGCTTATTTTATGAGTTATGAATAAATATAAGCAATGATTGTTTTGTTCATCTCTAGTGGTTTCCAGTGGGTGTGTGGTTTTGTTCTTTCTCATTAATTCAAGGAATTAATATAAATGCTTGAATGAAGCTATAGATTCATATAAATTAAGTGCTAGGATTCTGATAAGAAGTTGTGGTTGAGAATAAAATGTTGATGTACTGTAATGGTGTAATGTCAAAGCTTAGATTATGTTGTGTGTTGAAATGTTATCACGTTGTATTGGTTTTGTGGTTGACTCTATTCTAAGGATAAGGCACTGATCTAAGTGTGGTATTCATGTTACATTTAGTTGATTAATTCAACAACAAATCATGAATTTAAATCATTTTACTTATCAATCTCAATTTGTTTGTGTGTGGATTTTAATGCTCTACATCTCTCATGTATGAGTTAGACACTACCATGAAGGTCAGCCAAACTTTTAGGGTGTTGTTTCTCTTAATAAATTAGAGGAGAAATATTTTCTTACAATGTATTTGATACTTAGGCACACAATTATCTATAAATATGTTGTTGGGATTACCCTCCCTGGTTTAACAGAGCCAAAAGTGTAGAAGGATTTAGTCTCTTTGAATGAACCTTGTTTGTTGGAAAAATCAAATCTCTGAGTCTGAATATGAGAGAGTGGCTACTCTTTAGGACTTATGCATCTTTTGATTTGATAACCAACAAGGACCTTATGTAATTAATGAAATTTATGGGTCTAGTTCATACACGTTAACATAAATAGATGACACACCTCTCAAAGACCCTCTTAATGCCACATATATGCACCAGTATTATGTCTAATCCTCTTGAATAGTGTGAATTATAAAGAAGTTGTGTTAAGTTTATAGGCTAGTACTCTATGTGCTCTTGCATTGCTTTGTTCTTGATAAAACATTATTTTTGTTTCTTGAATACTAAATTAATTATTTAATTCATTTTTAAGTAAATACTTTAGGTTTCATGCTATTCAAGTTCATTTTCTATCTTGTGTTTGAGTAGATCCTTATATTAATCTAATGTTCTTTAATTAGATTATAGATGCATTTAATTTAGAATAACATACTTAATCACAAAGGTTGCATCTTAGAGAAACTAGAATAAGTTTTAAATAGATCACATAAAACATCTTAAATCATGGAGACATTCATTGAATAGTCTTATAAATATTATTTAGTTAATGACATTTCCATTTAACATTCAACATATAAACACAACTAATAACATATAAAATTCTCATATATATATATATATATATATATCAATGTTTTTTGTACATTCCATCAATATACACAATGTTATTGAGGTCTATGACTGCTAGATTCCTTGGGAGCTAGTGCTCACATCTGTCTAGTGGTGGTCTATTTGGAGACTAAAGTATGTGATCATGATCATGGTCCACCTAGTGTAGTAAGAGAAAAATGTAAGCCCTGTACCTATCTTAGGGCCAACTTATGCTCCCCTGCTACTTGATCTTTGTCCACTTGTAGTCTAGCTACCTTAAAATGTAGTCTCTCAAAAATGTTTGGGGTTCTAGATGATTATGCATCCTAGGAAAGATCGGCTTGGTAGACGTGCCTCCTAAGACTTTCATGCATTTCCTATAATCTAATGTATGACTTGAAATTTTTTTGATCTTGCTCTACGATGGGTGGGGGTATATATTATAAATTAGTGGCATCCTCGTCGATTGATGGGGGCACTATCTTTGCAGCCACCTAATGACAGAGATCATTAAGATCTCTCACAGACCTTGCAAGATAAAACTAATAAACATAATCAGTACACATCATGATATATATGTATACATAAAATTAAAGAATAAAACATAATAATAATCATACGTATACAAATAAATAAACTATCATCACCTAGCTCTCTAGTAGGCTATGTGAAATCAGCCTCATCATGTTCAAGGGGCATGGAGGATGTGCTAGCCTCTCCATGGTTATGGGTGTTGGTGCCTACTACAACTGCTAATCATTATTTAGTGACATGAATAGGAGATGGCTCTCCCCACTCATGGCCTATTGGATCCTCATCTATGACCTCACCACCCTTACTCATCGACAAATCCTCCTCCTGGCCCTCCTCCTCATCCTCTTTCTCATCTCCACCCTCCTAGATATCATAGTCAACATTTTCATCTTCATCATACTCCTCTTATATCACATCTATAAATATGTTTGTAGTCCTATAGTGTGTCTCCTCGGCCCTATCCTAAACCTTGTCTCCCTAATCTAGGAGTGAACCTACATCACCTATCGACTCCCCCATCAAGAATATAGGAGTTGGTTGTGATACTATCCACCATTCATAGCCATCTATGGCACTGATGTCATTAGCATTAGAGATGAGAGGCATATCATGATCTAAAAACTTAGAGTCACTATAGACAACATCCTCGGTAGTGGACTATCTAGAATCACCGACACTCTAGGAACTCTGTATTGATCTTCTAAAAAAGTTTCATGCCTTGGGTGCTATCTGAACCTGACCAAACTATCGCATGGCATGATCATATTAGAAAGGTCGTACTATGTAATTATGTCTGCCAATGAAGAACTTGTTCATCTGGAATCTCCTTATTTGTCGAGTCTCATATGACCACTATAGAATAATTTGATAAGGTCTCCAAAGGATCTCATCTTCCTCCATTTGTTCAAATCAGAATCTCCAAAAGTATAATTCACTGTACTACAATATCCACTATAAAGGATAGTTGAAATCTCAAGGATACCTCAAGATTGTCAGACATGGGAACCCTTTTGGTCTAGTACACATGATATGCTCTAGGCACCACACCTACATAAGCATATAGTGTACCATGGTGTCCACCTCTTGAAATAAAAATTGTCCATGAACATAATTAGATGCACTAGGATGTTGTGCCCCCAGGCATACATGGTCCTCTTCTCTACCATCCCTCCCAGTTTTCTCCCTAGCCATAAATGATGAGCAGTAATGCTAGTGCCAAGATCATAATCTTTGTAACTAGTAGGGCCCGTGAGTATAGTAGCATCACTAGATCTATCTATGGCCTCATCCTCTCATCATGAATTGGACCTACGAAGTAGTACTCCATGTTGTATATCATCTCCCAGAATGACCACTCTACCAGGAAACATACTCTCTCACCCTAAATCAAAACTCACAGTATGTGGTGTACCTCTAGTGTGATGGTCATCTCACTAGTAGCTAGATGAAATGTACAGGTATATACATCCCATTTCTCTACTAATGCCATCAACATATGATCATGGTACCTCATGGGGGGCATGAGGTACACCTAGTTCCAATAGTCTGCAAAATATTTGTATCATCTACTGAAACAATGGGGCCTAAGTCTTGAAGGAAGCTAATCTACCTACCACCCAGATGATGTCATAAATGGGTGGGAACCTAACAAAAAAGAAAAAATATATCCTATAAGTAGTCAAAACTATTAAATCATTACATGCACAATCCTAAAAGTGTACTGAATCTGTTATAGTGTACTTTCCTAGAGGTCCTAGACACTTTAGACCCCTTTTGGGATACTTCACGAAGAAATAGGATACATTGCAAAAGGTGGGATGCTTCGCGAACAAAAGTGACACTTTATGAAAGAAATGGACAAATTGCAAAAGAAGGGGACACTTTGTAGAAAAATGAGACACTTTGCAAAAAAAAATTCCAAGGAACAAATTAACCTAGAAATGTGTAAAAATCATAAAATAAATGTGTAAGGTCAAAACTAAGGTGAAAAAATCAACTAACCTCATGATAGTGCTTACCGTGGGCCACCTATTCTCCTAGGACATCTAGTCTCACAGGCCTGCAGTCTCATTGGCTCATCATCTTCAACTATTCTTCAATCACTCTCAAGCTAAAAAAAGGTAAATAACAATATAGTTACAATTTAGTTTACTTTTTCTCTTATAAGTTAAAATTAGGGTTAAGAAGTGTCTTTCATCCAAATCAACATAATGGGTGCTAGAGAGCTCTATTTTTTACGTTGTTTGTTGCATTGGAATCATGATTCCACTCCCATCCTCATCAAATATCTATCATTATGTGATATGGTACTTGGAAATATTTTATGATTTGACCTACCTTATTCAACATGGTTAGCATGCTACCTTGATTCCATCTCTATAAAGCAAGTGAAATCAAGGTAGGGCATACATCTACCCTCAAATGTGATTTCTATAAATAAGTTAGATAGAAAGGATTTTTGGAAAACTAATGAATTTATGTTGCAGGATATGGTTCTAACATTATGGTTTTGTAGATAGCTACATTGGGGGCTTCATTCTCCCATGTTGTGAAAGAAATTATACGTGTATCCGTTTATGAGATAAAGTGTACTATTTAGAGTCCTTTAGTTTGCATATGCACGTAGATTCATAGGGGTGCCAAAGTGGGGACTAAATATGACAACTGAAATTGTACTTCCTTCTTGGAGATTATACAATTACTTGTCTAATTTGGACCTATCTTCGGTACCTTCACGTTAATTAACCTTTAAATCATCATTTAAAGGATTCTAAGACCCATTATTTTGGATCTCAGGGCTTATTTCTCCAAAAATCTCATAAAATCACTTAAAACACAAAAAATCCCAAAAACCCACCCCAAAAAGCTAGGGTGGCACTCATTAGCCACCTTGGATAAATGAGTGCCTTTAGGTGGGAAGCATTCACCACCTTGGGAAAATGGGTCCCATTTTGGGTCTTTTTCAAATTTGAGCAAGAAATTTTTACCTTTTTAATTCAAAATTTTGGTGGATTTCAGCCTTTGAGATCTAAATAACAGTCAATTAGGTTTTAATGCCTATATAAGAAAGTTTGTAATCCATTTTTATGATCTAAATATTTTGAGCAAGAATTCCCAAGAGCAATTTTCAATATCTAGGCATTCAAGAGAAATTAATCAGCAAAGTTGCATCTTTGGAGCAACATTAAAGCATTTTTGCAAGTCTTCAAGCTAACTTTCATTCAAGATCTATTATTTTAAGACGTTGATCATGGTTGTCTATGGTGAATAATGATGGAATAAAGTCTGGGGTATTGCAACTAGCCATCAAGCCAAGCCTAAAGACTTGTTTCCTAAGTGATTCCATCCTCCTTTATCACTCTAAATTCAACCTAAGGAGGGTACATGCATCATTAGGATTCATTTGGGGTGATTAGAGATCTCTCCAAGTGAGTCATCTATCTTCATATTTTCATTTTTGCATCATATTCTTGCACATTAGAATAGGATTGCATTGTGTTTCAAATTTCCTAGTCTTAGACACACATAAGGCTAGGATTTACATTCCTATTTTCTGGCATGTTTCATTTCTATAAAGGTTTAGTTACCAAACTAAGGGTTTGACCAAGGAAAAATCCCCATTAAAAATTCAAGTTTATATTTTGTTTTGTGGGTATTTTTGGAGATTCTAATCTAAAATTCAAGTTCGAAGGAAAGAGCAGGTATTCAATTGTAGATTAGACCTTTAAGATCCCAAAAAATAGGAATGGGATAGATTTTCCAAGAGTGAAAAATAAGGACCCCATTATAGGTGTTTTCCATATTTTTTTATAGATTTAGATACCCTTTTTTTCCGAAATAGGTTCTTGTGCAGAAATCTAGATCTAAGATTGATTCACCCAGGTTGAAAAACAATTCCTAGTAGGTCAAGAAGCCAATTTTTTCAGCATTCCAGAGCTTCAATCATTCATTTCAAGATTTATAGGTCCACAACATACATCTTACTACTTTTTGTTTAAGTTCTATATGCATTTTGGGTCATTTAATAGGTTATTACATTAAACTAGGGTTTAGAGTTGCATCTTACATTTCATTATCTTTTCCAATTCTAAACTTGGTAGTGAACCCCTTATTAGATAGGCTATTTTTTTTGAGGTTTCTACCAGGATTTTTCGTCAGCCCAGTCATGAATTTGATTTTTCAATGTCGAGTATTTGTTGGCTGGTGGGGGCTTGAACGAGTTTTTTTGTGCCAATGTGCAACTTCATAATTATGTGGGTTGGAATTGGTGGAGTTGGTGTCCTTGATATGCAGAAGATGAATGGTATGTGTTTTCTCACGGGAGTGTTAATGCATTTTGTCATTGTTGTATGATGGGGGCAGAAGAGGCAAATGCAGGCAAATGAAGTAAATGCAATATTGAGTGTTGGAGTGTGGGAAAGTATGTAATTTGATTAAGTTTTATTGTGGAAACAAAAAAATTGGTGTTTGTTTGATAGTAGACTATTGTAAAAATCATCTCCATCGGTGGTTTGATAGCAGACTATTGTGGTATTGGTTGAAATTGTTTCCTGCTAGATTAAAAACTGTTGTTCTTTGGAATCTGTAAGTCCTTTTATGTGATTATTTTGCATAGATGATTAATTTATTTTTTGTCTTCTTGATATATATTTCTATCTTTGGTGTTACAACCATTTATGGAGAAATTGCAGATAAACCTTCTTTCTTTCATCAAAAAACATGGTCAGGGTTAGTAATTTTCTCGCCATTGGTTTATTGTTTTCATTATCTCTATGAATCTGTATGGTAAGTCGCTTCATATGAGTATTTTTCATAGGTGATTAATTTATTGTTCATGTCTTCTTGTTATATGTTTCTATCTTTTGCATTATACCCATTTTGGAGATTTCAAAGAGAATATCCCTTTGTATGGATAGAGAAATTGTAGTTAAATCTTCTTTCTTTCATCAAAAAACATTGGTACGGTTAGTAATTTTTTTGCTGTTGGTTTATTGTTCTAGTTATCTCTATGCATCTATATGGTAAGTTGTTTCATATTAGTATTTTGCATAGATGGTTGATTTATTGTTCATGTCTTCTTGTTATATGTTTATATCTTTGGCGTTATACCCATTTTGGAGATTTGAAGGAGATTATCGCTCTATATGGATGGAGATATTACAGTTAAATCTTCTTTCTTTCGTGAGAAAATATGTTTAGGGTTAGTAAGTTTTCGTCGTTGGTTTATCATTTCAGTTATCTTTGTCCATCTTTGGTGTTATACTGATTAACATAGGAGCAATTGTTTTTTTGCCCTTGGTTTATTTTTTTAGTTATCTTTGTGCATCTTTTGTTTATTGTTTGTATTTATCTTTGTACATCTTTCATTAATTATTTTCACCAAGCCCACATTAAAAAAATTTGGTAAAGCTAATGAGTTGCAATAGCTTTTACAAAATACCTATAACGTCACATGCTTAATCAATCAAATTTGAGTTGCATTCATTGGCACTAAAAATTCTAGACAAATAGAGAAATTGTAAAAGAGTTATTACATGACAAATCCTATTCATGGATGGGCCGACGAAAATACTATTGAAAATTTCAAACAAATAAATGGAAGAGATAAAAGAGATATTAGAAAGTAGTGCCTCATGATGTAGCTGGAATTTTCAATGAAGCCTAAGGGGTTATACTCACTGTTACATGGTTTCTTGTGTTAAATACATTTTTTTGTTGTTGTAGGATGGGGCTAGATGAAGTAAATGCAATATTGAGTGTTGCACTGTGGGAAAGTATACTTTAATTAAGTTGTATTATCGAAACAACCATTGTGGTGTTGGTTTCATAGTAGATTGGAGGGTTTTAAAACTGTTGTTCTTCACAATATATAGGCCATTTTACATAGTTTTTTGCATAAATGATTTATTTTTTGTTTTTGTTCAAACTGTTGTTCTTACAAATCTATAAGTCATTTTACATGGGTGTTGGTTGCATAGTAGATTGGAGGGTTTTAAAATTGTTGTTCTCCGCAATCTGTAAGACGTTTTACATGGGTGTTTCGCATATATGATTTATTTATTGTTTATGTTAAAAATGTTGTTCTTTAGAATCTGTAATTTATTTTACATGGGTGTTGCAGTGTGAGAAAGTATACTCCAAAATGTGCTAGAAAATAAATATAAAGTTGAACAGATAAAATAGCTATTGGAATAACACTTAAAAGCCAACAAAGTATTATTTTCTCCATGCTTATACAAATATCGTTTCAACTTGTAAAATCAATTATGTAGACCCAGTTCTTTATGGCAATACCTATTTTCTATAGGCTATGATAAAAACTATATGATGCAAAAATATTTGGAAAATACATATAATTTCATAGGCTTAATTGTAATTTTGGGCTGCATTAATTGCTATTAAATACTATACACAAATTATTTATGCAAAATACCAATGTAATATGTGTTTATGTAGGCAGTGGAGCTTGTTAATTATGTGGGATGGTAGTGTCTTATATGAATATGTTTCATTATGTTCTTTTTCCCTCATCTATTTCCCGTTCCTCGCAACAAATTTTCCTTAATTATATTATTTTTTTTAGTTCCATGTAACAAATTGTTGATTATCGTATTTTCCCTTGTCTATTCTCCATATTTGAAAGTTCTATTTAATGTGGTTTTGAGAACATCTATGACTTTCCTCTGATTCTTATGTGTTTTCGTAATAGATGTTTTCCAATTTTTATTTTCTTGTTGTATCAATATGTTTCATTCTATTTCTTTTCCCTCAACCGTTTGAAGTTCCCGTTAGCAAATTTTTCTTCATGATATTCTTATTTTGAGTTCTCCATACCAACCTGCTCATTATCATACTCTTCTTGTTCTATTCTCCATATTTAAATGTTCTATTTAATGTGGGTTTTGAAATATCTCGTAGTGCCCTTTGATTGTTAAGTGTTTTTCTAATATGTCAGTGAAATGCATGAATAGATTTTAGAATCATAGGTAGCATCGGATATGTCCCGTTCGACAGGATAGTATTGTTATTTTGTCGACTATTTGAACTTTCTATCAACAAAGTGTTCTTCATGCTATTCTTATTTCGATTTTCCCATACCAAATTTTTCATTACCATAGTTTTCCTGTTCTATTGTCCATGTTTTAGCTTTAATTTTAATGTTGGTTTAGAAACACCACTCATTATCCTTTGATTGTTAAGATTTTTTCTAATAGGTTAGTGAAATGAATGTATAGATTTGAGCTTCCAGCATATTCCTGCTTACCATAAATTATATCATTGTCTTCACAAGGTCTAGCAACAAATCTTATGTGCCAGGAATTCTATCATTGTCTAGACAAGGTGTAACCACAAATTCTATGTGACAGTTTGTTTTTCAATTCAAAATTCAAGCTATATTATTTCCTAGTAAATATTATAGGTATAATATGGATATTGTAAAACAACTATTAGAAAAACACTTAAGAATCATAGGTAGCACTAGAGATGTCCTATCTGGAAGGAAGGTATTTTTTTTACTTGACTATTTGAAATCCTCGTTAACAAAGTGTTCTTTATGTTATTCTTATTTCTAGTTTTCTATAGCAACCTGTTCATTTTCCTACTCTCCTTGTTCTATTGTCCATATTTTAATGTTCTATTTAATGTGGGTTTTGAAACATCCCTCATTTTCCTCTCATTGTTAAGTGTTTTTCTAATAGGTTAGTGAAATGCATGTATAGATTTGAGTTTGCAACATATAGCTACTTACCAGTAATTCTATGGTTGTCTCGACATGGTGTAACAACAAGTTTTATGTAACGGTTGGCTTGTCAATTCAAAGTTCAAGCCACATTATTCCCCATGAAATATTATAGAAAAAATAGGGAAATTATAAAACAATTTTTAGAAAAACACTTAAGAATCATAGGTAGTGTAGGAGATGTCCTAGCCAGCAAGCTACTTGTTTGAATTTTCCACCGGGATCTCTTCCAGCTCAACCATTAATTGGATTTTCCTATGTTGGAGATGTCTTGGTTGGTGGTTCCTTGACTGGGTTTTGGGTTGGTGATGTGGATCTTGGTAGTTATATGGGTTGGTGGTGGTGGAGTTGGTATCCTTGAAACACAAAAGCTCAATGGATAGTATTGAGATGTTTAGAACACAACATTTAATTATTCAATGTGTGTACAATATTCATACTTTGACAATGGCTCTCTTGATAGTACAACTAAATTTATATATATATTTTTGCATATTGTAGACTATAATTTCCCACATTGCAACATTGAATATTACATTTAGTTGTTGGTGCGGCAAATTGCAAGGTTTTAAAACTATTGTTCTTTGGAATTTGTATCTCGTTTTACATGGTTGTTTTGCATAAATGATATATATATACACATATATACATATAAATATGCATATATTGTAAATTTGAGCTCCATTATTTGACACTAAATATCATAGAGAAATAGGAAAATTGTAAAAGAGCTATTACCCAGACACTAAAGAACCACATACTTCTTATTCTTAAGTATTATTCTTTCATACCTTTTACAACTATTACATAGACTGCTTCAAGTTGCTTATAATAAAGTTTAAGCTTCTTATAATAAAGTGTAAATTCTTGTGGTTATTTTGTTTGTATGGAACATGTTATATGTCATATCAATATGTTTCACAATATTCATACTTGTGCATCTATTTTAAGTTCACCATAACAAAATTTTCTTCTTGTTATTCTTTTTCCTAGTTCTTGATAATGGACTCTAGCTCTCCCCACTCTACAACACAACCCTCATGCACCTACCTCGTAGGTGTGTTATTTGTGTCTATATGTATATGTATTCATATATGTATATGTTCTTCATTTTATTCTTGTTCCCAGTTCATGATAATGAACACTATCTCTCCCCACTCTACTACACAGCCCTTAGGCACCAACCTCATAGGTGTGTTGTTTGTTTGAAGTTTCTGCCAAGATTGTCATCAGCCCAATCGTGAACATTATTTTTTGGTGCCTGGTATTTGCTAGTTGGCGAGGACTTGAATGGGTTTTTTTGTGGTGACGTGGAGATTCACAATTATGTGGGTTGGTGGTGGTGGAGTTGGTGTCCTCAATATGTGGAAGTTAAATGGTATGTGTTTTCTCACACGAGAGTTAATAAATCTTTTCATTGTTGTACGATGGGGGAAAAATAAGTAAATGTGGGAAGATGAAGTAAGTGCAATATTGAGTGTTGGACTATGGGAAAGTATACTTTGATTAAGTTGTATTGTGGAAACAATGATTCTGGTGTTGGTTTGATAGAAAACTATTGAGAAAATCATCTCCATCGGTGGTTTGATAGAAGACTATTATGTATTGGTCGATATCTATATACATATTCATATACATATAGACACAAACAACACTCATATGAGGTTGGTGCCTAAGGGCTATGTAGTAGAGTGGGGAGAGCTAGAGTTTGTTATCAAGAACTAGGAAAAATAATAACATGAAGAATAGTTTGTTATGGAAAACTTCAAATAGATGCACAAGTACGAATATCATGAAACATGTTGATATAAGACATATAACATGTTCCATACCAAAAAAATAACCACAACAATTAACACTTTATTATAAGTAGCTTCAACTAGTCTATGTAATAGTTATATATGTGTGTATATATGTATGTATGTATATATACATATATATATATATGTATATGTGGCCACTGGGATTTTCATTAGCCTAGATGTGAATTGGATTTTCTAGTGTCAGGTGATTTTCGACCAGTGGGGACTTGCGTAGGTTTTTTGTGGCACTGTGGAGCTTCGTAATAACGTGGGTTGGTGGTGGTGGGGTTGTTGTCCTCGATATGCAGAAGCTAAATGGTATGTGTTTAGTTGTGGGATTCTTAATGTATTTTGATCGATTGATTGGATTGCATTGTTGAAAGAGTCATTGTGGTGTTGGTTTGATAAGAGAGTATTGTAAAACTCATTTCCTTTGCCTCTCTTTCAAGTAATTTTGTTGTGGTTCTTCAGTACTTTCCTAATAGCTCTTTTAGAATTTGTCTATCTACCTATAATATTTAGCATTAAATAATGGTCTTGAATCTAGAATATACGTATGTATAAATGTATATACATTTATATATTTTTGTATATATATATGTATATATATGTATATGTATTTATATATATGTATGTATATTGTATAAATATATAAATGTATATATATGTATATATATGTATAAATATATATGTATACATATTTATACATATGCATATATTGTGAGATGTGTGAGAAAATATATTGATTAGGTTGCATTGTCGAAAGAGCCATTGTGGCGTTGGTTTGGTAGCAGGCTATTGTAAAAAAATTTGCCTCCACCTCTCTTCCAAGTACCTGATGACAAACTATTCTTTAGGGTACTCTTCTATTGGTGCCTCGTGACAAACTATTTATTATTTTTTATTTTGCATAGGAATCAGAGGTTAGTGATAGATATTTTAGAGCCCACATAAAAAACATTCATACAAGTCAAGTAGTGTATGTGGGAGTTGGCTTGTGAATTGAAGATTTGAGCTGCATTCTTTGGTAGTTAGCCCACATTAAAAATAAGTTGTAAAAATTATGAATTTAAAATTGACAACACAATTGTTATGTAGATTGGTTGTCTTGTATCAATATATTTCATGATATGTTTTTTCCCTCATTTGTTTCAATATCAATATGTTTCATGATATTCTTTTTCACTCATGAGTTTGAAACTACCTATAACAAATTATTCTATTGTTCTTGAAACAAGGATTGTTTTCAATTTTTTAAATTATGGAATTTTTGTCATGGTCATTTTTTTTGGATGGAACATGTTATATGCCTTCTATCAATATGTTTCATAATGTTATTTTTTACTCAATTGTTTCAAGTTTGTGATAACAAAGTACTCTTCATGATATTGTTTTTCTCAGTACCTAATAGCAATCTGATCATTATCATAGTTTACCTTTTACTAGATACTCCATATTTTAAAGTTGAATTTTCCAACAACTGTTATCTTCCTATTCATACAAGTCAAGAATTATATGTAAGATTTGTCTTGTCAATTCAAAATTTGAGCTAGATTCTTTACTGGTAAACCCACATTAAATAGAACTTGTAAACACAATGGGTACCAATAATTTGTGCAGAATCGCTTTGAGGCCACAATGTTAATTGGCAATTCAAGCTACATTGCTTGGAAATAAATATTATAGATAAATAGAGAAGACTTGCCTTGGGTTTGTAATGATGATGCGGAGCTTACCTCTCCATCAAAGGGTGTTCCTAAATGTTTCTCAGTGGCCAATAACAATTGCAAGGAAATTATGAATTTAGAATTCAGAAGGAAAATGTTATATAGATTGATTGTCTTCTATCAATATGTTTCATGATATTGTTTTCCCCTCATCTATAATAGATTATTCTATTGTTCTTGTAACAAGGATTATTTTCAATTTTTCAAATTCTAAAATCTTTCATCTGGTTGTTTTGTTTCAATGGAACATGTTATACGTCTTGTATCAATATATTTCATGATGTTATTTTTTACTCAACTTTTTGAAGTTTGTGAAAATAATATGTTCTTCAAAAGAAAGTGTTTATTGCCTTGGTTCAAATTTTATAAATTGTAAAATTTTGTATACTGCTACAAACTTCAATCATGGTGTTGATTTGTACCTTTGGGTTGGTTGTGACTTTTACATAGATAGATATATATACACACACATATATATGTATTGAATTCCTTCTTTTATATTTAAAAATTTACATATAGGCACATATATATATCCATGAATACAGACCAAGAACACTATGGCTTTTTTGAAAATCCAATAGTAGTTTATATATTCACATGTATATCAAAACAAACGTGTATGGTATACTTATTTGTATTTACGTAGACTTTCATCTAGAAAGAGTAGAAGATACCAAAGGACCATAGTGCCTCTTTTGACAATGCAACTTAATTGCTATAATTTTTAGCATGTTTTGGAGTATACTTTCTTATACTGTAACATTGAATATTGCCTTGACTTCCTCTAGCGCTATGGTGCAACAACTATAGGATGCATTGACCCTGATGTGAGCAAACACTTACCATTATTATTTTGTGTATTGATGCAACCAACCCCACCACCACAAAGCCACATAATTAGCAAAATGCATGTTGTTATTAATAACCCCTAGAAATGCCCCCACCGAAAGTACATATGGATACATATATTTAGTTATATGTGTTTTTCTAAATGTGTAGGCAAAGTAAAATTTCAATGTGTATATGTACTTAACCATTTCCTTTCTTGTTGTTGTATATTCTATTGTTTGCATCAAAACAGATGAAGGTGATAGAAAAAAGTATTGGGAAAACACTTAAGAATGATACATAGATCATAAATGATTGAATATCCACACTAAACATATTCATACAACCCAAGCATTATGTGTAAGAGTTGGATTGTCAAATCAAAATTCCAGCTAGATTATTTTCCACCAAACACACATTGAATAGTACTTGTAAAGCCAGTGAGTACCCGTAACCTATAATTGGCTCTATGGTTGGTTTTATAATAGATTCAATGGTTTTAAAACTATTGTTCTCCGCAATATGTGTTGTTTTACATGAATATTTTTAATAACTTCTTTATCTATTGTATATATGAAAACTGTTGTCATGTAGAATCTATAAGCCATTTTACATGGGTGTTGTAGTGGAAAACAATAAAATGGTTGGTAGATTATCAATATTTCTAACTTGTGTAATAGTTGCCATTGTATGTTGGAATACATTAATTCTTTATTTTTATTGTGAAATAGAGGTACCAATCATCCAACTATAATTGCAACCTTTCCTCCCTGTAAAAAGGTTCCAGAACTATGTCTACAGGATCGGGCTTTGTGGATGGGTCTCTAGAGGCCCCCAAAATTTATTTGGTGATTGATTTGGTGACACCTCCCACATATCCCATTGCAAGGCTCAACTTTGAGGGATGCCATCCACCAACCTCTTGATATCGATTCCATAAGTTTGTATTTCCTTTTCCTTATACCTGCTGGAATTTTTTAATTATTGTTTCCTTTCTCTCTTGTAATAAACTTGAACATTTTCTTTAAGTTTCTTTGCTTTTAGGATGCTCAAATACAAAAATATACACTACATACACTTTTCTATTTATGTTTCCAATTTTATTGTCCTTTAGGTGTATACATAGATGGATGGTCATAGTAAAGCATATAGATGTGGAAGTACATATGTATTGATATTTTATAACACATAAAAATATCTCTTTGTTGTCTTTGTTTTCCTTACTCATTTTATCTATTTAGTGTGATGATGTGCATTTTCCTTGACTACAGTTGTCTTTGTAGGCTACAAGAAAACAACCAACTTTGAATTCATTTGCAATTTTTTCAATCAATGTTGGAGATGTTGTTACTTCTCTTGTCCTTCAGCTTTTGTCCTTCAAAAAATTTGGCGGTGATGAAGGGCATATTGAGTGATACAAGGTTGTTTTCCATGATGGACATCATATGCAAATAGGAAACCTACCTTCCAAATTCAATGATTTTTGTTTTCAGGTGCCTTGAAAATAGGATCCCCCTTATGCTTAAATGACTACGTATGTAGGAATGTCCAAGATTCAAGGTGGGTTGCATTATTTGTTGCCTATTTTTAAAAATTATCTTTTTGGTTTTTATGTGCCTAATATAATGTGTCCAATATATTATTTTTCTTCTTCTCTAGGGCCTTAATCATATTCAACTTAGTTGTGATTAAGTCTGATTATGAAATCATTGGAACCCCTAGGTATCTTTTCAAGCAGCAAGAAGAGAAAATGCTGGGGCTATACTCGCCTTCTCCTTCTAAATGGGTCCCTAGATTCAATTTGCAGTAGTCCCCTAAAAAAAAAGAAACCCTCAAAATGTTAGCCCTGTTAAATATTTGAACATTTATCAAAATGTTTGGACAGTGAAAGGTCGTGTAACACATATTAGAGATATGTACCATTTCCATAAACAAAGGGGTGAAGGGCAAATTTTTAGTTTTGAGATTATAGATGTGGAGGGGACATAGATACCTGTTACTTGTTTTGATGATATTGTTGAGCTGCATTACGATCGAGTTGAGGTGGGTGCAACTTATTTAATATCAAGAGGATTGTTCAAGGAAGCAAATAAAAAAATCAATAAATTAAATAGTAACCTTGAAATTGTTTTGGATGAAAAAAAAAATAGTGTGCAAATAAGATCTCATGCCAAAAAAAACCTATGCATTTGTAGTGATAATAGCTTGGTTGATGTTATTGTAATTGTAGTACATGTTCAGTACATATCAACTATTCGTAGGAAAAAAGGATCTGAAATAATCTGGCGAACTATTAAATTATATGATATCTCTGCTTCTTTCATTGAAGTTAATTTATGGGGCCCAAGTTGGCAAGAAAAAGGTGATGCCTTGGAGCAGATGTACCTTTCTGGTGATATAGTCATATTTGTTTTGTGCAAGGTGGTTGTGTACGCTAGTTTAATGGTAAAGTTATCAACACATCAACAACAACAATCCTTGACATTAACCCTTCTATTCGTCAGGAAAACAATCTTAGATCCAAGGGACCAATCAAAGTAGAACAAATGGTTTCATCTTCTTCTTCACCTCGTAGGCTACATCCTTCAAATGATAGAGTTACTATTTCATTCATCTTTAACAACTTCCTTAGCTTGCCAGAAACTATTGAAGTCATTTTTAAAGCAAGCATTCAAATTGTAAAAACAAAGTCTTTTTATTATCTTTCTTTCCCTTTGTTGGTTAATGGGAAAGAATGCAAATTAAAATGCACATAGCCCCATGTCGATGTTTGGTTCTATGATCATTTCTAGATGGAAATACAGGAATGCAATTATAGATATCTTTTGCAGTTAAAGCCGCAAGACCATTCAACCAACCTTTGTTCTATTTCTTTTGATGAAGTTGCCACTGTTTTACTACAAATTCCAGAAAAATATCTCTACATATTGCAAAACAAAACTAAGTCTACAATAAATCATGTTGTTGTTATTAAATGCCTTGTTTGTAAAACCTACATCTTTACTGTCTTCACTAGAATAGAGACTTACAATTCTGAGGATAGACTTAAGACAACGATAGTGAAAGCAATAAAACTTGATTTTGAAGTAGAGTGTAAACTGTTGCTTTCAGACATAGTAAAGATATCTAGCCCTGCTCCAAAAAAAACTCCACTAGTGATTACGTGCTTTGACTGTTGTTTCACGCTTTCCCTATTTACTCATACTCTTGTGTTTTTTATACTCACTATGGGATGTTAATACTTTTTTTTTTACAAATATGAACATAATTTATTCCTATGTTTGCATATATATATTTACACATTCATTGACTTGCCATCCTTTTGATTTTAGCATGCTGCCCACATTGTTTTTGCTCTGTATTATGATTCTTAATTCCTGATATATGGTGGATTTTTTAGTTCTTGTATGCATACTCTAAATTCCTTTCTTCCATTTATAATCATTGAATAGCAGTATTTTCTTCAATAGAAAACATATAACAATAGTCAAATACTAAAAATGGTTAACGAAGAAATTTGTATAGTACTTGTATATATATTTATATATTGGAATGTTGAAACCATGTTATTTAGACTTTTGTTTTACAAATACGAACATAATTTATTACCTCATGTTTTGAAGGTCCTTTCTATAGTACTCTTGAGGAGAATGGTAAATGTAGAAGATTGGATACATATGACAACTTGAATTCTTGATGTGTTAATGATGCACGTCGAGTTCTGAGAAAAGAGGGTGGTGTTCTACTTGATACCATGAGGTAAAGTAAAATCATTGTTTAAATAGATTCATAGGATGCAATAGAGGACTCAAAAAATATTATGAAGTTTTGGCACCAACAACAAAATATCTTTGTTGTGAATGGAGCAACCACTTTGCTAGCCGATGAGGGTCTGTTTGACATTACACAAAGAAATCCCATACACCAATGCATGAGGCCACCATGGTGAGATCTGGAGTGGTCAATCTAAATATCACAAGGGATAGGGCACCCTCATGCTTGATAGAAGGGATCCAAATAAATGAATTTAACAGAATTGGTAAAAGTCTTGTGTACTATGGTAGGGTTTTGGCACCAAACCTGGAAACTGAATGCTACAGATGGAGTGCGATTTGCACTGGCTGAACATGGTCAGTTTGATATGGTAAAGAGGAAATCTTCAACCAAAATATGAGGTCCTACCATTAAAGTCTCTATTTAATTTGAAGAAGATCGGAGCGGATTTATGTGACACCATCAAAAGAACAAGCCTTCACCATAGCCCGCTGGCTCAAGTGGTAAAGGGTTGATGTCAGCATGGAGTAGCAGGGGTATGGGGAATAAAACATTTGGCAACAATATTTTAAGTTTTAAAATATTTTTTTGTGTTGTTTGAAGGCTTCCCCACTAGCCTGAATGGAATTGGGCTGATGTCAAAAGAAAGGAACGGGAAAACGGGAGAAGAGATGGGAGATTTTAATAAATTCAATTTTAACTATGGTGAAGCTTTATTGTAAAGTTTTAATTTTTGTTTTCCCATGAGCCCAATCAAACAAATGTTGTTGTCACTAAATAGTAGGAGGTCTACGGGGATTGACGGGAAGGCCATAATGGGCCGAAGCTTTTAAAATGCTACTAGAGGCGGTGATTAAGTGGGGAAATATTTTGATAAATATTTCCATGTAAAACAAAGGGATAAAGAGTTTTTATCTTGGGCACTAATTTTGAAATTTCCTTCAAAGTTAAAGTAAAATTTAAAGTGTGGTAGATTAAAATAAAGATACACGGGTAAGGAGCATTCACAAATAATATTTTTTTCTTTATTGGGAGGATGAAAAGTGCAACGATGATAAAAAGAGCAGAATAGAAATATTTGTACAGGTGATATTTATGTATGCTGAAAATGAGTTTTTTCACAGAGAGTGTTTTCACGTAGCAAGGTGAAAACTAGAATAAGAGGTTAAATATTTTCACAAGACAAGGATATTTTTCAATTGCAGGTGGAATAAAGGGAATGTTGATTTTTCAAGTTGGTAATTTTTTTTTTTTTTGTTGAAGAGCAGCAGGTGCATGAAACGTGAATCAGATTGCAGATTAGGGCTTCTCTTCAGGCGGTAGGAAGGTATGGATCAATGAACCTGAGTGTACAAAGTGTTTTCTTCAGATGTGCATTCATGGTTTCTTTCTTCTTAAGTATAATTTTTTTGATTCATTGTAAGGAGAGATTTGTTTTGTAATTATTCACAGAGAATATTGTAATGTGAATACAAATATTTCAAGGTTTTGTTTTAGGTTGGATTTTCTAATAGCCATACTAGAAAACTAATACAGAATGATGGAGATTCAAAACCATTTTCTCTATGCTTGTTTTATGAGTTATGGATTGTTTTGTTCATCTCCAGTGGTTTCTAGTTGGTGTATGGTTTGTTCCTTCTGATTAATTCAAGGAAATAATATAAATGCTTGAATTAAGCTATAGATTCATATAAATTAAGTGTTAGGATTCTGATAAGAAGTTGTGGTTGAGAATAAAATGTTGATGTACTGTAATGCAGTAATGTCAAAGCTTAGATTATGTTGTGTGTTGAAATTTTATCATGTTGTATACGTGTTGAGGTCGACTTTGTTCTAAGGATAAGGCACTGATCTAAGTGTGGTATTCATGTTACATTTAGTTGATTAATTCAACAAGAAATCATGAATTTAAATCATTTTACTTATCAATCTCAATTTGTTTGTGTGTGGATTTTAATGCTCTACATCTCTCATGTTTGAGTTAGACACTACCATGAAGGTTAGCCAAACCTTTAGGGTGTTGTGTCTCTTAAGAAAGTAGAGGAGAAATATTTGCTTGCAATGTATTTGATACTTAGGCACACAAGTCTCTATAAATATGTTGTTGATATTACCCTCCCTGGTTTAATAGAGCCAAAAGTGTAGAAGATTTTAGTCTCTTTGAATAAACCTTGTTTGTTGGTGAAATCAAATCTCTGAGTCCGAATATGAGAGAGTGGCTACTCTTTAGGTCTCATTGCATCTGTTGATTTGATAATCAACAAGGACCTTATATAATTAATGAAAGTTATGGGTCTAGTGCTAACACATTAAAATAAATAGATGGCACACCTCTCAAAGACCCTCTTAATGCCACATATATGCACCAGTATTATGTTTAATCCTCTTGAATAGTGTGAATTATAAAGAAATTGTGTTAAAGTTATAGGCTAGTACTCGATGTGCTCTTGCATTGCTTCATTCTTGACAAAAAATTATTTGTGTTTCTTGAATACTAAATTGATTATTTAATTCATTTTTAAGTAATTACTTTAGGTTTCATGCTATTCAAGTTCATTTTTTATGTTGTGTTTGATTAGATCCTTATATGCATCTAATTTTCTTTAATTAGATCATAGATACATTTAATTTAGTATAACATACTTAATCACAAAGGTTGCTTCTTAGAGAAACTAGAATAAGTTTTAAATAGATCACATAAAACATCTTAAATCATGGATACATTCATTAAATAATCTTATAAATATTATTTAATTAATCACATTTACATTTAACATTCAACACATAAACACAACTAATAACACATCAAATTCTCATATATATATCAAAGTTTTGTGTACATTTGATCAATATATACAATGCTATTGAGTTCTATGACTACTAGATCCCTTGGGAGCTAGTGCTCACATCTGTCTAGTAGTAGTGTATTTGGAGACTGTGGTATGTGATCGTGATCATGGTCCACCTAGTGTACTAAGAGAAAAATGTAAGCCCTGTACCTATCTTAGGGCCAACTTATGCTCCCTTGCTATCTGATCTTTGTTTACTTGTAGTCTTGCTACCTTGAAATGTAGTCTCTCCAAATTTGTTGGGGTCCTAGATGACTGTGCATCCTAGGCAAGATTGGCTTGGTGGACGTGCCTCTAAGAATTTCATGCATTTCTTATAATCTAATGTACAAATTGAAAAACTTTTGATCCTGCTCGACGAGGGGTGGGGGTACATAGTATAAATTAGTGACCTCCTCATCAATTGATGGGGGCACTAACTCTATAGCCACGCAATGATAGAGATCATTAAGATCTCTCACATAATTTGCAAGATAGAACTAATAAACATAATTAGTACACATCATGATATATATGTGTACATAAAATTAAAGAATAAAACATAAGCATAATCATAAGTATACAAATAAATAACATATCATCACCTAGCTCTGTAGCAGGCTATGTGAAATCAACCATGTCATGTTCAGGGGGCATGGAGGATGTGCTAGCCTCTCCATGGTTGTGGGTGTTGGTGCCTACTACAACTGATAATCATGATCTAGTGACATGAATAAGAGATGGCTCTCCTGACTCATGGCCTATTGGATCCTCATCTACTACCTCACCACCCTTACTCATCAACTCCTCCTTGTCTTGGTCCTCCTCCTCATCCTCTTCCTCATCTCCACCCTCCTAGATATCATAGTCAATATTTGCAT